>PVKZ01001152.1:183847-469519 GCA_004027375.1 Macroglossus sobrinus
TAGATAGGGTAAAGGGGGCTAAATATAGGGAGATAGGGGGAGGCTGAAGTGGGAAAAGGGAATCAAATATATGGGAGCTGAAGGAAAGTGGACTTTGGGTGGTAAACACACAATAGGACATACAGATGTTAAATTATAATGTACACCTGAAAATTATATAATTGTATTAACCAATGTTACCCCAATAAACTTAATTAAAAAAAATTTTTTTAATCACCTGGTTCCTCTATTGCCCAAATCACGTTAGCAGTACACTCTGTCCCTCACACAGTGGCAGAACTTGAAGGGTCACTGACATGAAAACGCAGGTGGTTGATTTCCAGTGTGTGTTGCCTCATCAATAAGGGCACTGTACGCTGGTGGTTTTACTAAAACACTCCAAAAAAATACTCCAAGCTTGAATGAGTGTATTAAATAATAATAAGCATGACAGGAATGGCATTATTAGGAAGCACTGTGTTATGGACTAAATTATATGCCCCCAAAATGCAAGTTAAAGACCTCACTCCCATTGCGACTATATTTGGAGATAGTCTTTACAGAGGTAATTAAGTGAGGTAGTGAGTGCGAGGGAAAAAACTGCTCTGCTGTAAAGAGAAGTTATCCAGCATTGTGTAAAGCTGCAGATCTGTGCCCACTCACTCTAGTTTTCACCAAGTCCATAAATACTCAGTTATTACAAAAGAAGTTATTTTGATTAAAAGCGCACTCAAATAAAATGGCATAGATTTATAGAGTAACACAAATTTTTCTCTTTTTTCCAGATTATTATGGAAATATCATAGTAAAAATGGAAAATAATATAATGTTTTTTTTCAAGATCTATACTATGGATGCGGTAAAGCTACATTTATGGATAAATAATCAAACAAAATCATTACTTCTCTTGAATGCATCTGGTAAAATATATTTCGTATATGTTTTTGATGATGGCACAATATATCCACAGGACTATCCCTTAAGACTGGAAATACAAAGTATAGCTTCCAAAACAAAAGAAAAATGCCCCTTTATTGTATTTCATCATAATATTTTGTATATTTCTTACATTTTGGACAAAGGACATGACTTGTCATTCTGGGTTCAATTAGTCTATCCAGAAAATGCTGGTCTACATCTTATTGTGGAATTTTATGGCCCTGATATATTAGAAATGAAGTCTCAGGTTTCATATGAAATTGCCTCAGGATACTGCACTAAAACCATGGTAAGTTAATATTTTTAAATTTTTTCATTTTAATAAATGTAAAGTATAATGTTAACACTTTTAAAAAACTATTTCCCTTCTAGGTTTAGCTTGGAAAATGTTGAGAAATATACATGTTTTTAATAAATAATAATATGATAAGCCACAATTTTTACTTTCAATATCCAAGGCCTCTTTGCCACCTAAAATACATTCCTGCAAAACTATTTGACTGTCAATGGTATTGTTTGCTTCCTTTTATTTTTATTTTTTTAATGCCTGTCTTTTCTGTAGAGTTCTACCTACTATGTAAGGTAGTATAAAACCACCACAAAACCTAATGATTTTAAACAACAGTCAATTCTTTGTCAAAACAATTTGGGTTGTGAGTATTTGGGCTTTTCAGCTGGTTTAATCTGGATTTATTCATGGACTGTGGTCATCCGGTGGCTTGTCCAGGACAGAGTGATCTAAAATGGTCTCATTTACATGTCAAGTGATTAGTGCTGGCGCTGGCTTGTTAGTACAAAGGGCCTCAGCTGGAGCTATTATCTCTGCTCCATGTGGCTTCTGTCCTCCAAACTACACCTGGTTTCTCTGCCTGACAATCTCGGGCTGTGTTCCCACACCTTTGAAAGCAGAAGCCACAAGGCCTCCTGAGACCTGAGTTTGACTTCATTCTATCCATCAACAAGGCCATCCCAGATTAACAGGATGGGGAATTAGACTCTGCTTCTTAATGGAAAAACAGAAAATGTACACTGTAAACCAGCAGTCCCCAACCTTTTTGGCACCAGGAACCAGTGCTCCCATGAGAATCTAATACCTGACAAGCTGAGGTGGTGGTGCTAGCGCTGGGGAGCGGCTGCAAATACAGACGAAGCTTCGCTCACTAGCCCGCCACTCACCTCCTGTTGTGTGGCCCGGTTCCAAACAGGCCACGGACAGGTACCAGTATCAGTCCACAGCCCAGGGGTTGGGGGCCCTTGTCATAAAGGGACATGCATATAGGAGTGGGAGGAATTATTGCAGCTGTCTTTGCAAACATTCTACCACAATAAGTGTGAGTGTACGGGGTGTGTATATATATATATATATATATATATATATATATATATATATATATATGTTTTATATACTACTTTTCCAATTAATATTATAGCATAAACATTTTACACGTTACTACAATGTCTTCCCAAATAGTCTCCACTTCTGTTACCAAACTCAAGGGGTTCTCCACTCGGGGTGTTCTATTCAGGAGCAAGACGTGGCTGTCATTTGGTAGTTTTCTTTACTTGAAGCAAGACATCCAAAGCTCTGTCTCACTAAAGGGAAGCTGTGCCATTGCTTTATATGCATGATTTCATTACTTAATTATACATCAATTTTTTCTTTGCATTTGGCTATACTTATCTGGTTGGGTTCCTGTCAAGCTCACCCTGTCTACAGCTGCATCTGCCAAATATTGTGCTACATTTTAACATTTAGCAAGAATAGCATTTGGGAAGAACCATCCAGCCCTTGCACCCTTGTGCTATCTAACACTTCCTCTTCTAGACCCAGCTCCCTTAACTGATACAATTAATGGAAGTGTTCAGTTAATTCCAAAGTCAGGTAAAGCAGAGAATCATAATAAAATGAAACTGACAGATGTGGAACATTTTATTTAAATAAATGAACATAAATTTATTAGTAAACCTTTTACTATAGGATCACGGATTTTCTTTTGAAATAAGTCCACTTATTGGAGTTCCTCATCTCCTTCTGGCATAACCTTATTTACAAGGCATCATCTCTGAGTTCCAAGTTCAGTCTCCTTAAAATAGAGTGAAAAAAAAATAAAGACATTTAAAACAACCAGCATTCTAGATTTTTATAATTTTTTTCAGTCTTTGTTATCTTTCTCATGTCTAATTCAGCAATTTCTTCAGTGACTTGCTTATCAAAACTTTCCAAAGCAATCAACTTAGTTCTCAGGGGAAGAGTAACTCTACTTTCTTTTTACACTCATATTTCATCAGTTTTTAATTTAATTTCACAATTACAGTAATAGTATAATCTAATATAAACAGGCTTGGAAACAAATAAAGCTGATTTAGATTTGCAAACAGTAACACAGATAGATCTTAAAACATAGTGTTAAATGAAAAATAGTGTTGAGTGAGTAAGAAGCTGAAATATACTATACTTGTTTGATATATGATCTTAGATATCTTTGTATTCTTGTAAAAATAAATAATACTTGTTTGATATATATTATGGGTGAAGGGATTGGGAGAAGAAGATATGGGAAAATCAAAATACAATAAATAAAATGAGATGAGATTGATTGTATTTCAAGAAACAAGGAATATATTTAATTCACTTTTCTGAAGCTGAGGAATTCCCTCTTTCAGAACAAAAATAGAAAAGATTTACACATTTCTTCAGCCCAGGGACATTTTCTTTGATATCCCCAATATCTGCATATAATCTAAGAGGATTTCTTTCCAAGAATTGGATGTATAATGCATGTTTGCCCATTTGAAATTCAGCCCTTCAAAATATTGGTTACCAACAAAAATATACAAATGACCAAGGACAACGGAACATTAAAATTTGTGTTTTAATAAAAATCTGGCTCCATCACTTACTAGCTAATGACACTGAGCAAGTTTTTAAATCTTCTTGTACCTTAATTCTCTCACCTAAGTAATGAGAATAATTATTATTGCTATATTTACTTCATAAGATTATTATGAGGGTTAAATAAATTAATATGTATACAGGATTTAGAAGAGCACCTGGCACATAGTAGGCACTATATGTATGTGTTACTACCACAACTAATACATGTGTGTGTGTTTATGATATATATATTTGACAAAGAACTACCATAAAGTAATTCAGGAACATGGAGATTATAATTATCATACTTTAAAAATGTGGGGCTTATCATTTTCTGCTTCTAATATCACATATATTTTTTAAATGGCTTTATTCTGAAAAGATAGCAACCTTGTGAAATGTTACAAATTGAAATGAAACATGCCCCAGATAGAATAAAATAGCAAGAATATATGCAAAAGGCAAGTGGGTATGTTTAAAAATTACTCGAAAACAACAGAGGAAAGTTTCAGGCAAATAATTCCTCAGAGTCTTAAAAATTACAAATAGTATGATATCTCTAATTATTTAAAACCCTCAGAGAAGAAATAAAAGGTCCAGAGTCAAGGTTATTAGAAAACAGAAGAAAGTGAAAGATTTACTATGCTCAGGATAGAAATGAAAAATTAAAATAAGAACATTGCAATGACAAAAGTCAAATGAGGAGGAAGAGAGAAGCAATAAAAATAAAGGACTAAAATAATATAAAAAGAAAAGGAAAATGTAACAAAGTAAACATAATATGTACTAATTGGAGTTTCTGAGACAGAGAAGAAAATTGAAAAAATGCTAAATATATTATTTTTCCTATATAAAGGAAGATTTAAATCTGTCTTAAAAGATTTAAACCTTCTTGAAAGTATTCCCATTCCTAGCCTTTCTGTTTAACATGAACTTTTTTATATCTTTTTCAGACAGTAACATTTTTTCAGGCAATAGATTTTGAGGCAGTAAATGATTACTTCAAGTTGCAGTAAGTATGACTTTTTTTTTTTTAATGCCTACAGCGCCTGGTATTTCAAGGTGGTCTCCCATCCAAATACTAACCAGGTCCGACCTGTTTATCTTCCGAGATCAGATAAGATCGGTCACCTTCAGGTGACATGGCCATAGACAAGTATGACTTTTAAAAGAACCTCTTCATGTTAAATATGCTATTCAAGTTATTGCTTTGCAGGTATTCTATTATTTAAATATATATTTAAATATCCAGATTTCAAATTCCTTGAAATGTCTGGATAGATGTGAAATTAGAATTCTGTATAAAAATGTGGAATACTCCTTGTGATTAAATGGAAACATGATCTATCTAAAGGTTCTCACTCATCCAATTGCAAAAAAAAGGCTCAGATGACATGATACTATATCTACAGAACTCAAAGATTACATGAAAAAGCTAGAACCAATAAATGGATTCGTAAAGTAGCAGGATACAAATTAATATTCAAAAATTAGTTGCATTTTTACATACCAATAATGAACTGTCACACAAAGAACTCATACAACTCGACAATAAAAAAAAAAAAATCCAATTAAAAAATGGGCAGAAGTCCTGAACAGACACTTCTGCCAAGAAGACATACAACAAAAATATGAAAAGGTACTCAATTTCACTAGCTACTAGAGAAATGCAAATTAAGCCCACGATGAGATACCAACCTACACCTGTTAGAATGGCTGTCATCAACAGGACAAGGAATAACAAGTATTGGAGAGGTTGTAGGGGAAAAGGAACTCTCATTCCTACTGCTGGTAGGAATGTACACTGGTACAGCCACTAAGGAAAACAGCATGGAATTCCTTAAAAATTAGGAATTGAGTTATTATATGATCCAGCAATTGCTCTTCTGAATATTTACCCAAAAAACCTGAAAACATTTATCCATAAAGATATATGCACTCCTATGTTCCTAGCAGCATTATTCACAGTGACCAGGACATAGAAGCAACCAAAGTGTCCTATGATAATGATTGGATAAAGAAGAGATGGTACATATATACAATGGAGTATTAATTAGCCGTAAGAAAATATGAAATACCATCATTTGTGATGACATGGATGGATCTAGAGATAATCGTGCTAAGCAAAATAAGTCAGACAGGAAAAGTTTAAAACTTTTGATTTCACTCATATGTGGGATATAAAAGTGAAAGTAACAAACATGACAAAACAGACTCGTGGACACGGAGAGTGGATTAGTGGTTACCAGAGGGAAGGTGGGAGGGGGATGTAGTAGGGGTCAAATATTTCATAACGAAAGGAAATCTAACTCTGGGTAGCGAACACAAAATGTAATATATATCCAACTTACTGTTGAATGGTACACTTGAAACTTATTTGATTTTGTTAAGCAATGTCACCCCAATAATTTTTAAGAAAGAAAGAAAGAGAGAGAGAGAGAGAGAGAGAGAGAGAGAGAGAGAGAGAAAGAAAGAAAGATCGAAAGAGTGAGTAATGGTAAAAAAAGAAAAAAAACCATAATGAACTATCAGAAAGAGAAATTAAGAAAACAATCTTGCATCAAAAAGAATACCTAGGAATAAATTAACCATAAAGGTAGACCTGCACTTGGAAAATTATAAGTCACTGAAGAAAGAAGTTGAATAAGATACAAATAAATGGAAGCATACAACATGATCATGAATAGGAAGAATTAATATCATTAAAAAGTCCATACTACCCAAAGCAATCTATAGAGTCAATGCAATCCCTGTCAAATACCGATGACATTTTTCACAGAACTAAAATAAATAATCTTAAAATTTATATGGAACTACAAAATGCCAATCACAGCATTTTGTTCTTGAGAAAGAACAAAGTTGGAGGTATCTCAATACCTGATATCAAACCATAGTATAAGCTTGTAGTAATCAAAATAGCATGGGACTGGTATAACAGACACACAGATCAATGGAACAGAATAAACAGCCTAGAAATAAACCCATGCCTATATTGTCATTTAATCCATGAGAAAGGAGGCAAGGATATACATTGGGGTAAAGACAGTCTCTTCAATAAATGAAATTGAGAAAACTGGACTGAGATATATAAAATAATGAAACTGGACCACCTTCTTACTATACAAGAATAAACTCAAAATGGATTAATGACTTAAATATAAATCCTTAAACCATAATACTCCTAAAAGAAAACATAGGCAATAAATTCTCTGACATTGCTCTTAGTAATATTTTTCTGCTATATCTCCTCAGACAAGGTAAACAAAAGAAAAAATAAACAAATGGGACTGCATCAAACTAAAAAGTTTTTGCACAGCAAAGGGAACCATCAACAAAACAAAGATAACCTATTGAATGGGAGAAGATATTCATCAATGATACATTGATAAAGGATTAATATCTACAATTTATATAGAATCCACACAACTCAACACCAAAATATCAAATAGTCCAATTAAAAAATGGGCAGAAGATCTGAACAGACATTTCTCCAAAGAGGAAATATAGATGGCCAATAGACATATAAAGCTGCCAAAGTCGCTAATCATCAGAGAAATGCAAATGAAAACCACAATGTGATATCACCTCACACCTGTCAGAATGGCCACCATCAATAAATCAACAAACAACTGTTGGTGAGGATGTGGAGAAAAGGGAGCCCTTGCACACTGTTGCTGGGATTGTAAATTAGTGCAGCCACTATGGAAAACAGTATAAAGATTCCTTAAAAAATTAAAAATAACTATCTTATAACCCAAGCAATTCCACTTCTAGGTATTTTTCCAAAGAAATTAAAAAACATTCATTCAAAAATCTATATCCACTGCTGTGTTCACTGCAGCATTATTTACAATAGCCAAGATATGGAAGCAGCCTTATGAAGCACCCATCAAGTGACAAGAAAGTGGTACATATATACAATATAATTTTACTCAGCCATAAAATAAAATAAAATCTTAATTATTTACAACAACATGGATAGACCTGGAAGGTATTATGCTAACTTAAATAAGTCAACCAGAGCAAGATAAATACCATATGATCTCACTTGCATGTGGAATCTAAAGAACAAAATAAACAACAGAAACAGACTCATAGATACAGAGAACAAACTGAAGATTGCCAAATGGGAGCAGGGTTAGAGAGATAGGTAAAAAAAAGGTGACGAGATTAAGAAGTAATTGGTAATTACTAAATAGTCCAGGGGATGTAAAGTACGGCATAGAGAATATAGTCAATAATACTGTAGTAACTAGGTATGGTGCCAGGTGGGTACTAGACTAATTGGGGGGTAGGGGAGATCACTTTATAAATGTAAATGTCTAGCCACTTTGCTGTGCACTTGAAACTAATAAAAAATAATATTGACTGTCAATTGTCATTGAAAATGATAGATAAAGAGAAAGATATGAGGGCGTTAATCTGACCTTTTTGGAAAATTTTCTCAGAGTTAGGACTCCATTAAACTTGTCAGGGAAAATCAAGACTAGTTTCAGAACTCGAATATATTATCTGACAAAGGATAGAATTGGGAAAAGTAAATTTGAACTTAATGTTTATATTCAAAGGCTTCTATAATGTTAAAGAGATCTCGAAAGATCATAGTCTGAGATCATCTGACACAGGAGGGGACGGAGCCCACAGAAATTAAACATCTTCTCCAAGCTCATGGGGCTGGTTAGTGACAGACTGATGAGAAGGACCTTGGAACCATGGTCCTAGGCCAGTACATCAGGCGTATGTCATTCAGTATCAAAGAGATCCCTTTAAAAAGATTTTACCACAATATTAGGAAATCTTAATACATCGATTATCCTGATAATAAATTTGAAAGGCATAAGAACTTGGTGTTTATTCTAAAAGAATGTTTCCAAAACAAAACAATTCCAATGTAAGAAAAATATTACTCCAACAGTATCTGAATAAAGTTAATCATGAACCTCCTCAAAAAAAAAGAAAAAAAAATGGGCTATTTCTTAATTCAATAATTTTCAAGCATGTGTTATAATTTAGTCCCATCCCAAAGTTTTTAGATACTTTCTTTAAGCAAAAATTAAAACTCTAATATCCCAGAAAGTGCTTAACTTATGAGTAAAATCAGAAAAACATAATATTTGACTCTCGGAATAAGGTAGTAATTAAGCACTTAATTTCTGGAGGAAGACAACCAACCTGAAATTGTGTCTTAAGGCATATATGTGGTTTATCACTATGTCCTGACTCAATATATGTTTTGGAAATATAGCATTGCTTTCTAGGAAAAAATCATTGCTACTCCAAGTGAGTTGAGTCCCCCACTCTATGCCAAGAACTTTCTGGTTTTCAAAATATGTAGTGAACAAGAAGGAGAAAGTAATACTGTCATGAAATATCTCTAGTGAAAACCAGCAAGTACTCAAATGAATAAACAATATAATGCCAAATAGTTATAAATACTATGAAGAAAATAAGATAGAATGAAGTGGTAGGGAGTGACCAGGAAGAGTGAGGAATAAATACTACTTTAGACACAAAGTCAAAAGAGGCTTGTCTCTTCTCTACTCACCGACTTTTCTCGTGATTCTTCTCAAAATACCTTTGGGTATGTTGGTTTTGTGCTTATTTACTCAGAATTCTGTTGCTTTAGAATTCACATCAAATTGTTCAGGATACTTTATGTCAGTCTGAGACTTGAGAAAAAATACCAAAAAGTTTGAGATTAGCGATGGTAGCGGGGGAAAACTGTAAGAAAAATTGTATAAAAAATGGAAGATGCACTATTCACTTTAGTATCCTTCATAAATCTATAGTGTATTACTGAATTTATCAAATCAAAGTTTCCATCGAATTGGAAAAAGCCATAATTGGCATAGTTATAAGATGCTTTCTGATTTCCAAGTTGTTAAATGAGAAAAAAATGTATCTTAGGAATGATGATTTAAAAATATGAAAATATGCTATTCGTATCCTCATTTACCTGTTACATTTTATATTTAATATATGTTTACAAAATAAATATTAATATCTAACAGATATTGGAAGAAAAAAAATGTTCGTTTGTGGTTAGTTTGTGTTTGTTTTTCCCCGTTTTTTTCCAAAAGTAAAAACCTTTGCAGGGGAGGGGTGTGGATAAAACTGTCAGAATTTCGTCTGTTACTTTTGAGTCCTCCCATTTTCCATGAGCACAAAATGATTTACGTGCACTTGGTAAGCTAAAAAGGCAGTGTGTCTGAGCTTCTTTTTAATTCCAGTCAGATCATATTATCCAGCATTATATGCTTCAGAAAACTGACTTCATAACTTCATCTTTATTGTTCCAAAGGCATTCTCAATAGGAAGGAGAGATCTGTAGGAGCTAGACAAAGAACTGCTGGCCGAGACATCAGCAGCAGAGTTCCGCCTTCCGGGGGGACTGGGAGTCTGATGAGATGGGCGGGGGGCGGGGGACTGTGAAGTGCTGACAGATGCTCATTTCTATCTCCCATTGTGTTGCCCCTATGCTGGCCAAAATCTGGAGCACTATGGGGTGGGAATGACCACAACACACAGCTGCCTTAGCAGAAGCAGCAAGCAGTCACCATCGCCCGTCTCCAGGCTTCCAGAATTCCTCGTGGTGGTGGTGGCAATCACGTCAGGCACATGGGACTTTTCATCTGCTCTACAGAAAGGCAGAGTTATGCCTACGTCCCTTTGAGTCTGTGATCACTTGTCTGTTTTTTTCTCCTAGAGACCAGAGCACGGGTCTTCTGATTGTTCGGGCTAGGGCTAGTGAATATACAAAAATGTGTCCAGTAGCCCAAAAGGTAAGTGACATGAGTAGATTTAAAAAACACTTATTTCAATAATGATTACGTACAAATTTCCAGTTATAAAAATAGTCACAGGGTTGCAAAGTACGGCATAGGGAGTATAGTCAATAATATTGTAATAACTATGTATGGTGCCAGGTGGGTACTAGACTTATTGGAGGGCTCACCGTAAATTATATAAATGTCTAATCACTATGTTATACACCTGAAACTAATCTCATAGTGTATATCAATTGTAGTTTAAAAATAAATTTAAAAAATAATGCATAGGTATTAAACTAAGTAATGCATACTACCTCCATATAATACTACCAACCTAATACTTAGGAACGTTTTGTAATGTTTCACTGTTGAGATAGCATATTTTACTTCGGAAACAGAAAATCAGATTTCTGCCCTCCACGATTACCATCTAAACTGAGATATATAAACATATACCAAAAAATATATAAAATTATTTGGTTTTATAGGTAAAAAAAAGCTGTCTAAAGGAAAACTAAAATTAATGGAAGCAACTAAAATTGGATGTCATTGGTCAAAGAAGACTGCCATAATGTCCACATTTATCTTGTATTTATTTATTCAAAAATTTAACCATTTCTTCATTCAAAAACGTTAATTGCCTGCCTGCTGTGTTTCAAAGTTTCCATCTGTGTGCCAAGTAACAGGAGTCAGAAAGATGAAAAGACAGCATGATCCCTGGGAATCAACATCAGCTAGCGTAAGAGAATGTGGGACACAGTTGTCAAGTAGCCCAGATGAATGAGTGAGTGATTTCGATTGGAACGGGAAAGGTAGAAAGGAGGAGATACACAAAACGACTGTTGAAGCTTAGGTAGGAGTCGAGCAGGTGGACAGCAGTGGGATTCCAGAGAGAGGAGTGTACAACAGCACAGCAGTGTGAAATAGCTGGCACTCACGTCATGAAATTAAACACCACCACCCCCTCTGAGTGTTTGTTCCACACTGAGGGACACCTCCTCTCTTTATCTCTTCTCAGTCTAACAATCGATAGACATATATTGAGCACCTCCTGTGTGACAGGAATAACACAATAAGGGATCCCTACGTGAACAATTAAAAGTTGAATGAGACGCAGTCCCTGCCCTTCAAGATCCCAGCACAAGGAACATACAGAGGTATACCAGGGCTTGGGGCCATGATCTCATAGGGAGCCCTGAGCAAAGGCAGAAGGGATCCATCCCTGAATGCTGCTGACACACACTGCTTCCCCAGGAAACTTCCTGCGGCTGCATACCAACCACTCCCGTCCGCCTACCTCGCCACCTACCCAGCTAAATCTGCAGAAGTGAGAAACAGCCACCTGAGAGTTCCTGTCCCAGCCTATGTCTGTGTTTTCTACCTGATGGCTCTACCCTATCCCATACAAGACACCTTCCTGAAGCACCTTGGTTCCCGCCATCCCTCTAATCAATTGATTTGTTGGGGATCCATATTCACCCTATCCTGCTCAGCCCAGGCATTACAAAAACAGGTTAATCTAACCTGAGTTCAGATCCAAGCTCTACCACCTATCAGCTTGGACAAGCTACTGAACGCTGGTCTCAGCTGCCGCATCTAACATCTATCTCATAGTATTTATCTGCTGCATTGAGAGTATTAAATGAGATCATTTATGTCAAGTGCCCAGAAAAGTGCCTGTCATGGAGTAATTATCTAATACTACCGGTTTCTTCCTTTTCTTTCCTCCTTGGCACACCCAGAGACATGGACAGTTCAAATCTAGCCACCCTCTGCATCCCAAATAATTGGTATTGACCCGCCCACTGAAGTAGAATGGAGGAATATGCAATAGTCCTTTGAGCAACAGGAAAATGCAGACTTACGGAGGGAGATCTTCTTGCTAGTCAAGAAAATCATGACCTGGACACCACTACAAGGACCCTTCTTTGTGCTCTTATACCTACCAGCAGGGAAGTCATCAGCCCCCAGATAAATACTACAGAGACACAGGGTGCAGCTCTGCATTTACATGAAACTATGGCCCACAGAAATCTCTTCTAGTTGCATAAAGTTAGGCCCTTATAAACCTTCTGGACCAAATGGACCATGGACTGAGCCATTTGAACAGGAGCCTGATGTCGCCATCACTTCGTCTTCATAGCCTGCAGCAGAGCAGCAAGTAGAACTGGTAGCAGCCACAGGGCTGCATCTCAGTTTTGTAACCAAGATCCAGAATGCAGTGAGGCGACCCAAGTAAGCCAGTCCCCAGAGGGCCTTCGTAATTCTATCCAAGATTGATTTCCTCAAGAAGAGATGGTGATGCTCCATCTAATACATCATCTACCAACATTTCTGTGTTGAGGGCTTTTAGAATTTCTGTCTCATTAGAGGGAATATGCTGTGTCTAATTCTGAGCTAAGGCAAGAGCTGTCCTACTCTGTTTCTGCACTTAAGAGAACAATATTGAGTAAAGAAAACCAATGCACTCACTGTTTTCACTCAGGCTGTCAGAATTTCTCTAATTAGGTATCCAGTCCTGAGGAAAATGTGTCAGCCCTAATAGTAGCGGGTACCCAAGCCAGGCTGAGTCATGCTTCCCACGCTCTACACCCACATTCCTGTTCAAGATTCACCTGCAGGTCAACTCATATTATTAATCCTAGTCATGGTTGTTGATTCCGAGGCTAGGGGCGATTTTTTTCAACTAGGCCCTGAAGAAGAGAGACATGGCAAATGAGATGAACTGATGGTGGGTCCTGACCACAAAAGATTTCAGGACCTCAGTCATCCATGTATGTCATGTGGATGACTTAGCAATCAGGAAGGGCAGGCCCGTGTTTCTGAATGCATGTTATGGGAACACAAAACTTTAATGCTGACGGACAGCAAGGATGTGGGTAGAACTGTTGAAAGAGCAAATCGGGTGAGATTGGATGACTCAGCAGGTAAATCCATGTGTAGCGTACCTTTCAAATAAAGCTTGAAAGGTCTTGGTTCAGCGGGATAGGTCTTCTAACCCATCAATGTTGAGTGGACATCATTCTCTATCCCCACCCACCTAGTTCTCAAGCCCTTCTTTAGGGTAGGGAGTGTTAGAGGTTTTCAGATTTGCCTAGTGGAAATAGGCAACATACAAGATACATTTAAGACAGAGTGCATGGGTCTAGATTCCACTTAGAAAGCCTGGGGTGGGTGTGGCGGGGAACAGGCAGGGTAGACAATGGTGAGTAAGGTGTCCTGGAGCCAGGTAGAAATAGAAGTAGTCATCACAATCAAGGGAGAATCTGGACTCTGGTTAAAAAGAAATCAAACTAATAACTAGATATGTTGCAGAAACCTGCCAACTGAGTCAGGTACAAGCTGGAAGTACAGAGTTAATAGAAGTCGATAGATGATTGTAGAGGTGCTAGTGGAAGATGAGATCGGATGAGTTCTCTGAGATATGGATGTAAGAAATCAGAGGACCAACCTCTGGACCTTATGAGCAGTAAAGGCAGAATGAAGCAAAGAAAGAGAAAAAAAGTGATCAAAGAAGGAGGAAAACAGCGCAGAGCAGTAAATCTAACAAGAGCTTACATTTAAAAGGTTATTATTTCAAATCTAAAAGACACAGGGCGCACCTCTACGTTTACATGTACTTGCTTTTAACTACAGAAATATCTTCGATCACATGACTCAGAACCACTGAACTGATCCCCTCAATTATTTCATTTTAGGTGTTCCAACTAGCTGTTGGCTGTGATATTAGTAAATTCATTGCTATTAAAGGGTAAGTATATTTGTGTTTAACCTGTCATACTATTTATGTTTTAAAGCAAATGGTGAACTAAATGGTAATTACTAGTAATAATATTAGCTGAATGAATGGCATGCCCAGAATGAAATCCAAAATTGAATTGACATTGGTGTCCAAAAATTGTATGGACAGGTTCTCCAAACCAAATTTTTTACTTTTTGCCAAGTCAAATATTACTTATGAATCATGCCTCTTTCTCTGTTATTAGTGTTTTTCTCCACCTTTCCTTTTAATGATTCAGTTTCCATTTTCCACTCTTATCTCTCTCAGCTCTTCAGTCCAACTCATTCTCAGAGAAATGAGAGGGAGAAGCACTTATTTCTGTTTACTTATTATAACTGTTACCTACCAGAAACAGTTTTAATTTTATTTCTATTAGAGAATTGCTTACATCCACATCAGAGAAACCTCAGTTTCTGCACCATGTCTGATGGGAAATTTTCTTAAAGCAAACCTAGCAGAACCATCCATGTTTTTTCCAGAAAGTCCCAACGTCTGACTTTCATTGATCTTACCATGGTTTGCAATGAGGCGCCCTGGATTTTATGTCATCAACTTGCCACAGCTCTCTTTCTTCCGAGGTTGGCAAACATAAATCTGTTTAACTGAGGTTAAATTATAATGGAGACAGCAGTGCACTGTGATTCCTTTCCCGTGGTGTGGAGTCGGGGTGACAGTCGGGGAACACTGACTCTTCTCTGAGTCTATTTGTGAAATGACTTGCTCTTATCCAAAACAGATGTTTGCCCATCTGTCGTTTCAATAGCCTTTTGAGGACTAAATTGTAATAAACAGTTGCTGGGCTGTTACTTAAGAATGCCCATCTCATTCAGCAAGGAATATGCACTTTCTGTAATTTCTTCTCCATGAAATGCAAAAACTGATTTATACAGCCCATCGATCCTCTTCCTAGGATGGTCTACCTCCACACTCCTGAGAGTGTGATCTATGACCAGCATTGGCATCACATGGAGAAGTATTAGAAATGCAGAATCTCGGGTCTCATTCCCACCTGCTGAGTCAGAATCTGTGTCAACAAAATTTTTAGTAGGAGTACTAAAATTTGAGAATAACTACTCCAAGCAACGTGTTGCCAAACTCAGTTACCAATACCGCTGCGTGCAGGTAGCTTTCTTTGGTGAGATGCAAAGCAGTCTGAATCACTCTGTTCCTGGAAGGGTCTAGATAGCAATTGTCAAGCTTGTTTACGCATCAGAATTGCTTGGCAAGCATGTTTAAAACAGACAGATGTCAGCACCTTACTCCAGGGCCTCTTAGTCAGGAATGCCCTGCTCAGAAACCCTAAAAACAACCCTAGTTTCTTAGGTTCAGGTTGTGGTGAGCCTAAGGTTTTCACAGTCACCAAAAGAGACCAGCGGGGTCCAAGATACTTCTGACAGGAGAGTCATCAGTGAAAGAGGGCATCTCTTGGGGTCTAATTTGGGTTTGGCATGGGAGATGATCTAGACTTCCAAGGATCTATCTAAACACAGTGGTGACCACGGTTCCTTTTGAGTCATGCTGGAAGCAGCCAACAAAAATGGACAAATGAATAGCGTACTAAAAACACTGTCATTTCATACACCATGATAGCCTGAGGTCTAATAAACTCTAACTAGAAATTATGTGAATCCTTAAAGTAGCTTTTTACCCACACAACGTAGTCTCTAGTAGCAATTAGAAATCTATGTTTTGTCTATGGCCACGCCACCCTGATCAAGCCCAATCCAGCCTGATCTCGGAAGCTAAGCAGGGTCGGGCCTGGTTAGTACTTGGATGGGACCACCTAGGAAGACCAGGTTGTTGTAGGTGTAAAAAAAAAAAAAGTGGGGGGATTGTAAGCTGATAAGGTCCTTGTACTCTGTGAGGTCAACCAAGGGTTGCCTCGCCTAAAAAAAAAAAAAAAAAAGGAAATCTATGTTTTTAAAAAATGTGTGAGCGATAAAACCATCTAAAGAAATTTACCTTCATTATGATAGATTTTCTATCAATTTTTCACATGTAGCAAATATAAAAGGTAAATCAGTTTTCAAATTCTAGTGTCTTTGGAAACACTTGCGAAACTGATTTTTAAAAATGGAAATGCTAGGGCAACACACCAATCCCAGAGATTCTAATACAATAAGTGATGATTTTGTTAACACTCTCAAGTTTGAAAATTATTAAGTTAAAACATTAAATGTTTGTGCAAGTATATAAGGAATGATGATATTAAAACTTCATTGTGTTTTTTTTGTAGATTTGATAGAAGAAAATGTCATTGGCATAATTTCTTTTACATTATTCAAAAGTAAGAAATATTTTTAACATAAGCATTGAGTTTTTTATTAATGTAGTACCAATAATTTAAAATCAGTTAACATTTATTTTTGTTAGTACCAATCTTTTTCACTATATGCGTTTATTGCTGCAAATTTAGTTCTAGGCATTGCTTTTGCTGCATCTCACAGATTTTGATAAGTTGCATCTTCATTTTCATTTAGCTCAAACTATTTTAAAATTTCTTATATGTATGTTGTTAAATCTCTACATATTTTGGAAGTACTTTGTAATTATGGTTATCTATTTGACTTGTGTAATACCCTCTTCCCCAAAGTAATGGTTTTAATATTTAAGTTTGGAAAGAGGATAAATAAGTAATGAAAAATATCTTTTTTACAGGTCATATCTGAGGGGTCGACCATCTAAAAACTTGGTAAGAACACTATAATTTTATCGATTAGTCAAGTATAGAAAATAACTAAAGCATTTTTCCTTTTCTAGAGAGTAAAATATCATTGGAGAAAATATGGCTGCCCAAAGAGACTAAATTTCAGAGAAAAGTTTCACCCTGTGATTCAATTGTAAGTATATTTTCACTAAAACTTGAACTTACTTTGAGAGTTTCAAAATAAAAGCATGAAAGAAAGGCTAATTAATCATGCATTTAATAATAAATATTTTGAGCACCCAACATATGTGACACTAGGTTTTCAATACTAGTTAGACAACCCATGGTTCCTGCATGTCGAGGAAGGTTACAATTTAGCAACTGAGATGTAAGTGTGTTAGAGGGCTGAGCCTCTTCTCAGGGATGCAGGCTGTCTCTTAACCCTCCCTTTGTCCTCTCTGAACCTCTCCCCAAGCTCCTACAAGCACCTCTGCCTACTTAATAGAAACTACCTTCCCCAGGTGACATATGACTTCTCTATCGGCCAATAAAAACTAAAAGTTTGCAAGGAAAGAAGCTAGGTTACTAATAAGAGATAGTACACTGGGGAGATTTCAAAAATATTATCTCTAAGTCTTATAAATAATATTGCATCATAAAAATATGAATAAAATACTATGTGGAAGGCTTTTCCAAGCAATTTTGCATTTGTTTGCCTGCTTCTCTGACTTTATTCTTGATTTCTGATTATAAAAGTCATACAAATATAAAAAATAAGAGATCAAGGACCCATGTTTCTAATATTTTGCTATTATGAACAACATCGTAGTGAATATCCATTTATGTACGTGCTTGGACACTAGTCCAGATTTGCCATTAGGATAAACTACTAACAGTGAAATTCCTAGGTATAAAACATGAACATTTTAATCAAGGCTTTCAGCTTTGGGGGCCTTCTTAGGCTAAAGACAGATTCTGCTATCCCTCAGGGCAGGCGGGCGAGGAGTAATGAATGAATCAGGAGCTCCGACTGAGTTTTGCAGTCAGAGCCTCCGCTGTTGGGATCCAAAAGGCCTCTGCCAACGTATCCTGCCCCCCACTCCTTACCCACCCACGGCAGGTCTATGATACCGCATCGTGCCCTCAGTCTCTTACATCACCCTCCTACAAGCCCTGTCGTGGGTCCCCTGAGCTATCAGGCTTGTCTGCTCTCTTGTTTAGTTGTGATCTTCTTCTAGACATCTATCTAATCATGCCACTGCCTTTCCTGGGCACTGTAGGCCCTCCTCCCACGGAGGCCTAGTATTTCTCTTTGTTTTATGTGGTCCCTAATCCCTCAGCCATAAAACATGTTAATGTTCTCTCTCAAAGAATGCACTCTTCAGTTAAATTCATCACTATTAAATACCTACTCCGCACCAATCACTGCGCTAGGCACTGGGCATTCAGAGGGAAATAAGACAGGATTTTCTGCTGTCTTCGAGGGCTGAAGAGTCTGGTGAATTAGAAAACGTATGAGCTGATACACTCAGTGGAGTGATAGATAGAAAGAGATGCCGTGGGTGGCCGGTATTGAAACTCAACAGAAAAGTATCCAGCTTAGCTATGGAAGGAAGAGGGGTTCTGAGAAATGTTCCCAGAAAATGTGCATTTGAGCTGAGTCACTGAGTCTTAAAGGATAATGAATGCTTAGCTGAAGGCAGAGGAGGGAAGGACAGGAAGTTAGAAAGGTAATAAAGAATCCCACTGGCTGAGCCTTTCAAGCAAAAGTGATAATTTGAGGAAGAAAATGTATAGTTCAAACCATATAATGTTAACGGGGTATAAAGTGAGGGGTGAGGTGTCAGGAGAGGAGGCTGGGAGACTGGCTGAGTGAATTTCAGGTTGTAGGTTTTCTCTCCGTCTTGATCAGCAGAGCAGCTGATCAAATATTTGCTTTAGCTCATCCTCTCTGAGAGAAGTTAGAAGGTGAATTTGAAATAAGTCTAAATGAAGAGCCCAGATAGTAAACTGCATTGCTAATCCAGGGAGGAAATAATCAAATGACTGAAATAGCAGCGAAGACAACGAAGACAAAGAATAATTTATAAGAAAAGTTAGTGATTATAATAGTAGGGCTTGAGAACTGATAGATGCGAGTGGTAAGGGAAAGAGGGAATGAGGAAGATGAGGGAGCCAAAGGTGACATCAGTTAGAAGACATCTTCCACGAACTTTGACCTCCACGTCTATTCATCCTCAAGCATCTGTGCCCACGAGCTCTGTCTGTCTTCCTGTCATCACAGAACTACATATGTGTATAGGGCCTGTCCCTCCACATGTGAACTGTGTCCTCACCCCCTTTCCTAATTAAGAACATTATTCTTAAAATTGTCCCCTTTCTCCTGCATCACCAACTTTACTCTCTGTACTCATTCATCATACAAACATGCAGTTCTTTCTCTCAGCAAAAACGGAAACCAGAACCATCTCTTTACCCCACTCCCCCCCAGCTACTATACTCACTGTCACCAGCTCTTCTCCCACCCAAATCCCTCTCAGTCGGACTTTTACTCCCACCACCATTGACGCATTTGATCATTCCCTCCTACTTAAAATATTTTCTTCGTTTGTCATAAAGGGAGACTGGGGCTGGAGGGAAAGTTTGGGGACAGCTGATGAGGGCCTCCCACTGGCCTGCTCTGGGCTGGTGCCAGCCCCTCACCAAGCTGGGGGGCAGTGGGAGGCAGTAGGAGGGAACAATCAAATGTGTCAATTCTTGTTAATGAGGTCAAATAAGGAGACCAGAGACTTGAGTATCACGTTTAGCAATATGGAGGCCATTGGTCACACTGGCTAGTAGTGCCAGTGGATGTTGAGCATCAGTTTTGTCCTTTGTCAAATAATGTATTTGAGCTCTGAAACTAGTCTTGATTTTTCTAGATAAGTTTAATAGAGTCCTAATTTTTCTAATTTTTTTCTGTATAATTTCTTCTTTTTATTTTCAATTGTAGTAGGAAGGAGGAAGGAAGGCCATCTGTAATATTAGCATTCAATATTATTTTATATTAGTTTCAGCATTATTCACAATAGTCAAAAGGTAGAAGCGACCCAATGTCCATTGACAGATGAATGGATAAACAAAATGTGATATATACATAGAATAGAATATTATTCAGCCTTAAAAAAGAAAATTCTGACACATGCTACAACATGGATGAACCCTAAAGATACGCTAAGTGAAATAAGCCAGTTACCAAAAAATATATATATATATACTGTAGATTTTACTTATATGAGGCACCTACAGTAGTCAAATTCATAGAGACAAGAAGTAGACTAGAGGAGGAACTAGTAGAAACTGGAGGAGAAGGGGAATGGGGAGTTATCCTTTAATGGACATGGAGTTTTAGTTTTGCAAGATGAAAAAAGTTATGGAGATGGATGGTGGTGATGGTAGCACAGCAATGTGATTATGCTTAATGCCACTGAACTGTACATTTAAAAAATAGTTACAATGGTAATTTTTATGCTATGTATATTTTACCACAATTTAAAAAATCTGTAGTTAAAAGACATAAACAAACAAACAAAAAAAGACAGATGGTTGAAAAGTTTGTTTATGGTGTCTACAGATTGTTTTTAATTGTGGTAAAATGCACATAGCAAAATAGAGTGAACATTTGGATGAATACATTGTAGAGTTAGACAATGGAATACTGTGTAACAGTTAAAATGAACAAACTAGGATGCTTGTAAGAGGGACTCAGATGATCGACATGAGTTTGGGTAGGAAAGGAAGAGAGGCCAGGAGGAAGTTGCTGATGAGGAAAACAGAGATCAAGAGACTGGAGATTTCTGTGGATCCATCTCAAAACCTAATATTGAGTGAAAAAAAAAAAGTTGACAAAGGACACTTACAGTTTAATATCATGTATTTTGAAACCCATAAAGCAATACTAGATAAGATTTATGGATACATTAATGTATAAGTAAAATATAAAACCTGGATGGAAATGACCTATAACAATTTTCACATTATTCCCGGTGTTTTTCTGCATACTTTAAATATTTCCTAATTAAAATTAACTAAGCTCTAGGAACAAGATCCGTGAAGAAAACTGGGAAGTAGGATCAAAGGCCCAGGTAGCAAGGCCGAAAGAGGAAGAATAATTCATCCTCAGGACTCGTGGGGAAGAATTAAAACTGAATGCAGAAAGTGACTGGTTTGGAAATAGGAATGTAGGAGTTGAGGAAGGTCGTGTGTGAGAGCTTCCCTTTACTTACAGGAAGTAGGAAGGAGGGCCATCTGTAAACTGAGAGAAGGGAAGCATTGAGGAGGGTCTCTGAGGGTGATGTGAGAAGGGGCTAGGTAAGGACCAGTAAAAAATTACTGGATAACATCAAAGGCACCATCGGGGTAAGACAGCATGAGTGGGTCCAGTCCCCACAGATGCTGAATTTCTGAAGCAGTATGTACACGCATAAAGAAGACATATTGTAGCATCCAAGGTTCGGGTTAGGTATTGGATGCAACGAGAAGAACGATTGAGTGAATTCAGGATGCTGGTGGGACGGGGTCAGAAGATCAACCATGAAATCGGGCTAAGTAGGGAAGGAAGAGAAGCTAGAGGGAGCTGCCGTGTGATAGGAAAGCAGTGAGGTTTCAGTGGACGGGACATCTCTACGAGGTCAAGGGGCAGCTGAGAGGACATATGGAAAAATGGAAGAGGCAGGGAGTTCAGGAACAGGTACTGTTTTTAGGGGCACATGGGATTTATTTTAATCACATAGAGTAAGACACACAGACATGGAATGACTGTCATGAAGTAAGAAACTTATTATACATACTGATCCCAATAAACAGGAGGCACAGCAGGCTACACGGGGCCATCAGGGTCAGCCAGGAGGCAGAGGAAGTGAAGGCAGAATGCGGGCGAGAGACTTCATTGTTTTCTGTGGAAAGGCACGGATAGGTCAGGGTACGCAGGCTTAGGACGGGCTTGTGTGAGTAATTTTGATGAGTGCTGGATGTAGGACTTGCTTTTAGTTGTCTGATACCTGCTTGGCTGTAGGTGATTAGGGCAGGTGGCCCAAGATAGTGGCCCAGAGTGTGAGAGCTTATGAGGGAGGTAGTTGGGGGTGGGAATTCTGGATTGGTTGGTGTGTATATGAAAAGCATGCTCAAAAGCCAATTATTTGCTATGTCTAGCAATTAATTAACCCTAGGAGGGCCAGCTCCTTCAGGATCAGCAAGGTCCCGGATATTAAAGCATCACAGTTATGATGGGCTATCCTGAGTGGTCACACAGGGTTGAAAGTATGTGTCTAATGGGTTACAGAGAGGTCAATCCTTCCCAATTCCAAAAATGGAACTGCCATAGTGGAGAAGTTACAGATTGTAGAGAAGTTGGTTGCCAACTAGTGACATTTCTAAATTTCTCAGGTTTAATTAGTATTATACATTATATTCATGAGCATTAATGAAAATAAGCCACGTTTACCTAGGCAAGTATTTTTGTCTCATATTCTCAATGAAATAAATAAAACATCAAAGATCATTGTAAACCCAGAAAGTAGGGGTCATGCTATTCCTCCCTATAGCCACTAGATGACACTGTAGCTCATCGCTTTCATGAGTGGCCTCTGATGCCAGCTCACAGTTCAATTAAGATCTTTTTTATTTAGATAAGACATGTAGCCTTGCAACTAGTCTTAATACTTCCAGAGTACAATGGCTTTCAGAAGATGCAATCAAGTGTGCCGCACCTTCCAAAATTTCTAGAATTAGAGCTTTGCTAAAGCCTCACCCAACCCTCCGAAACTACCAAATTGTGAGCGTGCCATACCTGTGTGTGCCTTTTCCTGTGGGGAGAGAGCTCTTGTGAGAGTTTAGAGTTCTCTGTGACCCTCCTTCTGGGCTGAGAAAGAAGTCAAGCACTCCTACCCAGGTTCCTCTCTTGGTCTTTTTTAAAAACTAAGGTGGAGATAAAATAGCCTCTCAGATACTACTTTCTGATGCTTAAAATTTTTCTGCCCCATTTGTGAGAATGGGATAATATTTTTTTTAATATAGCCAGGAGGAGAAGGTAGCAATGTGTAGCAGACCCGCGATGCCAGATAGAATGACTGCTGAGTCGGGCAGAGATGCTGTCGAGGATTCGTTATATTTTAGGAATAGACGCCAGACAATACATCAGACACTGAGGCAACCCGCCTGAGACCAAGGTCCTTAGTGAAATTTCCATCCAAGAAATGCAGGGGACAATTTCATTCAGAAAAAAAAATGGTCAATAACTGATGGAAAAAAAGACATGTGACCATTTTTAAAACAGGAGGTCTGGTATGCAAATGTGTGACTTTATCAGTCACTGAACTTTAGCTTTGGTCTCAAGCCTCTATTTACATACAAAGCAGGGGGTGGAAATTATATTAGTTTGGAGTAACACATCTCCTTTAAATTACTGAGTTTGGGGTAAGTAGGCTTAGCTCAATGGTGCTGATGTCCGGTGTCGGACTGTGCGCTGTGGCTTCTGCTGGCGGAAGTGGTCAAAGCTCCCCGAGCCCGGGCTACGCCTGACCATCGCTCCAGGGAGCTTCCCACGACTTCTGCCTGTCATCCCCGGCTCAGTCCTCAGGTGTGTCGGATCCTCCGACAGGAAGCCAGATCTTCCGTGGACATCCGCGAGTCGTTCTGTGTTTTAACGCTCTGGTGTGTAACAGGCACCCGATGAATATTTGTTGATCAAATGGCACAGGGAGGTGCTTGCTTTGTCCTTCCTCCATTTGTCACTCACTCCTGTCTTTCTCCCTGCTGCCAGCCGTGATGGCCAGGCCTCAGCTATCCACACCTGATCAACATACAATTCCTATCAAAGTGAAGAGAACTTAAGGTTCCAACTGTTTAAAAAAAAAAAAAAAGCGAAAAAGTTTCTGCTTCATTCCTATTAGGTTTATTCTGAGAGCAGAAGGAAAGCTATATAGTGGGTGCTATTGTTATTTTACAGGTAAGAAAATCGAGGCTTTAAGAGTTTAAGTAAGAGTTTATACACACACACACACACACACACACATATACACATACACATACGTATACGTATACGTATACGTATGTGTATGTGTATATGTATATGTATATGTATATATATATGTATATGTATATGTATATGTATATGTATATCTATATATATTAGGTAACTTCCTCAAGGTCACAAAGCTGTTAAGACATAAAGATGGGATTTAAACCTAAGTCCATCTGGCTTGAAAGCTCTAAACTGCTCTGTTCTACACCCAAACGATTATTTTTATGTTTTCTGTTTTTTTTCAGATTCAATGAAAATGGCTACATTGAAGATGTTGGTGTAAATTTCATAGTGTGGGAAATACACGGCAGGAATGACTATAGCTTTAATAATACTATGAAAACGGTATGACATCCTAGAATTGAAATAGAATTTAGCATGCAATTAGATGTGTCTTTTTACTTTAAGTCTGTATAGAAATTGTCTAAGGAAAATAAAACTGGTCAGCTGTGGGTAGGAAACAAAAAACACAACCTCTATATTAAATTCTGTGACTACTAAAATTCATTTATGGAAAAAGAAGTCATTGCCATATAAAAGAGATTTAAAGGGGTCAGAAAAAATAAAATAATGTTTATAGTAGGATGATGCAATTATAGATAAACATTTTATTTTCTCCCCACACAGTATTTAGTGTTTGGTTATTTATGGATGTGCCTTTGGCTTTCAGACATTGATCACATTTGTTCTAAATCAAATGGACACTCTCTAGTCTTCATCTCGCTTGACTTCCTTGCATCATTTGATTCGCTGACCTTGGCCTCACTGTCCCCACACTCTTAGTTTTCCTTTATCCTCCGTGAAAGGTCGATCTCAGCCTCCATGGCAATTCCCCCTTACTCTGTGCCTTCACTTTGCAGGCCCCACACAAGGGCCTTACCATGCCCGATGCCCACACTTCGCTCCCACCCCACTGTGGCTTTCTGCCTTTGAGGGCCTCCCATCATGACAGAGCCTCTCTGGAAGTCACCGGCATTGGTTCTGAAGATCCCCCAGAGATCTTGTGCTCAAATGAAACAAGAGATGACTCTTTCCAAAGTAACTTTCCCCTCTATCTGAGACCTTTTTTTAATTCTCCAAGAATATAACCCACCTAGATGGCAGACTGCTACCTCCCTCCAGAGTACTGTAAAAGACAGTTGTCTTCTAATTATGTGACCAAACAAACCCATCCCACCACACGTTCTTCCTATACTTGTTCAGTACTCAATATGTAAGTCCTTCTGGTCTACCTCCTCATCACAGTCTAATCCCTTAACTATTCTACCTTTCATATACATTAACCCAGACTCCATTACTCTCCATCTTCTCAAACCTTTCCAAATGTGCCTTAGGGTTAAACGCCCTTAGATCCTTTTTCAATAAATGATCCTCAGAGAAAATCACTTTCCCTATGTTTCTACCAAACCAAGGGTCCTCTCTCTTACCCATATACTTAAGGATGAGCTGTGAAATCAATGTTCTCTCTAATCCACAGTATTATTTCCAGATCATTATCTCCTTGCCCGAAGTAAAATGCCATTTGTCATCTAGTTGACATCTAACCCATCACTGCTTATTACTGCCATGTACTCAGAACTTGATGATTTCTCCACATGCCCTGAGAACAATTACAGTTGAGTCCCAAATTGTGCCAGCTGTCAGGTACGGTTATTGATAGGAGGAAGCTTTCTAAACAGGGACTACATTTTCCAGCCCATCTGCATTAGGTGGGGCCATGTGACTGGTTCTCACCATGGAGTAGGAGCAGATGTTATATGTGTCATTTTCAAGATGAAGTGCTTAAAGAGGGACTACACAAACCTCCATCCTTCCTATCTTCCTTTACATGTCAGTTTATTACAGCAACAATTAAATATGGAGTAGACGAGAACTGGATGAAAAGAGTCCAGTGAGGGTACTTTGAGATGCTATGAGACAGAAGAAGCCTGAGTTCCTAATTCATTTCTTAGAGAAGAGTCATCCCACCTAACCAGGGACATCTTCATTGGACTGTGTGTGATCAAAATTAAACTTTTCATGTGGAAACCTCTGAGAGACTGAGCATAGAAGAGACTACCTCAACAAATAACTCCCCCCCCCATTAAAATTATATTTAAATTCAAACATTTCAGTCTCCGACCTCAACCCCTAATTCTTTAGCTCTCTCATTGTTATTCCTAATATTCCTCTGCCTCTCACTTTTTCTCATGTAATCTAGGTATCCACCATATTGAACCCCCTGCTTTCTCCCTCTCTACCTCTCTCATTTTTTTTCTTTTTCTGTCTTTCTTAAACTCCAGTGGTTCAGTCCTTCAATGACTGTTTCGCCAGTATCTGTATGTCAGTTTCCCCAGTGTGTCTTTGTGCACTGTTATGGCACCTTTAAACATCAATACTTCTGCCTTATCCATGCCTATCTTTGAGCCGCAGGTCACCTCTAGAAAAAAAAAAAAACTGAAATTGCAGTAACTGAAATTAGGAACTGAGCTATTAGGAATAATGGCTGAAAAGAGAGTAAGTCAATTGGAATAGAGGTCAGAAGGAAATATCCAGAATTATACACAGAGAGATAAACTGATTTAAAATATAGAAAAGATTATAGTGGAGGTTCAGTGCTAAAATCTAAGAACTGGAGTCCTAAAAATAAGAAAAGAGGGTATTTTCTGAAATTGGTGAAAGACAGCAAGGCACAGAAAAAGCAATCTGCATCGAGAAACACCACTGTAAAATTTCTAAAATCAAAAACAAAGAAAAAAACCTTAAAAATAGGCAAATCAAAAAAGATAATGTCTTTAAAAAGTAATTATAAGATTTAAATATCTGTAAATTACTGAAAGAAAATAATTTCTGAACCTAAAATTCTATATGCAATGGAAATAGGCTTTAAAAATAAAAGAGAACAACAAATAATGCTTTACAAGATACATGAAATTAAAAGAAGAAAAAAATTAAGTAAAGAATTAAAAAATGGAAGAAAAATTTTGAGAGAAAGTGACAAATGTTAAAGATAAGCAAAGAAGATCCAATCAGTAGATAAATGAAATCCCTAAAAAAGAAACTCAAAGAAAGAAACAAAACCAACATTAATAATTCAACAAAACATCCCACCCTGAGAAAAAAGCTTTGAAGCTTCATATTGAAAGAGCATGCCATATCCTTGAGAATATCAAATCAGAAGAGTCAACCCAAGAGGGCATCTTGGCAAAAAGCAAGCAATTTCTAAGAAAAATAAAATTAAATTATTATCAGACATTTGTATAGCTATGCTTTATGTCAAGAGAAAATGGAATAAAATATTTAAGATACTCAATGTAAGACAAGGATTTTTATATCCAGCAAAACTGATAACACTATAAAAGGTATAAACTGCTATCAACATGTAAAAAGCTCAGATAATATTGTTATCATGAGCCTTTCCTGAGTGATTTACTAAAAAGCTTTAAACAACCAAAAGTACTAAGAAAACGTCAACATAAGAATTAGAGGGACCATTATATTATAGTGTAGAATTATTTATAAAACTAAAACCAAATAAAGGTTAAAAGGAAAAGAGGATAGTATATAGTGGATGTATTTTCTGACAATGTAGATATAGTACAATTATAAACATGGTAGGAGAATGAGAATAGCTTACGCAAGGAAAAATAACTTTTTAGTAGTCGTGATAGTGGTGGTAATATTTGTGTTGTTATTCTGAAGCCATGAGGCATGTAATGTGAGAGAAAGCAAATGTGTAATGATGGAGTATTTTAATACTATCATTTTTCATCAAGTGTTTTTGAGTAAAAGTAAGGATATACTAATGTAAAATAGAAGTTCAGACAAAAATACTGATTTTGAATAGGACTCAGTATAAAATCATGAAGTACTGGATATTGATCTGGATATACATATATAAATATAATGTTTATATAGAGAGATGTATAGAGAAATATATAAATTTCTCCTACACTGTCTGTTAAACATAACTAACCGGTAGCAGTAAATATCCTTAGTACTCAGATTGTTGTCACAAAACAGCATTACTCACTAAAAGTAACCAGAGATTCTTAGTGCAATGGCTGATTCCAAGCCTGGAGGAGCAAATGTACAAGATGAGCCTGGAATGGTTTGACATGCCTGACGGCAAGGAAATGTCAAAGACTGCTAGGTCACGTCAATAGTATTCAGAAGCCAACACGAAGAGATTCTTATTGGCCAAAAATGGGACGATTCTAGCTACAAATTGGATAGTTATTGCAATAGGTTAGAACCCATTACATACATTAAATCTATCTGTTTATAAAGAAGTTTTTTTAAGTTCAGCTTTGGAGAATGATAAAAAACCAATTTCTTATTTTGAAAACCGGCAAATAACAAGAAACAAATATTTATCTTACCTTCCTCAAATAAACTATACCAGTGGGTAACCAAACAGTAGAGAGGAAGCATTTCTATAAAATTATTCCAGTTCACAAACAGCAAAGGAAAAAAAGATAAATTGGAATATCACCATTTCACAACCCAAATATACATATATGGTTATTATAAACAAATTTATATCAACAAATTTGACAATGAACAAATGCCTTGAAAAACATAATTTACAAAAGTTACTTGTATTCTGAAAGGCAAATTGAAATCTCTAACCCTAGATGTCTTTCCTGATAAAGTCTATAAACATTTAAAGAAAATTTTACTTCAGCTTTATAAAAACTCTTCTAGAGTATTAGGGTTAGGGGCACACTTTCCAACTCATTTTGTGAATCCACAAAGACAAGATGAGAACCTTAAAAAAGAATTATGAGCCAATCTTACTCATGATCATTGATATAAAACATCTAAATAAAATAGTAGCAAATCAAACTTGTCGATGTATTAAGAAATAATACATCCAGGCCAAGTTTTGTTTATTTCAGAAATGAAGAGTTAGGATATCATTTGAAAATCAAAGTATTCCATTATATTAACAGAATGAAGAAGAAAAGGCATAAGATTATTCTAATAGTTGATGAAATGTCATTTTATTTAAAAATTGTCCATATATCATATTATTTTAAAATAAATCTTAGAAAATTGTAAATAGATGGTAACTCCCTTAAACAAATAAAATGTAGATACAAAAAAAAAAAAACACCCCAAAACTATAGAAAACATCATACTGAAAATTTGAAAGCCTGAAGTCAGGAATGAAATAAAGATGCCGGTTATCATCACTTCTATATAATGTTGTTCCTGATCTCTGTAATAAGGCAAACAATAAACAACAAAAATAAATAAAAAGTATAAGGATTGGAAGGGAAGAAATAAAACTGTCACATTCACAGATAATGTGAAAATATTAAGAGTTTAAATTCTCTCCATACAAGGTCAATATACAAAAGTAGATTTTTTTCTCTGTAAATCAGCAAACATTTAAATAATAAAAAATTAAGTATATAATGTTCAACTGCCTTAACATATATTAGATTCTTAGGAGCAAACTGATATTATATATATAATCTTTTGACAGAGTGGTTGTTTAAATGAAGCCCAAACATGGAAGTCAATGCATGAGCTTAACAAGCACCTCCCCTTAGAAGATGCTTGGGGACCTGAGGTAAGGAAAACATTACCTGGCAAATTATTTATTTATAATAAGTAATTTGGCATTTCTGTATTAACAAAATCATGATGTCAGCGTTTTAGATTTAAATTTGTCTTTCTAAATCAAGTCCAGTTTTTTCATTGGATTATATTGTGATTTCAGAAATGCTTCATCTTTATTTCTGTTTAATCTTCTGTTGCTCCTGTGTTAACTAACAATTTTTTAAAAAATTTTCTCTGCTTAAAATCTGTGTTTACAGATTATTAAATATCCTGCCCAACATGTTGAAACATTGAGAGTGAGTGTTTCAGAGAATGCCCAAAGTTTTAACTCTTGTATGACTGAGAGATCATTTCTGAATGCTAACTATCAATCCAATACAGTTTTCTCTTTTTTCAATTTAATTTTCTCGAATTGAAATTAATGTATGTCATTTGGAGAATCAAATCATAATTCATGAATAAAAAGTGACATCTGGTACCTTGGCCTATAAAATATACACCCTGCAATAAGGTTACTTTGTTTCCACATCAGAACCTATGCATTTCAAGACAGAGATATAAACAAATGACATGTATTATCCTCTATATTCCACTCCAAGCATCCCACTTTCCACTTCCTATCTTTCCAGCAACATAACTCTAGAAGCTTTACTCTAACCATCCTACGAGCAACCTTTCAACCCTAAAAAACCTCCAATCTTTTGATCCTACCACCTTTACCCTACTTTCAGGTTATCTTCTCCCTCTTTATCCAGGTTAAATTCCATGATCAATAATTATATCGCTCTATTAATATGCGCCCTCGATTCCTTGGCCCTCCTCTGACTTCTTATTTGTGTGACTACATCACAACCCTGGTTAAATTAAACGATCTACCTTAGCACTAGCAGCAGACTGTGGTGAGAAAAAACACACCCATGCTGACTTGTTTCATTTTAATACTGCCCAGCAGACATAACTGTATTTCTCGAGTTCATTCCCTCTCTCTCTCACGAATAGTGACTGCACATTTTCTCTTCTCTCCTAAAATCTCCAGCACCTCTTCCCCAATCCTTATTCTTATGTGATGAACTTCTTCCTACTTCACCAAGAAAATATGGCCGTTATTAAACCCAGTGCTAAGTCCTGTTATTTAAAGAAGCAAATATTTTTAAATGTGCAATGTGTTACCATATTGTTTTAAATATTTTGTCAGCTATAATTCTTTATAACTAATTTCCCTTGTAGTGGAACCTAGTTAATATTATGTTTTTAAAAGCATTATTCTGAGAAGATGTCCTTGGCAGTCCATAAGCTTCCCCAGATAGACAAAGACCCATAAAAGGAAACTTTTACACATACAGACACACAGACACACACGCACTATGAGATAAGACATAAAAAGAGAAAGACTAAACTTTGGGGTCACTCTGCTTTTTAGAGATTGGGGAAGTGAGGAGGGACAAAGGAGATGAAAAGGAATAATCCAAGAATCAGAAGGAAAGCCAGGGGAGTGTGATATTCTGGGCATCATGTAAAGCACGTCTCAGAAAAAGGGAGGGACTGTCTGTGTCAAATCCACAACTAAGATAGGTCAACTGCGATGAGGATTGAAAAGTGATCATTCTGTTTAGCAACTTGGAGATGACAAGTAACCTTGACAGGGTAGATTTTGGTGGAATAGTGAGAGACAAAACTTAACAGACGTGGGTTTAAGTATGGAAAAAAGGAATTCAAAGCAGCAGGAAAGAGGAGAAAGAAATAGTGCGGTAGCTGGAGGGTGATGAGGTCAAAAGCGGGTCTTTCTTTTAATTAAGCTGAAAGAAATAACCATTACTGATGAGAATGATACAAAAAGAAAATGAATGGGAAGGGAAGGGAAGGGAAGGGAAGGGAAGGGAAGGGAAGGAGAAATTGCTGATGCTTCTATTAGCATCTCAAACTTCACATGTCCAAAACCGAGCTAGCTTCTGTCTTCTACCCAACACACACACTCCCTCGTTCTTCCCTCACATAATGGAGACTCCATCCAGCCTGGTCAGGGTAAAAGCCTCTAAAAATCGTCTTATACCCCATTTGGTCTTTCAGGAAACCTTATTGGCTCTCCCCTCAAAGCATTTCCTTAATTTGTTCACTCCTCACCACCCCAGTTGCCACCACCATTCCAAGCCACCATCAAAACCGTCTGGGTTGTAACAACAGTCTCCTGGCTGGTTTTCCTGCTTCAGCCTTGCCCGCCATGAATCTATTCACAAGACGGCAGTTAGAATGATCCTTCTGAGACACAAATGAGAACATGTCACTCTCCTGCTCAAAACCACGTGATGGCTCCAGCCTCACTTCGTTATGACAAAGCCTAAGTGACTTGCTGCTTCCACCCCCATGACTAAGTTAGCTTCCTCCTTCAGGTCCTTACTTAAAAATCAACAAGTCAGCAATGAATTCCCTGGCTGCTCTATCAAAAAAAGTGACTTACCACTCCATGACGGTCCACGTCTTCCCACCCTATTTTCTTTAATGTCATTAGCATTTATAATTCGCTGGCACATTGCGTGCTCTGCTTATTTATCCTATTTGTTATCTGGCTTCCCAACTAAAATGTTAGCTCCATGAGAAAAGAAAATTATGTTTGTTTTGTTCATGGCTGCATCTAACCCATTACGGGTGCTCAATAAATATTTGTAGAACCAATTAATTGAGTATAAGCCATCAAGCTGTTATAAAGAATATTATTCCAAGAAATCCTTAGACATTAAACTAATAATGGAATCAGTAAAAAAACAAAACTTACCCTCCTGACTTTTGTTGTTGAGCATCCAAGGGCCATACATGTGATACCTTATATGCCAAAATCTCACAAAGCTTGCCCAAACGTTTTAAGATTCTGCCAAGATAATGTATTTCTTTGGAAACAATGAGCCACCTGGTAATTAACTTGCCTCAACTAATACAATATAGTGTAGTGGTTCTCAAATTTTAGTGCACATCAGAATCACCTGGGAGACTGCTAAAACAGAGCTCTGAACCCTACCGCCAGCATTTCTGATTCGACATGTCTGGAGTGGGCCCCAGGTGATGCTGATACTACTGATCTCACAGCCACATTTAAGAACCTTGAAATAGTGATTTACACTGTAGACAGTTCCACTGTCTGAAAAACACAAAGCTCACTGCTAAAAGGGTGAATTTAACCTGGAGTCTGACAATAATAGAATACTAGTGATATCCTGGTGAGTAAAGTTAATACATCCTTACCGAAGAAGGGTATATTGACTGCACAGTAAGTGAACTGTGTATTAACTAAACATGGCAATCAGAGGTGTCCTTTTCCTGAAACACACCTGGAATGAAATAGCATTCCAGTTCTGGGGGCTGCACTGGTTGCTACCCAGCCCTGGTTCCACGGAGATGAATGATGCTTGCATAAAGGATCTGGGAGGAAACTCTAGAGACTGTAAATTCTCAGGAGAAAAACTGAAGGACTCAAATAAAGAAGTGCCATTATCACAGGTTCTTCCAAGTTAGTGTTAGAGCTTGAGAAAGAAATGGGGATGTGAGTACCGAATGGTCGGCTCCCTGAATGGAACTCGGGAGGGGATTCAAGTTTCTGGACGTGGCTGACGAGCTAGTCTGAGAAGTCTTTGGTTGGAAATGAAATGTAATCCATGAGGCTAGGGAGGATTTGTTTTCTTGGAGACTAGATAGATGGCTTAATCAAGTGGTCTTTCAACCGAAAAAGAAAGGAGGGAAAAACAGTCATTGAAACAAAAGTCCAATAATTTAACAGGAAATATCAGGTATGACACAAAAATAAGAGCAACAGTCAATGGGTATTATCATCGGTCACATTACAAAATAAGTAGGTAGGAAATTGAAAACAATATAAACATTTCCAGGTATCTATAAAAAATACATATGATTATAGAAGACGAATATGTCATTATTAGTAATGCTCTGTTGTGGTGATATATGTTATTCCTGCACATATTTAGCATATGGCACACATTCTTTCAATCAAGTTCATGGTCCCATGTGTTAACTAACTCGGTAGAACAAGATGTTCCTAGGCCAGTGTTGATCTAGAAGACCCCTCTACCAATTTTATATGTATAAATTACATATATATATGCATATATATATATATATATATATATATATATATATATATATATGATGTATCATGTTTTCTAGTAGGATACACCAAAATATAATGAGTGGTTGTCAAAGGCAGGGCATAGGGATAGGCATAATGGGTGAAGGGGGTCAAAAGGTATAAACTTTCAGTTATATAATAAATAATTACTATGATATAATACACAGCATGATGACTATAGTCAATAACACTGTATTGCATATTTAAAAGTTGCTAAAAGAGTAGATCTTAAAAGTTCTCATCACAAGAAAAATATTGTAACTGTGTACTGATAGATGTTAACTAGACTTATCGTGATGATCATTTCACAATATATACAAATATTGAATCATTATGTTGTACACCTGAAACTAGTATAGTGTTATCAATTATGTGTCAATATAAAACAAATAAACAAACAAATATAAAACAATATAAAACAAATAAACAAACAAATAAAGAAAAAGCAGAAATGTGTTTTTCAGTGTCCAAAGGAAAAAAGTAATAGTAATGATAGACCTTTTTACACCCAACATGTTGTTTGTTATACATAATATATTGTTTTATAAATGTGTCAGAGATTGCAGTGGTAGAAAGAGAGATAAAGGCAAGAAATAGTAGAAGAGTTAGATAAAAGAGAAAGGTGGAAGAATTATTTTGTAGTTTATCAAGACATGTAGTAACATTTCACTAAATTAAAGAAAATCACCAAGAGTTTTAGGAATGGCCTTTATAATTAAAAATATAATTATAGAATGATTTACCTATATATATAAAAGAAAATAGCCTGCTAAGAAGAGAAGTAGAGGAATTTTCAGTGTGAAAGCAATCACCACCTTCAAAAATTCACAAACAGAAAGGTAAATACTGGAGTGTATATAAATAAAGATAAATTGAGAGAGCTGTAAAAGGGAATGCTATGTATGTCAGAGATTACATAGCCAAATAAAGGAACTATATGATCTGTTCCTGATTATCTTCAAAACCAAGACGTTAAGAAAAAATACCATATCTGCAATACCATTGTGTCGACAATCTCACAATGTAGAGAGTCTCAGGACAGAACAAGAAATAAATACCACTTGAACAAATCAAATGACAGTTGCTCATTCAAAGGCTAAAGAAAGAATTCTAAAGAAAGAATTCAGCCACACTGAGAATACGTGACACCTCTCAGTGAGCATCTATCCCTCCATCTATTCCAGGATAGATGGAAGCACAAACTTTTGGACCCCAAAAGATAGGTAGAAAAAAAAAAACCATGAAGGATGTTGATAGCCAGAAGCTCTGGCACATCAAAAGTAATTGCCTCACAAGTCTTATTTCCTTCAAGTGGGAAACCTCTCAGAGAGCAGACTGGTAGAGGAGGAATCTTTTAAATCCAGTGTGAAAACATACAGGACCTACGAGAACACAGAAGCAATGCCCTGTATTATTTTATGGTCACAAATCTGCAAATTTTAACAATTTTTTAATGTTAACAATTTTTTAGCTTTAATAAAGAGACTTTTAAAAATACAGGCTCATTTCATCTGTGCTTTTAAAAAAGGGGATATGGGATAAATATTCTTTCTGGTTTATATCTTGAGACCCACAGAGGGACATGGTAGTGATAATTGGATAAATAAAAGTCCTAGGGGAAGATGAAACCCAAAGATATACCACCCTGACTACTCTTGTGTCCATACTTTATGATCAAAATAGTGTCTGTCCCCAAATTAAGCATCTTTGGAGGATTTTGTGCTTTTTTGATTTAGGGAAATGATACGCTTATACTCTCAACACCCTACCAATTTATCATCATCTGCAAATAAAAAATTAATACAGCATTTGTTTTCACTAAGCTTTAGTTTCTACCAAATGTTAGTCCAATATATCTTCTAAAACTACTATACAATGCTGAAGTGGTAGAAGGGAATAGCCATTACATCTCTAAATAATTTACCACGATAAATAGACGAGAATGAAGTTCGTCTGTTAAAGTCAGATAATGACCTTATGGTTTTTGTCTTTGTTTCTCATTCAGAACTATAAGCACTGTTTTTCTTATGCTATTGGAAAACCAGGAGACTTAAATCAACCATATGAGATTATCAACAAATCTAACTATAACCATTTAGTGTGGCCCATGCAGCATACTGGAATGTATGTGTTTCGAGTGAAGATCCTCGATCCAAACTACAGGTGAATACAAATGTTTTATTTCAATAGTTTTAGCATTAGTTCCTCAAAATTTTATTTTATTTAATTTTGTGTCACCCAGATATTCAGTTATCGTTATTCTTATCTATATATTTGCTTTTTCATTTTGTAGTAATCACATTAAACATTCTATGGGTGTGGGAGATAAGATTTCACGTTAAACATTAATTAAATTAATCAATTCACAATTACATTTGAGTACTTTACTATGTTCCTTGGTTGTGACAGATGCAAATATAACATAAGCACAATCTCAGCCTTCAAGATGTTTATGATTAAACTGGTTAGGAGAGGAGTGGAGGTACACACACAAATCAAGGAAGGTAAATCAGCACAAATAGATGTGAGATATTTTTCAAATATAATCATTGGTATTATCGACGGCCAGAATAATAATTCGGAGATGAGAAAGGTCAACGCTATTTTGAACATGGAAGAAAACTTCCTGGAGAATATGGAACATTAGTAGAATTTACATTTTCCACAGAAAAGCGACTGAGCAGAAGGCTTCTCAAATAAAAGAAAAAATGAAGAGAAAAAATAGAACGTTAATAGGAAAATCCAGTAAAACAGGATATTTAAACGAGATTCTCTCTATCTCGCACTTGGAGAAAAGGCCCCAAAACTGGTTTCTTCCATGTCCTAAAATGATCATTAATGCAGAACTTGACAAGAGGGTTCCCAAAACCGATTCCTCCCCCTCCCCCTCCTTAGCCATCCAAAGAAAATGAGAATGGATAAGGCTAATAGTGAGCATTTCTTCAAAGAGAGTTCTGAATGTGCATGTTCCCTCCCCCACCCAAGGCAGGGAGCTTCAGAGAGCCGCTCAGGAAAGCTAACTTGGGCCTCTTGGTTGGGAGTGGGGAACGCAGGCCATTCCTAATGCTCGTCTAGAAAGCCCGATGTTAAAAGGCTGCCTACAGGTACACAAGGAAAGCTAAAGGGTGCTACGGGGCATGGAGATGGGGCTTTCGCCAGTGCTGGGGAGAAATGTGTACACTTTCAGATGGTTCATATATGGACCTCATGAAAGGAAACCGGGCTTGGGTCGTCATGAAGGGGACTGTCCCTGCTCATTTCAGGGATAAGGTGACCCAGGAGCTGAGGTGTGGCTGGTAAATGGCCACGCAGAGAGAGCATCACCTGAGTCCTGGAACATCAGGGGAAGTTGGGAGGCCCAAGCGTGGGGAAGGAAAAGTTTCTTACTGTTCAAGAGACTAAAGCCTTATACACGAATTGAACGAGGCTTTTTGTTACCTGGATATTTTCTGCCCAATATTTTATCCAGGGATAGGATATCTTGGTGACAAGAGTGAATAAAATTCCTATTTCACTCAACAAAGTCCAATAAACAAGTTACACTAAGTCAAGAGGGGAGAAAATTCCTAGTAAAAAGAATTTAAAATGTCATAATCTGGGGTCACCATTAACAGAAGAGTTTCACGAAACGCTAACTTGAAGAGACACCTGCGCCCCATGTTCACTGTGGCATTATTTACAAAGGCCAAGACATGGAAGTAATCTAAGCGTCATCCATGGAAGAATGGATAAAGAAAAGGCGGTATATATAAAAAAATGGAGTATTATTCAGCCATAAAAAAAAAAAGGAAAATTTTTCATTTGCAATGGCATGGGTGGACCCTGAGGGCATTGTGCTAGAAAGTCTACTTTGCTTTGAATCCTAATTTTGCTAGTACCTATGGAGTCTTAAGTAAATTGCTTTGTCTCTTTGAGCTTATTTCTTTGTCTGTAAAATGAGTCAGTAACACCTATCTTATAGTATTCTGAGGATTAAATGAAGAACCTGGGTAAAAATTCCTAATTTTGCTGGGCATTTAGCAAATAATAAAATTAAGTTTCTTCTCTCTTCTCCCACATGAAGTTAAGTGAAATCGGATCATTAATGTTTAGCTATATCCTGTCACATTCTAAGCACTGTGCTAAGTTATAAGAGATACTCAGTAATGCTAGATATAATAACACAGTTTCACGAATAGACTTTCTAACATTCATAGCTTCCCAAAGGGGTCAGCCAACATCAGGTGAACATCACAGGCTCTTTGACGAGAAACCCTGGAATTCAAACCCCAGCCCTACTACTCACAACTGCATAAACTTTTGCAAGTAGTTAACTATCTGAGCCTCAGTATTCTCATCTAAAAGGAAGGGTTGCTCTAAGGATACACCAAGATAATTCATGGAAAGCATTTGGTACACTGCCTTGTACACAGCAAATGCTCAGTTAGTATTCATTTTCAATAAGTAGCAATACTCAATATATGTTAATTCTTTATTGTTTTTGTCAATACTTATTACTGTTAATTATTATTAATATTATTATTGCTATTGCCTTGGGAACCACCATCAAAATGGTATAAAGCTATTAGGAGGACAGTGTGGTTGCAGTGACGAGCCCTAGGAATTTTATAGTGAGCTACCTAAGTCACACATATGGAAAAATCCTCACCGCTGTTATGCAAATACATTTATTCTCAAGAAAACAACGTCTTAACTAAAATTAGATATGATTTGATTGTTAACATAGATATGTGGAAGGAGTATCAATATCTTGTACTTAATTTAATCTTTGATATTATTTTTCTGATTTGCAGTTTCTGTAACCTCACGGCCATATTTGCAATAGAAATCTATGGAATGATTTCCAGGTAATGAATGTGCCCAATCGGGCTTTAATGAGGGGAGTTGTAAAAGACACGGGTGGCAGCTAAAAAGGACAAACGCCTCCCATTTCCCTGGGACACTCATATCTCTGCCTTCTATGGGATGTCCTAGAAAGTGTATGAACCTCTTATGCCAGGACACGGCAGAAAGGAATTCCTGAGATGGTTGCTGCAGCCGGGGTCCCCTTTTTTTCCATCCCCCTTAACAGCTATGGTCTTTCCTTCGACCATGTCTTTCATCTCCACCTAAGGGACACACAGAGACTGTGGCAGTGGGTCTGGGAGGGGACAGTGGCTGTGCCCCCACCGACCCTGAGTCAGCCCTTGACCACGGGCCATCATCCCGATGCATCCAAGAAATGGGTAGTAAAAGCATTACCCTGGGTTCTCTCCAGTGTCTTTGGAGAGCAAGGTCTTCATAGTAAAACTGAGACCGCAAATGACTTTGCTTCTCTGCCCTGGACCTGGCTATTTTTGTTTTGTTTTTGTTTTTGTTTTTGTTTTGTAAAATATTAAACAAAAGTGAAAGACAAGCTATTATTTATGGCCCTACTTGAAGTATTACTGACTCCACAATTTTTTGTGCTAATGGTAAGTTAATGGTGCAAATAATCTGCACCTGAGCTAAGACGTGTCGTTTCTAAGTAACTTTAGGAAACAATAGCATTTCTGCAGCCACTTCTCTCATATATTAATCATACTGTCCATTTTCCTCTGGTCAGCTTCAAACACTAAGAGGTAAACATTTTGAGGGTAGACAAGATGTCTTACTAATCTTTGTTCTCTGTCAGTGGCATAGTAGCTAGTGATTCCATAATTTCTAATGATTTTTTTTTCTTATTTCAGTCCAAATGGAGACGTGGTTCTTGCTGCTCTCTTTCTCCTGATGCTACTGTTCTTTAGTATTCTAGTTTTGAGCTACTTCCATTATATGAGGATTTATAGACAATATATTTATGCACCAATTTATAAAACAAAGAAATTAAAAGATTAAGAAAAATAAAAGTTGGTTTACTATGGATATATGTATGCAGAAAGAATGTGTATATATACTTATATTGAAAGCATATGTTTGACCAAGAAATATTAGGTATCAGCTCATAGTGTCATCAAATTCAAGATCTGAAAAATGTTCTTAAATTACCCAAAACAGAAATAGTTTCACATATCTTGTTTGTTATGAAATTAATTCTTTGTGTGTCTGCATTTATCTTAAGGTAGTCTATGTACTCTTATGAGGCTTTTGTTAAAAAATAAAAATTAAAAAAAAACTAAATTTGTCTATTACATTTCTTCTTAAGTATGAAAGTAAATTTTGAAAATGTATAAATATGTCAAATATTATTTTGCATAAAACTTTTCACATGAAATCTTACATGGCTATGGTTAATTCATCTAATATGGCTAAACTTAATAATGTGTGTAGATTCAAACGTATTTCAGAAGTTTTTCTAAGGGGAGTCACACATGAAATGTACAATTTATGATATTGAAAATAAAAAGCTGACGCTCTAAGTTTTAAGTTTAAAAATTTTATTTTAATGCTCAAATAGTCATCTTAATTTGTCTAGATGTTATTACAGCTTTATAAACAATTAGTAACACTCAGAGTTCAACCAAAGAGGCAGAACCAGTAGGAGGGTGTATGTGTGTGTGTGTATAGTATCAATGGTTATCATGGCAAAACTCTAGAAAAAGAATTAATGCCTATCAATAGGTAAATGGTTTAATAAATGATTGTATATTGACCATATAGATCAATCTGTATTCGTAATTTAAAAGATTTTCCATGAGGTTTTATTAAATAAGAGCAAACTACAGAGAAGTATTCATCACCATATGATTCCATTATATAAACGAAAGCTCTGCATACAAAAGCAGGAAGACAAGTATGGAAGGGTACATAGCATTTTGTTTACATAATGTGCATGTGTGTGTTTATATGTATCAAGCCAGGAAGGAGAGTAGGGATGAATGAAGAAATGTAGAGAGGAGAGGGTATAAACACAACCTTCAAAACTGTGGAAAGGAGAAACAACAGAAAAATAACATGGAATTTTTCTTTTTACATAAAGCGATGTGTCTCTACATAGAGACAAATGAAAGGGTGATAGGCACTAACCTTAAAAATCATATAATTCCAGAGGATGCTTGTTTTCTTGCTTTTTTTTCCCCCACCACGTGGAACTTATACTATTTAATTGATCATAAAAAATAAAACTTTTCATCGTGAGCAAAAGAATGGGAAATGAAGTGGAGACGGCAGGTGTAGACAGTTCAAGGAGTTCCTTTTTCTCTGCCACAGGGAGCAAAGGAACAGAGGGGCAGCTGGAGGAGGGAAGATGTTACCGGATATTGATAGGAATAATCCAGGGGCCTGGGTAAAATTGATGATACAGGAGAGGGGGGAGGAGGGACAACCGCCTGATTAAAATGGTGGGGGAGGCAAGATGGAATGAGCCCCCGTGCTGAAACTGAACATTTCATGTGCGTTATGCGAGCGAAGCCAGAGTTCACGGCCGATGCAGGTGGGCTGCTGGGAAGATCAGCGGTTTGCGGCCGTGAGAACGCTCCTCGCTCCTCGCAAGCCTCCTACTGCACGAGTGGAATTGATTCGGCTTTAGCTGCTTCTCTCTGAAATCCACGGCCACATGTGTGTGAGGGCCACAGCCCGCCCCCCCCCCCAGGCTGCTCCCTGTTGCGTGACTGAGTGAGGTGGGCCTACTTAGGCAGACTTATGCGAGCCTGACGTCACGGCCACTCGTGACGGCTTTACCAGACCTTCGTCACACTGCAGGGCGGTGCAGGACTCCTCCACGCAGTCTCTCTCCATCATTTCTCGCTCTCCCTCCGCCCCCGCCCCTCCGCTCTGTCACCCTCCATAACTTCCTATTTCCTTTCATACAGTTTCTTCCCCTAATAAACGCCTTGCGCATCTAATCTCACCTTAGTGACTGTTTCTCAGAGGACCCGGACTAGTAAGTGGTAATGCCCGTGGTCTGAGAAAACAGGCTATCAGGGGAGACTTGGAGCTGGCTCACCCCGCACCCAGCAGAGCCGGTACCACCCTGAAGGGTGCGTGGGGCACGGTGCCTTCAGGTGGTAGCTCAGTTGCTAAAGTGTTTGTTGGTGGTGGCCCAGGGAAGGGACCTGGTGGCAAAGAGTGCTGTGGCAGATGCAATGGTGTATTTGAAAAACCTAAGGCTAGCAGAGATAGCGAAGTTTGCTGGCTATGTGTGTATGTATGTATGTATGTATCTACTGAAATATAATTGACATATAACATTGTATACATTTATGGTGTACGCTGTTGATTTCATTTCTATATTGCAATGTGACGTATAATATAATACAGTACCACTGTGGCATTAGCTAACACCTCTATTAGTTACACATCACATAATTATCATTTCTTTTTTGTGGTGGAAACAATTAAGATCCAGTCTCTTAGCAGCTGTGAAGTTTGTAACAGTATTGTGGACTAGTCACTATGCTGTGTATTAGCTCTCCAGGACTTATTTATTACTAGTTCCCAATTTGCACCCTTAAACAATACTTCCTCAATTCCCCCCACCCCCTGGAAGTTGGTAATTCTGTTTCTAGGAGTTCAGCTTTTTGTTTTTTGTTTTTTACATTCTACATATAAATGCAATCATACAGCATTTGTCTTTCTCTGTCTGCTTATTTCATTTGGCACAATGCCTTCAAGGACCATCCATGTTGTTGCAAATGGCTGGATTTCCTTCTTTCTCATGACTGAATATCTCATTGTATGTATGTATGTGTATGTGTATGTATACGTGTGTGTGTGTGTGTGTGTGTACACGCACACCACATCTTTATCCATTCATCCATTGACAGACACATAGGCTGTTTCCATGTCTTGGCAATTGTTAATAATAGTATGGTAAACCCAGGAGTGTAGATGTATCTTCAAAATCCTGTTTCTTTTGGATGTACACCTAGATGTGGGATAGCTACATCATGTGGTAGTTCCATTTTTAATTTTTGAAGAATCTCAATAGTGTTTTCCACAGTGGCTGCACCAATTTGCCTTCCCACCAACAGCGTACAAGGGGTCCCTTATCTCCACATCTTCACCAACTTGCTATCTCTTGATAACCCGAAGAAGATTCGTGAGACAGAGCAGTGTAAGTGTGAGACACCAGAATGCCTCTGTGGTAGCTCGTGAGGAGATCGTTATCGCCAGTATTAGAAAGGCAGACACAAGTGGACGGGAGGCTGCAGACCTGGAAGTCACAGGGCTCCAGAGATGTTTGAACAAGGCAGGTCTGTTGTGCAAAGGTCAAGGCTCCCGTAGGGAAAACCTGGGATCCTGAAGTCTGGGACAGGGTTGCCTGGATGGATGTCTCCAAATACATTGTCTCTGTATACACACACCACTCCACACCCATCCTCTGGGCTGCAGACATGGCCCATCCCTCTCTAGGAAGAGTACCACTCCTGCTGAGCTGGAAGATGCTGCAGAAGCCTCTCCCCCATAAGACGATGGGTGCCCCTACCTCCTCTCCTGGGTTAAATCCCAGCAGAACCCAGGTGACATGCTGGTCCTTATGAGGGAGGCGAGAATTACAAAACTTAACCTGCATGTACTGGCAGCAGCCTGGGGAATACACCTGGGCATGGATTCCAAGAGTTCCTGGAGACTGGATAAGTGTTTTCTCAGGATATGGAATTTAACTGATACTCATGCAAGGATCCTCAGGGATGAGGCAAACTCACTGGTAAAAAATGATGGCCAACTCTCGGCAAAGTAAAAAAGCCTGGGGGTTCCGGCAGTTTTTAAGGGAAGAAATAGAAAGGCTGCAGGAAGTGGACAGAGGGTAGCTGCTGCCTCCAGCGAGAGGTAACTCCTGCCACACTCAGCGCGGCTCTGGAGAATGTACCTGAGTGGGAACGGTGGCAGATGAAGAAAAGAAAGAAGACAGAAAGCTGGGATCAGGAGGTCCACTATTCACTGATGGTGGAGCAATGGCATAGTTTTATTTTTGCAAACTGCTTTTATACAAGAGCATACAATTGCTGGCTGAAATAAGATTATCCTCACCCAACCCACACCTTGCTCTGATCTTTTGCAGTTCCGTCTGCTCCTGGTTGTGAGGGTACTCCCTGCCTCGAGCAACACCCAATTGTTCCCCGATCAATTCCTACTTCCCCATTCTTAACAGGGTTCCTTGAGGCGAGGCAATCTTTGGTTGACCTCACAGATGGCAAGGACCTTGTCAGCGTACAATCTGCTCCCCACAGGTAGCTGATGGCACATTCTTCACCCGCATTGCTAAAATGTGCAGTTGGTGGCTTTCCTCAGCAGCCAGGATGTCGAGAGGCGGGGAGATCACAGAGCTGGATTTATTAACGTCCGTGGGGAGGACGAGGCCTTGAAGGAAGAGAAGTGGGGCCTGGTGGTGCGCTGTACTTGCTGAAGCTAGGAGGCCACAGTTACCATGACGACAGGCAAGGAGCAGCCAGTGGGCACGACCTGCAGGGAGCTGTGGAGATGGTTAATAGAACACGGTGGTCTTGGTGACAAAATTGTCAGGCAGACAACAAGGTTGTTGGTTAACATTTATTAAAAAAAAAAAAAAAAAACAAGTATGAAGGAGGATGCCGAGGACAGTCATCTTAATAAAAAGTTGCAGTCCCTTGCTCCAGTCCACAGACCCAAGAGAATATGGAAGAATTGATAGGAGGCCATTTCCAAGATGAGGTTTTAAGACACTGATGCTTCGTTTTCACTCTCCCACTCTCCGCAGGTGCACTCACTCAGAAAGCAGCAGCCACCAGGTCAAGAGCAAGCCTACAGAGCAGCCCCTGTGTTGACCAGCGGAAGCCTCCTCCCAAGAGCTACATCAGTGAGGCTGGAAGCAGGTCCTCCAGCCCCGGTCAAGCCATCAGATGACTCCAGCTCCATGAGACCCTCAGCCAGAAATATTCACCTAAACACAAACCACAGGCTCAGACCCCTGACCCTAGAAACCATAAAATAATATTTGTTTTAAGCTGCTGTTTTTTGAGGTAGTTTGGTATACAACTATCAATAAAACAATTGGACTCAGTTCATATCAACACAGCTCACATAGCAATAAGCTTTAAAATTCATTTTCCTTTATAACGCTTTGGACAACTTATGCCTCCTTCTAGGTTGCCTAAGAAATTGTTTGTGGGAGGCTGTATCCAGGTTACTACTCTCTCGGTTTCAAACTTGCCTTTCTAATTGCTGAGACCCCGACTCTACAAACCCCATTTCTGCTCTCCACCGAGCTCCCTGTAGCTTCCTCTAGCACCAGGTACTGGAGGGAAATGGGGAGGAGGAGGGTAAGGGCTTCCCGTTTCTCGCCTTTGCTGTCATCATGAGCTTAGCCATGCTTCTCCATCCCGGCAAATGGCCACAGATTTTGGTAGTGGTCAGATTCCTAGCTTGAAGTTTTAAAAAATATCCAGGACCAGTGTCATTGTGCCCCCTCAGAGACACCAGCTTGCCAATCTTCCCTCTTCGAAGTTTGAGATTGGAGCTCAACAGGGCTCTCCTCCAAACTTTAAAAATGTTTAAATCCCAATCTCTCTGTTCCCCCAGGGCCTAAAGCTGAGAACTGTTTCTGGCACTTACTACCTCTCTGATGCCTTAGTGTTCCCTTTTTGTCTTTTTAGATCTCCAATACCCAATTAATAATTCTTTATATTAAATTTTCTTTGTTAATTCTATTAATATGGTTTCTGTCTTCTGACAACCGATCCAAAGTTGTCTCCCTGTTACAGATCGCACTGCTTGTCTCCTTCCATTTAAATTATAAATTAAAGAATAAATATATATGTATTTTTCTTTCCACTGGTGTGTAGCTTCATGAGGGCATGAGTCATGTCTGTTTTATCATGATGTACTACTGACACAGAGAAGCTGATACATAAAAGTTATTCATTTAATACTTGTTCAATGAATGAACAAATGAGGAGTAATTTCAGTTATTGGTGGATCAATACCTAAATTACCTGAGCAATGCAACTCATTGCATCATCAGACAGTGAATTCCATTTTGTACCTGATGAATTTGAAGTGACCATGGAACATTCTGTGTGGTGGGCAGAACAATAGTTCCCCAGACATATCCACATCTAACTCCCCAGAACCTGCACATATATTCACTTACATGGGGGAAAAAAATACTTTGCAGATGTGATTAGTTAAGGATCTTGAGATGACATTATCCTGGATTATCCTGGTGGGCCCAGGGCAATCACAAAGGTCCTTGTAAATGAAAGGGGAGGCAGGAGAGTCAAAGAAGAGATGGTGGTGGAAACAGGTCTGGGCGATGTGGCCAGGAGCCAAGGAATGAGAGCAGTCTCTAGAAGCTAAGAAGACAAAGAAGCAGATTCTAGTCTAGAGTCTCTGGAAGAACACAGTCCTCAATTTTAGCCCAGGGAGACCTATTTTGGACTTCCGACTTCCAGAACTGAACAATAATTTGTGTTGTGTGGTTTTAAGCCACCATGTTTGTGGCCATTTGTTACATCAGCAATAGGAAACTAATACATCTGGTAGAAAAGTCCAACAGGCTGCAGGTTATACTGGCCTAGTGCTCAGGAGAGGAGGGGCCTAGAGATCGGGGCGTCAGATTTTTCAACATACATTGATAGTTATAGCTGAGTAACTAGACAAGATCACAAAGGACAAAGGCAGTGTGTAGGGTAAGAGGTGAAGTGATGCAGTAGTTTGAGCCAAGTCGTGCAGCTAGGACTAAATGAGGTGTCAATGGAGAGAGCCTTTCCCCACAACTGTAGTTTGTGCAGCTGGGTTGGGCAGAAAGGAAGGCCACAGTGGGGAAGGGAAGCAAAGCAGCTGGGTACACCAAAGATGAAGTTTAGAACTTTGTCTACAACCTGTCTGGGGAACAACTTACTGTCACTCAACAGTGCCAGGCAGTTCAAGTCCATTTCCCTAGTTTTCCCTATTTTACATCTTCTCTCTCTCCGAATTCCTGACACCTCACCACTGCCCTCTGACTCTCCAATGATCATTTAGTCTCTTAATCATTGAGAAAATCAAAGCAAATTAGAATACCCTCATTTCCCCTACCCTGCCTTTCTAACCTACCTTCATTTGTCTCTATATCTTTTATGCCATCACTATGCACCTTTATTTTACCTACATGGTGCTGTCACCATGGGAAGCATCCCTCCTGTTAAAGGCCAACCCACCACCTGTGCACTGGATACCTTATACTCACCTGCCCTTGGAAATCGCGCCTTCTCTCCTTATACAAGTATCCCTTAGTAATCTCATATTTAAAATGCCTTCCATTGACCATGCAGCCCTTTCCTATTATTACCCTCAAGCGTCCTATAGCCTCCTCTTCTTCACCTTACATTCACTCCTCAAACCGTTCCAGACCTCCTTTGGATGCCACTCCTGCCCTGAGACTGCTCACGTCAAAGCCACCAGCAATCTCTGTATTGCTGAATCTAATAGTCTTGTGTCTTCTGTGTTATGTTACCACATTCTCCTGCTGGGATTCTTCTCCCTCCTCCACTTGATCTTGAAAAGAAGGGTCCTAGAGCTTTATCTCTTGTCACCTACGCCTTTTCCTAGGTCATCCAATCAGTCCCAAGGCTTTAGAATCTGTAATGGCCATGATTCCAGTTATCTAAATGCCTGCTTGACATCACGGATAGCTAAAAGGCATCTCCAACTTAACATGATCAAACCATAACGCTTGACTTCTCTCCTTCCAACCTGTTCTTCCCAATGTTCACGTCTTATAAACGGCACCACCACCCCCACAATTTCCCAAGTTGAAAATCTGAAGTTATCTTTGAAAGTTCTCTCCCTAACAAACTCAACACCCAACCCATTAGCAAGTCCTGTAGACTCTACTTCCAAAATAGTCCAAAGCTTAGCATCCGTGGTATAGCTTCCTAGTTGGTTTAATCCATTAGCTTTGAGGTTCCCTTTTAATAGGATCCTTGCCCCTTGATATTTGCAGGGCTGGCTTTGTCATTCAGAGCTCAGCTTAAACCTCGCCTTGTCAAGAGCCCTTCAAACCACAGCCATTCTAAGATTACTATCAGTTCATCCTTTAATTCTCTGCAAAGCCACATGCAAAGCCACAGATCATCGACATATTTTGTCCCCCCTCCCGTTTATTACCGTGTTTCCGAGGGCCTACAACATTGCCTGGCACACGGCAGACAAACACTTTATTGAATGCATGCAAAAGCACCGACTGTGTCCTAGGGTTGTGCTAATCTGAGTCCTGTATTCTCGACCCATCTCAGCGGGATAGTTTCATTAAACGTAAAATTCCTTATTGAGGATTAACGGGATGCAAGTTACACCCGTCACCCACCAGTAAGCCGCCTTCCTCTATTTCCCCACTCCTATTCCTTGCACACACAAAAAAAGTGATGTGGGATTTGGAAAACCGGGTCATTAGTATGGTCTTTTGCCACATTTCGTTGGCTTTATCGAGCTCAACGCGACAAACGGCAGCCACATCAGCGAAGAGGGGTCGAGGACAGAACAACCTCACCGCCAGCCAAGGGCTGAGCGCGAAGGACCCGGCGCGGTCCCCAGCACCGCACGCTGAGAACTGTCGTCTCCCGGGAAGCCCCGGGCTGTGAGCACCGGGACCCCCACGATCTGCTGGGAGCTGTAGTCGGCGGCCCGCAGCGCGCGGCGACGGAGGCCGGAGTCGTGCAGACTCCGCCTCTGCGCTCCGGGCGGCGAGCGGGGCCGGGCCCAGTGCATGCCGGGAGCTGTAGTCCCTCCGGGGCCCGCTCCCGCCGGGCGCACAGGCCCGAGGCCGCGCCATTTTGGGTCCCGAGCGAGGTGCGGCCGCGGAGGGCCAGGGCGCAGGCGGGCTCGGCCCCCCGCGCCGGGCTGGCTCCGCCCCCGGGGCCCCCGGAGCCCGCCCCCCGCTCACGCCCCGCCTTTCCCCACGTGTCTGCCGCCCAGGGGAGGTGCCTGAGCCGGAGCGGGCCAGCTAAGTGGCCAGCCAACGGTTGGGCCCGGTCGGTGCTGAGGGTCTTGGCGGCGCCCGGCAGCGGTCCGGCTTCCCGATGCTCCCGCGCCGGCTGCCGCGGGCCGGACTGTGCGCTTAGTGCCCGGCTCTGGCCCCCTGAAGCGTCCGCGGGGGTGGGAGCGGCCTCGGCCCCTCGGAGACGGAGCGGCGGGAGGACGAGGCGGCGGCCGCGGGGAGGAGGATGGGGGCCAACCAGTTAGTGGTGCTCAACGTGTACGACATGGTGAGTGCGGCCCCTGGCGGCCCCGGGCCCCCGCCCAGGTCCCCGCGCCGGCCGGGCTCGGACCCCGGCCCATGCGCTTCCTGCCTCGCGTCCCCGCCTCCCGCTTAGTTCTCCGGGGGGAGGGGGAGGGGAGTCTTATTTTCTAATCCTCGCGCGCCTTGGTGCTGCCCAGTCTGCCCGAGGGCTTTGGCCAAGGGTCGGATCGGCTTGAATCTCTCGTGCGTCCCCAGCTCGGCCCTGGCCCTGGGCCCTGGCCCCGACACCTTGGCGGACGAGCTTTCTCTCCGCCAAGCTTCCATCGCAGGTCTGACTTCCCGCTCCTGCCACCGGGACTCCAGGGCTGCCCCGCTTACCCCGTCTCATTTGCCTACTCCCCCCGCTTCTCTGTTTCTGCCGAACCATACATCTCTCTGCAAGCCCAAGTCTTCAAAACTCTCAAGCCCCTGGGACTCCAGAAAGTCGCAGCTGTCCATGCCTGTGTGTTAGAATCTCTGCACAGGTGAAAGGAGCCACCACACCCTTGCCTCCTAGGCGACCTCGTTCAAATAAATGGGGCTAGAATTTATCAAGAAAACAGCCCAACCGAATTATTTAGAGATAATGCTGCTTGCCTGGATTCTGAAGGTCACTTTCCAGGTGATGCAACAGGTTATCTGACGTGACCACAAGAGAGGGAAGGGAAGAACTTGTTTATTATGTCATTTAACTTTGGAGTGCTGGACGCGCACAGAATCACGTCCAAGGATTGGTTTGCCTTATAATTGCAATTGAAATACCCGGTAGAGAATTATCATTGCAGTTAAACAAATGTTTACCTTTGTTTACTTTTGGTGATTAGTTTTTGGTTTGTAGTTTTTAAATTTTTCTTAAAATTTCTTTTTGTGGATTGGCAAGTGAAAAGTCCCCATCATTTTTGTTGTCTTAAAGATGCAGAAGGGCAGAAATACTAGAGGTCTGGAGTCTCCGTTTTCATTCACAGATCTAAACTTTTTTCTTGCATTGTTGATAGTTTCTAAATTTACAGTGTAGCATCTTGGGGAGAAAAGAATTCCTTTACGCACCAGGGAATTATATGAGGGTGGAGAGATTGCCTAGGACTTAAGGTGAGTTCTCAGTGGAGTTCACATCAGAGCTTGGAGGTGAAGAGTTAACATTCTGAGAAAAGTGAAACATGATAGAAAGTTACAGAAAAGAATAATCAGAACTAGAGGTCCTAGGAAAGCAGGGCACTTTGTAAGCTCTTTGGCCTGTGTCACTGGTTAAGAAATAATTCTCTAGATTTAAACTTTTCGTGGTCAGTATGTACCTTTATTTTTCAAGACTTTTCATTACCATTTACTGTTTCTTGCCCCCCCCCCCCGATCTGAATTTGGTTTCTTATTTATTCTTTTAGAGTATTACACACCATCCCTTAGGATATATTTTGTTCTTGAGAACACAGCATGCCTCTTCTAGATTATTGAACCCCTCTATAAATTAGGATTATGCAGTGGGCAGAGGGCCACAGCCTAAAAAGAATCTGTGAAAGTAGAGGAAGAGAGTAGTTTTGCTTTTTTAGTAAAACTAAAAGTACTTTGGCATATAATGGGCTTCTTTATACTTTAGGTATTCTATGAATCACAAAAAACATCGCTAATTGTGATAAATGTAGGAAAAGCTAGATGTAGTTAAACCAGTATATATTAAAGGGAGTAGTGTTCTGAACACTGTTAAAAATATTAACTAATTAACAAAGATCTTGTTCCTCACATAACTTCTGTAAAGTAGGTACTTGGAGAGGAAGCAAGTAGAGAAAAACGTAAATTAAACCTGCCCAGATATCTTAAAAAATAGGATCTGGAATTTCTAGACCACAGTGATTCATTTTCTTGTCTGCTGAATAATTTCTATGTGTTTTTCTTAGATATTGCTTTTTCCTATAAACAGGAGGAGAAGGAGCATATAAATATTTATCAGAATTATTAGACTTCTTATAAACTTGCCCTTGTATGTTCTTTTGAGGGCTTCTGTCTGTGATTTTTTATGTCACTAACACAGCGATCTACAATTATTTATTATGCCCTTGTAGAAGTCACAACAATGAATTCTTCACAGTAGTAACAATTTAAAACAGAATAGCATGATTTTGATAAGAGCAAAACACGATGGAAAGGAGGGGGACTACATGTAGGATGGGGAACATGGAACGATAACAAGGGGCAAAACTTGAAGGTTTGGTAGGCTCTTCGCAGGCAGAGAACCGTCAGCATGAGAAGAATGGCAGGAGGAGGAAAATGCAGGATGGACTTGGGTAATACCAGCTGGTCCAGTATAACTAGAGTGTCAGATGCATGAAAGGAGACAAAACTGAAAGTTTGATTAGAACTTCTATTAGTCTAGGGCCAGAATGAAGGGTTAAGAGGGTCTATGAGCCAGGGGCCTACTTAAAACTTTTTATGGTTGAGAGCAGCATGATCAAAGTTATGTTTTAGAATTATATTTACTTTTCCCAAGTCAGTATTGCGTTTTGGAACATTTTTGCTTGATGTCAAAGGCACATTCCTTTTATCTTTGGTAGTACTTGGTGTTCGTCGTAGATGCCTTTGATGAGGATTGTTGTGGTCTGAACAGGCCTAGTGCATCAGCTGTCTGGTCCAACCTTTGTAAACGTGAAAATCAGCCTTTGGTTTGCTCTTCCAGTCACTGTTTATAGGGACCTCTTGCCATACATATGTCCTTGCGCGTCTTGTCTGTGAAACTATCACCTGCTCCAGCTCTGACTGTATTTTTTCCTCTTCACTACATTGGGAGCTGCTGATCAGTTCTTTTCTTCTGTAACTCTGCCACATGTACAAAATAATTGTGCCAGTGTCACCTGTATTAATTCCTTCTCATGGAGGAATAGTGTAATCCTCATAAGGTTACCTGATCTTACACAGCACTGCTAAATTATTGCTTGCCACCTTCTCAGTGATTATGTTTCACTTTGTACTTTGGGATAATCTACCACCAATAAAACATGTCCTGGAGTTATTTTCCAGGTCTTAGGAATGAGGTTATTCATACACTCGTAATTTTTACTGATGTACATTGTAAAGCAGGTGATTCATATTAGTTTCAGTTGCTGGGACAGTCTCTGGTGTAGTCACGTTAGCACAAGGTCTTCATTTGTCACAGATCCAGATTATGTGCTTTTCGGATTATCCTGGCTGCTAATGGATTTTTATAAAATAAAAATATGCAGTAGTGTTATTTATTTCTAGATTTATTCTGTAAACAATCTTCCTATTTTAAAATAATATCTGTATATCTTCAGAGTCTTAATAGAAAAGAAACACTTTCTAGGACTCCTCAAATTCAGGCAGTTTTGGTCTGGACTGCATTCTTTTGACCCTCCTATTTCCATTAGACTCATCCAAGAGAGAGAGAGGTCATGCCTTGTGAGATAGGATCAGGCTTTCTATACATCAGCAGATCTAAGTCACACTTTTTGGATGTGTTCCAGACTCATCTAAATATGCTCTTCACCTAAATGATTCCATAATATTACTAAAGCAGCATGTCTAAGAACAAGCTTTCTCCCTTCCATCCTTTCCTCATCTCAGACCTGTCCTCTTTATCCAACACCTCCACTCCCCAGTTCCTCTTGTGATGTAATTTTATCTTTTACTCAGTTCCCCAAGAACCCTGGGAGTAAAATTAAATTCCTCTTTATTGCAAACCCTTCCTAGTCAGGTCACCAAGTCCTGTCTCTGTTTCAGTTTGGTTGATTCTAAAAGTCGCAGAACTTGACAATATGACTTTAACTGGAAGGGTACTTAATAAGTCCAGAGATAAACAGACCCTGGGTTAGTTCAGCATCACAGCCAGGTCGTCAGGGACCAAGACTTCCCATCCTTCTCTTCTGCTCTTCTCAGCACGTTGGCTTTTATTCTCGGTTGTCCCCTCTTAGTAGTAGAAGGGCATAGCAGCAAACAGAGTATCCTCATGTGAAGGTGGCAGAGGCGAGTAGGGCATTTCTCTACGTGCAGCTCTCTCCTTTAACACAAAGAGCAGGCATTGCCAGAGCCACCCTCCTTTCCAAAGAGAGTCCAGATTTGGTTCACTTGGGGCTGTGATGAAGCCGAGGAGGAGGATATCTGGCTTTTCTAGCTTTCTGGTGAGTTGTAGGTGAGGAATGCTGTTGGATATGGCAGTTAGCTGGGAACCTGTGATGCCTGTCACATATTTTATTTTCTGAGAATTCTTTAAATTGGTTTCCCGATCCTCATCCCCGCAGTAGTTTCTCAAGTGCATGCCCTCGTTATCTCTGTTTGTGTAATATCATAACCTTACTGGTTTCAACCTCTGGTATTACTTCATTTTAATCCATCTTCCCTTTTACTAAGTCATTCATCTGAAAAACATAAATGATTATGCCATTCCTCTGCTTAAAATTCACCTGCAGGATAAAGTCTAATGTCCTTTATGATATAACCCCTACCTGTCTGAGGAAGACCCACCTGCCACAAACCCCCCACTGCTTCCTGCCCCAACAGACATGCTTTATGCTCACACAATGACATTTTTGCTATCTGGACAGGTTGTACTAGTACACAGTCCTCCTGTCTGCGATATCCTATTTCAGACATGATCAGCTGCAACCTCCTGCTCCTTCTGGCTGTAGCTTAGCCTTTGTTTATCAGACCTGGGTGGAACTTCTCTGCCCTAGTTGTGTTTCCTACCTGTCTCACTGCATGTATCATAATTCTGTGCATCCCGCCAGACAGCAGTTCCTTGATAGCATCATACTGTCACCAGTGTCTGGGGCAGGGCTTGTCACTACAAGGTGTTCTGTAAGTATTTACCAATAAATAGGATTTTAATTAGGCAGTTTTATCAGGAATGGTGGCACTACTTAAATGGCATGAAAAGGTCATCCAATCCCCCTTTGTGCCAAATACTTATTTCTGTTTTATTATTCTCTTAATACTTAGTACATTGCTGGATTTTAGCTTTCACTGTTGGAATAGGGTGACCAGATGAAGGCAGGTAAATCATAGGAATGGGATAAGAAATACATTGAATATTCTTTTTTGTCATAGTTATTTGTGTGTTTTTCTAACCACCATGGGACTAGGCTGAGGAAATTTTTTAATCTGTTTATTTTTCGAAGTTGGATCTTACTCTTAGGAATGTAATCTTTCCAAAAACATTGTCAGTTCCTGAATTTTAACATAGATTAACTAGTTACTAGGAACTAGTCTTAATTTTCTTGTACCAAGTATGCTTCCTGGACCAGTGCCATTTCTACCACTACACATAGAAACAATGACCCATGACTCTAGCTTTAAAAGAAAAAAAAAAATAGTTATAAATCTGCCTTCCTACATTATTTGTGGCAGTATCTCTATTTTTCGGTTTAGTCTATATTAAAGAAAATAATTCAATCACTGTGTGTATTTATTTTCTACCGCTGCAATAACAAATTGCCAGAAACTCAGCAGATGTATTATCTCACACTTCTGCGGGTCAGGAGTCCCGGTGGGCTGGGCTTTCGTCTGCTCCAGGCCTCACAGGCTAGAGTCATGGTGTCAGCCAGCCTGGGCTCTGCGGGGCAGACCTGCTGCGGGGGTCATTTGATTGTGACAGAATTCACTTGCTTGCAGTTGTAGGGCAGCAGCCCCATTCCTTGCTGGCTGTCACCTGAGAGCCCTTCCCAGCTGCTTAAAGCTTCCTGCATTCCTCACCTGTGTCTTCATCTTCAAACCAGTGAAAGTGTATTGGGTCCTCTTCAAATGTGTCTGCCCTCCCGTTCTGCCACATGTCTTCTGCCTCCATCCAGATCAGGTTCTCTGCTTTGAAAGGCCTGTGTGATTAGATGGGACCCACGGAGGTATCCAGGGTAATCTCCTTGTCTTAAGGTCTCTGACTTTAATTACACCTGCAGAGTCCGTCCGCACGTGATGTAACATGTTCACAGGTTCCAGAGACTAGAGTCTGCCATGTTAAGGACTCGACTGCCCACTATACCATCTGCAAAAGGTATTTTGTAAACTTAAATATGTTCAGTGTTCTCTTTTAGCAGCCCCTTGACTTGGCAGGGAATAAATATTAACTTAAAATGGAAAATTTGAAGTATTCAAAAATTAAAGTATGGAAACCTTTTTTGATTGGCAGATGCTCAGCTGTGAAGGGGTCCGAGCATATTGGTGTCCACAGACCCTTCAAACTGCCGTGGTGTACTGTATCAGTTCCAAGGTCACATTCATGATGATGGATAAAGTTAAAATAGAATTTAATGAAATTTGTAAGTTAAATACTTGTAACTACCAAGGAGAGCCTACTGTTTTAGGTGATTTCTTTTGTTAAGTGGATTTTTTTTAAGACAGGATGTACTTGTACTTTCCATTTGTTGACTGTCAGGTTTTCTACATTATTTAAAATCCAAAGCAACTTATTGTTTAAGTGTCACCCAGTTGGTTAATAGAATTTCAAGAGAATATTGCCCCCCCCCAAATCTTAAAGTATAAGAAAGGCAGAAATGTCATAAAGGGAAATGAGATACATGAAAATGATTTTAAGTTTCTATTTACCTGGAATGTATTTTGGTATATGACTGATGGTTCCCTACTCCCAAAACTTAGATATTAACTAATGGACCCCACATTGTTTGAAGTGAATGTCTTTCCTCACTAAATTGTGATGTCATCCTAGTTGTAATACTAAATTCTTGCCCATACAGAATTATTGAGTCTACTCATTACCACACTATTTTAATTATTATAATTTTATAACTATATGACTGGGCCAGTTTTCTTTATTATTCCCAGGTTTTCTTGTCTGGCTATTATTATTCACTTCCTTTTTGAGGAATATTTTATAAGGCTCTCTGAAAAAAAAAAAAGCATAATTTTTTTTTAATTGTGTTCAAAAACACATAATGTTTACCATCTTACTCATTTTTAGCTATAGAGTTCAGTAGTGTATATTCACATCGTTGTGCCACCAATCTTCAGAACTTTTCATCTTGGAAAACTAAAACTCTGTAGCCATTAAACAACTTCCAATTTCCCCATTCCCTCAAGCCCCAGGTCCCACCGTTCTGCCTTCTGTCTCTGTGAATGTGACGAGATACCTCATCTAAGGGAAATACAGTCTTCATCTCTTTGTAACTGATTTATTTCACTTCGCATCATATCTTCAAGGTTCATCCATGTTGGAGCATGTGTGAGCGTTTCTTCTTTAAGGCTGAATAGCATTTATTCCATTGTATGTATACACCACATTTTGTTTACCCATTCATTTATCGATGTACATTTGGATAGCTTCCACCTTTGAGCTATTGTGAAAAATACTGCTATGAACATAAGTGTATAAAATCTGCTTTCAGTTTTTTGGGAATGTATACATATATACCCAGTACTCCATAAGTTATTTTTTTTTTATTGGAATTGCGCTAAACCTGTTAGCTTGGAAAGAATTGGCATCTTTTCTAGAGTATTCTTTATTTTTCCCCAGTGCTAAAAGTGGGACTTTGTTTGTTTGTTTGTTTGCTTGCTTTTTGAAATTTTTATCCAGAAAATACATGTGGATGGTTAAATAAGGTAATGCCTAAATCATATATCAAAGGCATCTGTTAACAAAACAGACTTAATACGTAAAATGTATGGTAGGTACAGTGAATGGCAGTAGGGCTAACGAAGAAAATAAGGCAGGGAGGGGGAAGGGCAGTGTAGGTCCATCTGGGCTAGTGCAGTGGCTATTACAATTTCAAATCAAGTGGTCAAGACAGGCCTCACCATGAAGAAGGCATTTCTAAAGGGTACGCCAGGAAAAGAATGTTCCAGCACAGGGTAAGCTATTACAAAGGATAAATCGGGCCACATGCTTCTTAAGTAAATGTACAGTAAGAAACAAGAAGTTTTTAGGAGAATTTCTGATTTATGTTCTCAAGTAGATTGACGAGGATCACTGAAAATAGAGCAGGCAGTCCCAAGAAGGAACTCTCTGAGATTAGGATACATTCTGCAAAGGTGAAAAGCACCATTGCCAACTTTAAAACTACAGTGGGTGTTACTTAACAGATAGAAAACTAAAGAGAAAATAGCAAGATTCAGAAAATCTCTCAGAACTCTGAGTAGTAGAAGGGGCAGTGTCAGTATCCAGAAGGATGAAGTGCTAGGCAGAATATTTTAAAAGTTAGCAACATTCGGCCAAAGCCTGGTTTAACTTCTAAATTATAAAACTAAAGGAAAAAAAGTCCTACAAATATACACAGGCAAAAAAAGTTACTAGAAGGGGACAAAATCAGACTGATTTCAGACTTCTCTTTCATGACACCAAAGCCTTAAGAAAATGGAGCATTATCTACAGAATATTGAAAGGGAAAACATTTCATTCTGAATGCTACAGCTTCTCAGGTTTTCATCTTTGTGCAAAAGGACACAGACCGTATCAAATACAGTTGGAGAGTCAAAAGATGACTCAAAACCTTAAGAATGAGATGGTGACAGTATAAAAGGAAATGCCATGGGCATCTATACTTGTTTAATATAGGCAAACCCTATTATATAGATATGGGTGAAAACAGTGCCAGTATCCAGAATTACCCTTCAAAGAGAATGAACATGATGTTAAAAAATTCTCAGATTACATTGACCAAACCTTAGGTGAGGGAGGAGGCAGGAGCATCCAGCAGCCCTGCATAAGATGAAGTAGGTCAGTAGATACAATTGATTCTTGTTGGTATTAGAAAATTGTATTGGAGTGTACGTGTAAATTTTTTTTTTCCATGTAAATGTAAGTGTTGTTGGGATAAAGTCAGAAGTAGAGGGGAAACAGCAGAGAAAACATAGTCCATATGGTGTCACAGAGAAAACAAAAAGAGAAAAATGTAAAATGAAGACAAGTAGGACCAAGCATATAAATTATGAAATGAACGCAAGTAAATTACAGTCCTCTGTTAAGCTTGTTAAGTATGTGTTCATAGAGTCCTTTGCCTTACGTGGTCAAAACTATTGTTTTATGGCCTTTCAGTTTCCTGTCATCCCTGGAAAAGGTTTCCTTGGGTGAAATTATAGAAATAATGTACATGTGAGTTCCCAAGTGGAAGGCCAGTCATCCCAACGTCATCTCCTGAATGAGCCATAGCTCCCTTTGTTATTGGAGGTACACCCCACAGGTATCCTATACTAAATTATCATGGGCACGTAAGCCTATTACTTGATTTTCTTTACTGCTCCCTTATCAGATGGTTAATGGCAGTGTTCTAGTGTGTTTTTATATCTGGTCACGAAGGTTTCTCTTTCAGAATTTTCTTTATTTTTATTACTCATTTTTCAGGTACAATTTAGAATCAATTTATTTTTAAAAACACTGGAATTTGAATTGTAATAGCATTAAATTTATGAATAATTTTGGGGGAGAATTGATAGATTTACTATATTGAATCTTCCCACAATAACAAGAAAGAATTAACATTTTTAAATGATTTCTGTATGCCAGCCATTATGCTAAATAAGCCTTTCCCTTGTATTATTGTCCCTTTTTAAGATGATGAAACCGAGGCTTGGTTGAAGGACCTGCTCACAGTCATGCCAGAGTGGTTGCGCTCTGACGCCAGAATCTCTGCCCTTCACCGCCACGTTGTGTCTCTCCTCCTCCTCCCGTCCCTGGGGAGCGGTGTGCTTCTCTGTTCAGCCTCATCTTTTACCCCTTCCTAAACTAGCGTCCACTCTGTGTTCTTCGGGACTCTGACTGAGTAGTGACAGACATACCCCTGACATGTGCGGACTTTTCTGTAATGGCTGATTCTGTGTATGAACGTGGCTAAGCTGAGCTGGAACCCAGTTTAGTCAGCACCAGCCTAGATGTTACTGTGCAGGTGGTTTTTAGATGTGAACAGGACTTAAACAAGTGGACTTTGAGTAAAGCAGATGACCCTCCATAATGTGGGTGGGCCTCGTCCAGTCCGTTGAAGCCTTAAGAGACAAGACTGAGGTCCCCTGAGGAAGAAGGAATTCGGCCTGCAGGTGAACGGCAGCATCAGCTCCCCCTGGGTCTCCAGCCTGCCCTGTACCTTTCGCACTTGCCATGCCCCACAGTCACGTGAGCCAATTCCTTAAAATCACTCCTTACTCCCTGCCTCATCTGAGTGAGATTCTGTGGTCTGCCATTATAGTCATGCCCTCTGCCATGCTTGCCTGCGGCCCTTGTTAAATTGAACTCTCCACATACCCTACATTTCAGCCACTGGAGAAAAACAACCATACTGACGAATCTCACCTTAAAATTGTGACTACAAACCCCAGGAAGACCCTAGATGCTGTCTGGCAGTACTCCTTATTTCTCTGGTCAGCTGACTTGCCCACACCCCAAGGTGACAGCAGGATTTCCTGCTCTCCCCATTCTGAGCGCTCAGCTGATGACCTCGCTGCTTTTTTCACCTAAAAGAGTGGGGGTGGCAAGAGGGGAATAGAAGAGAATCTTCCCATTCTCCCTCACCACAGTCCTGCTGTAGTGTGCCCCCCTCCTGTTTCAGGGAAAGGGCTGAATCCCCCGTCCTGGTCTGAGGCCAGACCCCCCACGTGTGTTGGATCCGTCCTCCCTCTCAGATTTGGCACCTCTCTCTCAGCCTCAGCAGTGTTTGCCCCTCTGCTGTCATTCCTGTCAGTACGTGGATGTGCCACATGTATCGTGATCCAGTCCTCGTCCATTAGAACTGAAGAATGTCATTGGGATACCTCAGTATTATCAGTGTGTGCCATGCTCTCAGACTAGGGGTTTGTGTCTTCAACCAGCTTCTTCAGAAGTGTCCTGTGTTACTTGAAAGAGACAAACACTGACAAATACAGAAGCAAGCAAAATATACAGTAATTGCTTTTGAGGTTTGTGAGACTCTCCCGAAGTCCCCGTAGGACTTGTCATCCTGAAGCAGTTCCTTTCTCCACTGTGCCATCTTGTTCATTGCTGCTGCTCTCTGGAGGAAGTGGCGGCGTGCTGTTGGCCACCAGCAACGGCTTAGAGGTTTCAGCCTCTCTGGCTGGCTGCTCACCTGCAGGGGCCTGCTTCTCGCTGCTGTCCTAACAGCTCTCCCTGGAGGCTGGCAGGTGAGAACCCCAGGACCATCTGCCCTGGTTCAGAGCGGGAGTATTGACATGCAGAGGAGTCATGGCTGAGGCGGGGCAGCAGGACGCGCTCTCAGCCTCTTCCTTGGTCAAGCCTGCTGTCTGGAGTCTGTTAAAAGTACAGTTGACCCTCATAATTCTTATAATAAAGTAAGCTAGAGAACAGAAAATGTTATTACAATCATAAGGAAGAGAAAGTATGTATGTATATTTTATGCCTTCATTACATACCTAACTTTTTCTTAATTTTTTCACTATTTCTAGGCTATGTGATTAGTCTGAGATTCTTTCCAATGGTCGCAACTCTCCAGAAATATTCCAGTGCATTTATTGGGGGAAAAAAAACACATATAACTGGACCCATGTCGTTCAGAGGCATGTTATTCAAGGTCAGCTGTAATGTAATGCAGTTGTCTTTGTGCTGTTGCCTGGGAACCAGAATTCATGGGTTTATATCCTGCTTCCTGCTTTTTCATTGTGTGACCTTGGGAAGGTTACTTAACTTCTCTGTGCCTCCATTCCTTTCTGGAATGGGACTGGATCTAGTCATAGGGTTATTGTAAGGATCATATGAGTCAATTTACATAAAATTCAGAGTGATACCTAGCACATGATAAGCACTAGAAAGTGTTAGCTATTGTTATTGCTAATTTCGTTATTTGCAGGTTTATAGAAACTGAACAAACTCCCATTTGAATACTTTTTAGCAATTGTAACACTTAATACCTTGATCTTTGGACTCTCCTCCCTTTATCTGAAGGAGTGTTATACTACAGAGAACAAAGTGCTACCCAGCTTGAAGCATTAAAAGCAGGCTGTCTGTGTTTGACAGCAGCCCTGAAACCTCCATCACAGCGGATGTAAAACATTGGGGTTAATTGTTTTGCCCCTTGTGTGTGAGAGTTGACAGCTGGTCTTTGGCCTTTCAGCCAGATAAACTTAATGGAATTAATTTATAAGTCTTAAACATTTGTGGAAATCGTGAAAATAAAAGCTTAGCCTGAGATTGGTTTGTATACTACAGTGTAATTACAATTTCTAGCTCACTGTCCAGCAGTAAAGTAAAAGAACCACCAGGTAAGGACTTTTACGTGGTATTGTTGCCAGCGATTCTCGGTGTAATCAGTTGTGTATATTCTAGTTTACTGAATAGTGTAAAAAGGGTGGTTTAGTTGAAAGTCCATTTGAAATTCTACTTTCCAAAAGGAACATATCCCCTAGATTCTCTCTCCTTCAGAATAGGAGATCTCTGCGTTACTGAGTCTGTGAGGAAGTAGAGTTGCGTGACAGGAAAAGCAGCAGGTGAAGGCTAAGAAACCTGGGTTCTGTTTTCAGCATAGCTACTCATTACATGATACTGGGCACAGTATTTGTCTGAACACTCCTAATGTGATTTACTTGTTTCACATGGACTGTTACCATTGAGAAAGAGTAAGTGAAAGAAAGTTTTAGAGTGGCATCCAAAAAAATGTTACTGATGTGCACAGGTTTGTGTTAACACTTATCAAACTGCGATTGTTACATTCTTAATGTGTTCCTACAGACAAGGACTGTGGCAGTCGCTCTCGCAGCCCTGTGTCCAGCAGAGCCCCTGGCACTTAGGAGGTGTGCATGCATTTACTGGACCACACTTGTCTAACTTGCTTTATTTATAGCTTTACTGGTATGAGATTTAGATTGAGATGCTACCTGTTAATACACAGATGTTCAGGAAACACCCTGCTATTAGTGATGTCCTCTGATAAGTTTGATTCCATTATTTTTCATTCATTTAAAATAATGCTGGTGCAACCCACTGAAATGATTTCAGGATTCTCTAGTGGGTTGCAACCTGTAGTTTAAAGATAGCGTTCAAGAATGCAAGCTCGGTGAGTACAGGAACTTCATTTACATCTGTATCGCTGGTGCTTGGCAACTGGAGAAGGGGAGTAGTTATAGACTCCTTGTTGCATTTCAGCTCATTGGGTATTTGAGTGGTTTACCAGGTAGGTGTACTGAGTGTAATGCAGTACAATAATATAATACTTAGCGTTGTGGACGGTACAGAATTAAGTAAGGCTCAGTCTCATGTACTTTAGAGCCTAATTCAGGGGGATAATCAAGTGTAAGTAAACCTTAAAAGAAGTTTCACTCTCTTCCGAAAATAGACACAACTAAAGTAAGTGCCTGATAGGAGAGATTTGCCAGGAGATTGGTTTTCTAATAGAGATGTGGTATTAGAACCAAGAGCTGATGACAGTACCCTGCCTCGTCTATTTCTCTTGACTAGTAGAGTCAAACTGTGGGTTATATAAATTATATTTAGTCTGAAAAATATTCAAGGGGCATTTGGTTTGCTGCTGATTTGACTGTTAAAACTCTATTCTCCTTTAAATAACTTACCCGTTCACAGTGATCTTGTGTGTACCTTGTTGTGGATCCTAAAAATTAAGGCCTTTGGCAAGCATAATAATTTTGTTTTGAAAATTGATTTACCTAGTTGAGAAAGAGGAGGAAGCTTTAGCTTTATACAAAATACATACCACCACATTTTCCTTGGTTTTAGCCTGTGAGGTAAGTACGAAGTTGTGTGTACTCACACTCGCGTGCAGGACAGTGCTTAGGAGCGTTTAAGACCCAAGTACAGTCAGCCCTTAAGAAGCCCAGCCTTAGGCTCACCTTAAAATTGATCAGAACTGAGACTTGAGAGAAAAGAGGGTATGAACCAGGAAGTATGGCTACCCTAGCATTTGTTCATATGTGTGTGTTTGGCTACAGTGTTACAGAACGTTTACAAAACTTGAAACACTATTAACTAAAAATTACTGGCAGGTCTTTTGTAATCAGGAGAGATTACTTACAAAGATTTAGGCTTAATACCTATTTATCAATTTTTATATATAGCATTATAATGTTTTTGTTATAGAAAGAATTTTTTTTCCTCAGACCTAGAAAGTGAATGATGTGCTTATTTTAGATAATATTCTCTAGTAGTGAAAAGATTGGACATTTTCTTAGAAATAAGAATAATGGGATAGAATTTATTCTTATACTATAAAGCAAGTTAACTGATGGCCCTGAATGTTCATGATTTCATTCTAGACACTAGACTATCCCAGTTCCTTCTGGGAGTTTTTATCCACTCTGCTTTATGACTAGCCCAATGCTAAGGCACCACTGATAGCATTTTAATATGGCTTACTATGAAATAGCATTTGCTATAAGATTATCTGGGACTCAGCCCAGTGGTACCAGGTGGTTTAACAGTGTGGGGCATCAAGGGCAATTTTATATGAGATGACGCTATAGTAATTATTCCACAATCTCCACTAGTCACAGTTTAGTTTGGATTTTTAACTCAATCAAAATGCCTTTTCTATTCCCTAAGCACCTTTTTACAGGAATTAAGTAAAACTCTTGCTTTAATTCAGATGAACCCTGGTTCTAGTTTTTCAGAGGAAACAGTCATACTTTATATTTACTCAGATTATTTAATACTACCTTTTAAGGAAGGCAGGGCCAGACCCTACCTAAGTGGTTATATTAAGTGTTTTAAGTTCCAGACTAGGGAGATAGCATTTATAGTTCTGTCGCTTGCAAACAGGAAGCATAAAATTTTATTAAATTGATAAAGCAAATCACTGACTAAAATGAAGTTTGGTGAAAGTTCTCTGTCAGAAGAATAATTTAACATTTTAATAGATGGATATAATATAGCACAGTCAGTTCACTTCTGCAAACAGTGCTTTAAAATAATAAATGGAAATATTTAGGCCACTTTTTTGCATTGAGGCAAAATTGGGCTCAAAAGTAATTGTACTCATATGTATTTTTTGCTTTCCCACATATTTTAAGATGATTATTTACTGTAACTTGTTTCCCTTTATATTAATACTTAGAATACTTTGAAAAGCCTTCTAAACCAGTGAGTGTCAGAGGAGGTAAAGTGTGTATGGGTGGGCCCCCTGGGCCTCTTCTGTGCACTGAGCATCTCCATGGCCTCAGGAAGTACAAGTCCAGAAGGTCTCAGAGCCAGAGAGAAATGTGGCTCTCTGGCCCTCTGCTCATGTCCCTGGTGAATATGTGAGTGTCCGGTGAAACCCTGCCTTTCTTACAGAGACCTTTTGCTCAGATCTGTCCTTCTCCAGAAAACGAATAATTGCTTGTAGGAGTCTCAACTGCCATTATTTGCCATTCAGTGTAGTGAGTCACCGCTCCTGGTTATTTGACATACACTGCCAAAGATTCTTGAAAATTCTGAGAATTAACAGATAGCCAGAACTGATCTGCTGGAACAGAAATATTAGGAAAGGGTGATATTTTCAGTAACTCTACTGACAGTTCATGTTCGCTTTGGGTCAGGCCCTCGTTAAGTACTTCATCCATCATTAATTCATTTAATCCTCACAGCAGCCCCCTGCAGCAGATGCTGTTTATTATCTCCATTTTGTAAATAATGGAGAGGATAAGCATCTTTCCCCAGGTCACATCACTAGTAAATAGTGAAACCAGAATTTGAACCAAGGCACTCTGGCTCCAGGATCTGAATTAAAATCAAACTTTTGAGACAGATTCAGTACCTTAAAAAGTTATCAAATATTTATGAAAAAAATAAGGCAGAGCACTCTAGATTCCAGCATCCTTTCCACTATAGTTCAGATGCTTCAACTTGTGTTAGTAGTAATATTTGAATCAGCCTTTTTTTTAAATCCAAGCAATAATCTCTGAAGTAAATTCAAATATAACAGAAGCATTGTCCTTGTGACCTAAACTGGAACAGAGGAATGCTGTGGCTTTCTCGTTTGTCCCTAAGGGAAAGATAGCCTTAGGTTCAGCTGACCAAATGACATCATTGGGATGGTTTAGGTAGGTGGTTGACATGAGATGTTGTGGTAACTCCACCGCCGTCTCATGCTTTGAGAGAGACGGTTTGTGGTACCATCTGGCTGATTTACTGTTTCCTTTGGTGTGTTAGGAAGGGTTTGCGAAGAATCAAACTGTAAATTAACTGAAACAAACACTTAGACTCGCTGAGGGATTATCTAGTGTCAGCACTGGGAAAACTTGAATATACAGCCTCCTTTGTTGGACCTGCCTCCAGTGTTCTGTGTCACTCCTCTGTCCCATAGTGTGGCCTTCGTGCAGTAAACTCTCTGAAGGCAGTTCTCGAGCTAGCCTCCTGAATACGAGCTGCACTCAACCTCGGCCCGGGCTCTGGAGTAAAGCGCGTTCTTTTCCCAGTTCAAGTAAAAGACTGAGCTTTTGGTCAGACTTGTCCTGGATTATCCATTTTTCCCAAGTATATATGATTTTAAACTTTGGGCATCTCCTACTATTTAGATAATATCAAAGAAGACATATCCCCCCAAAATTAACAAATCTTGCTAACATCCAGTCATATCTAATTTAGCAGCTTGTTTTGCTTGTTAATTTTTCATGGATACATGTTCCTGGCTGTGATTGCATGTTGCATATTTATGATATATTTTCTGTTAGAAAATGTCATTGTTTTGCAGTGTTCTACAATAGCATGAATTTCCACACAGTAAGTTTGAGAAACTTACTATGTAGGGAGATTTTTATTTGCAGAGGTGCCATGTGCAGTGTTTTGCCAGTAGTAAGTAATTTTTTAAAGTAATGACATAGGGTAGAAACCAAGATAGAGAAGCATTGAGAAGCATTATTAATTTCAGAAATCTTAAACTATGCGAGGATAGCAATTACTTCAGCATGATAGCAACAGCAAGTCATTCATGATAGGGGAGTTTTATACCTGAAATCATTCAGTAAAAGGCTTGGTCCTTATGTGCTTTTTTTGTTTCAATTGTTTACAGGTATCTTATTAAATCCCCACTTAAAATAGGCATCATCCATATTGTCTGCATAGCCCTGGCAGGGCTTCGAGGCAGAAGGACTCGATGAGGCATGCTGACCTTGAATTAAACGCTGTCTTCCGCAGGCAGCCTGCCCAGGTTTTAAAAGATTGAGCCTTCGAGGCGTGTTCACTAATTAGAGCCAGGAAGCCCTACCAGGAGCGGAAACGTTTAGAGGGCGTCTCCCCCGACCAGCTCTCCATGCACGCTTTACCCTTGTTCCCTTTCAATCCATTCAGGAAAAATCACCGAAGAAAAACATCTTCATACTGGAAATTCTAAAGATTTTGTCAGTAATGTACTGCTGTTTGTCTCTGAAGAAGTGGCTAACCGGAATATGTGTATAGAGAGCTGAATTTTTTTCTGTTCGTTATGTATTGTTTGTAGCCCGTTTTCCACAAGTTTTTATGTAAGCAGCTGTCTGGAATTAAGAATGCAGTCTGTAAACTGAGAAGTCACCTTTTTAAAGGTTTTTAATTGGGGATTTGAGTTCAAGAACTAATTGGACCATCTTTTGTATTAGAAAATGTTTTAGAGTACCTAGTAATTTTTCAATTCTTTTTTCTTTTTTGGTCAAAAGACCCTCATTCATAATCTATATATTTTATTTCACTCATAGTAAATTTTATATTGGACCTTTTTTTAGAATAAGAATGGAGAAGTGGAAACTTTACTTTTCATGAGTAGACAAAGTATGTGTCTGAAGGAAAATTTTTCCTTGGAGGACTCATGGTATTTGTGGAATAGTTTTTATTTAGGTTTACCAACTGTAAAACTATATTCTCTTCTGCCTTTGGTATAAGTTAGTGGATCCTTCTAGCATTTTTTAGTATAGAACTACATAAGATGTAGTTCACATACCATACAGTTCACCCTTTGTGTACAATTCAGTGGATTTTAGTCTAGTCACAGAATAGTACAGCCATCATCACAATCAATATTAGAAAATTTTCACTTTCCCCAAACGAAATCCTATACCCGTTAGCAATCACTCCCATTTTCCTGCAAACCTGCCAGTCTTAGGTAACCACTAAGCTCCCTTCTGCCTGTATAAATTTACCTGTCCTGTGCATTTCACACAAATGGAACCATACAATATGTGGTCTTTTGTGATCGGCTTCCTTCACCTGACATGCTGTCAGGGTTCATTGATGTAGCTGCCTGCATCAGTACTTCGTTAGTTTTTACCGAAGTAATAATATTACACTGTGTGGATATACCGCTCTTGATGCATTTATCAGTTGATGGACATTTCGGTGGTTCTACTTTTTAGCTGTTACAAGTAACACCGCTATGAACATTGATGCCGAGTGTTGTTGTGACTACCGGCATTCATTTCTCGGGTATAAACGCAGCAGCAGAATAGCTGGGTCACACGAAGCTCTAGGTTTAATATTGTGAGGAACTAACTGCCAGGCCTTCCCACACTGCCACACCGTTTAGGTTACAATCGGCGGTGGTGCAGCTTCCAGTTTCTCCACGACCTTGTCAGCACTTGTGTGTCTGTCGTTTTGATTATAGTCCCCTGAGTGGGTGTGAAGTGGTATCTCATGGTGGTGTTGGATTGTATATTTTCCTGAGCGAAATGCCTGTTTAGACCCTTTGCCCATCTTTAGTTGGTGTATTTGTCTTGTTCTTAAGTTCTAGGAGTTCTTTACGTATCGTGGATATACGTCCCTTATATACATAACTTGCTGGTGTTTTCTCCCAGTCTGTGGGTTGCCTTCTCATTTTATAGTGTCCTTTGAAGCACAGAAGTCTTTAATTTTATAAGGTCTAGGTTATCTAGTTTTTCTTTTGTTGCTTGTGCTTTTGGTGTCAAAACTAAAAATCCATTTCCTAATTAGGATAATTAAGATATACTTTGTTTTCTTCTAAGAGTTTTACAGTTTTAGATCTTACATGCAGGACTTTGATTCATTTTGAATTAATTTTTGTTAATGATGTGAGGTAGAAGTCCCACTTCGTTCATTTGCATGTGGATGTCCAGTTGTCCCAAGTCCATTTTTTGAAAAGAGTGTTTCTTTCTGCCACTGGACTGTCTTGGCACCCTTGTCAGAGATCAATTGACCATAAATGTAAGGGTTTATTTCTAAACTGAGTTATATTCCCTTCATCTGTTTGTCTGTTTTTATGGGAGTTACCCACCGTCTTGACTACTGTAGCTCTGTACTAGATTTTGAAATCAGGAAGTGTGAGTCTTCCAACTTTTTCAAGATTGTTTGGCTATTATGCATCTCTTAAATTTCCAGCATTAGCTTGTCAATTTCTGCAAAACGAGCGGCTGGGATTTTGATGAGGTTTGCAGTGACTGCAGGTCAATTTGGGGAGTGTTGCCATCCTAACAATATTGTCTTCTAATCTGGCAGTGTGGAATGTCTTTTCATTTATTTAGGTCTTTAATTTCTTTCAATAATGTTCTTATAATTTTCAGATACAAAACTAGTTCTTTTGTTAAATTTATCTCTAAATATTTTTTAATACAGCTGTAAATTGAATTGTTTTATTTTTGTATCATTCATTGCTAGTATATAGAAATACAATTAATGTTTGTATATTATTCTCGTACCCTGCAACCTTGCTGAATTTTTTAGTTTTAAAAAATAGTTTTTTAGTAGATTTCTTATGATTTTCTGTATAGAAGATCATGTCATCTGTAAATAGAGATAATTTTACGACTTCTTTTTCAGTCTAGGTAGCTTCATTTTCCCCCCCTTCTCAAATTGCCCAGGCTAGAATATCCAGTACAATGTTTCATAGAAGCGACAAAAGAGGATCCTTGTTTTGTTTCTCATCTTAAAGGGGAAACATTAAGTCCTCGACCATCAATATGTTCGCTGTGGGTTTGTCATGGATGCCCTTTATCAGATTGGGGAAGTTTCTTTATATTCCTAGTTTTTTAAGTGTTTTTATCATGAAAGAGTGCTGGATTTTGGCAAATGCTGTTTTGCATCTAATGAGATGATCATGTGGACTTCATACTTCATTCTGTTGATACAGTATATTATATTGATTTTTTTTTTCAGGTATTAAACCCACCTTTTTATTCCTGGAAGAAAGCCCATTTGTTTGTAGTCTAGAATCCTTTTTTATATGTTGCTGGCTTCAGTTTCCTAGTCTTTTGTTGATGATTTTGTATTCATAGGAGAGATTAATCATTGTTTTTGGTGTAAAGTTAATTCTGGCCTCATAGAATGAGATGGGAAGTGTTCCCTTTTCTTCTGTTTTCTGGAGCAGTTTGTGAAGAATTGATATGGATTCTTGTCTAAATATTTGGTACAAATCACCAAAATCATTTGGTCGTAACCTTTTTTTCTTTGTAGGTAGTTTTTAAGTTACTAACTGTCTTTTCTTTCATTTTCATTCATTATATATCCAAATTTTTTTCTTCTTCTTGAGTCAGTTATGGTAGTTTGCATCTTTCCAGGAGTGTGTACATTTCATCTGTTATCTAATTTGCTAATGTACAATTCATAGTATTACTTAGGATCTTTTTTATATCTGTAAGGTGAGATGTCTCTTCATAGATTTCTGACCAGTAAATGGTCACTTTAATCTCTCTAAAGAAATTAACCTTTAAATTTGAGGGCCTTTCTAGTGATAGAAAATAGTAAGAAACACGAAAAGCAAAAAATGGTCCACCATTTTTTGATCGTTCCTGATCGTTGTTGGTAACAGTGAGTAATCCACATCAGCATTAATTCCTGCCTGGCACGGAATACTGAGACAAGCCTGTGGGAAGAAATGATGTTAGGAGTGGGTAGTTCTTGCTGTCATATTGTCCAAAGAAACAGCTCTGGGTTAAGAAATCCTTTTCCTCGCAACTTGTGGGCTTCCCATAACCTAGAGCAAAACACTTGAGCTGACTGTCCAGCGTCCCATCTGAGTGGGGAGACAGCTCCACCACTTCCGAGGCCGCCAGGCCGTGGTTGTTCGTTGTGGCACCTCCGCGGTGCTTCAGAACCTCCCGCAGGCCAGATCTCAGCGCTGAACCCCCCGAGGGCCGGCTGCATTTTTGAATGGTACACTTTTCTCTGATTTTTAAGTTTCTGTCATTTTACAGATTTCGCAATTTGTAAAATGTGTCAGAGCATACCCTTTTATTTTTTAGAATGTAAAGTCTCGAATGCAGGGAAATTTCACACTGAAGCAGTATAGCACCTTCCCAGGCAGCATACGGGAATTGTAAGCGTGAGATCTCTCAGCGTGCAAGAGATGATTTTCATCTGTGAAAGCGCAGAGAATAAAAGATTTCTGAGTTCAGGACCTCACTCTGACAAGTGCATTCCCATCCTAACCCTGCTTTTACCCTTTGACCAAAAGCCACTGATTTGGTATAATTTTTTTTTTCATGAAAATTTTTCTGTCTCTTAAAAAAACATTTAGACTCCCATTATAGAAATTTATTACGAAAACACTCTAAGAAGGCTATTTACTGTTCCACTAAAAGATATGTTGTTAAAATTAAGTGATGTTAGACATCAAATGGGAAAAAATGCTCAATTTACTATAAGTTTAAAACATTGTGGACAGTGTTTTATTGTAGATGTTGTAGACAAACCGTTATGTATATATCTCGTTTTAGAAACTACTCTGTATTTTGAAAGAGGAGCTCAACACGTGAGGAGCCGTAGGTCGAGCTGGCAGCATCCAGAGCAAAGGCCTGCTGGAGCCGCCATTAAGGAAGTCAGCAGCTCGCAGACCAAATTATTGGTTGCAAATAGTATAAACAATGGGATTTCTCAAATGGAAAAGGCAATTTAAGACCTTGAAGTGGGCTGCCCAGGAGACCACTGACTGGGAAAAGGCTAGCAGAATCCTCTGCAGCCTACGGTAGTCACCTCGTGGTGTTTTCCACTCTGCGAAAAGGGGGAGAAAGGGGGAGGGCAGCAGGGAACTCAGAAGGGCCTCTTCTGCTATAAGGAGGCAAGGACTAGATTAATTTAATCTCTTTAGTTCCCCTTACATTTTCATTCTGAAAATGTTTAAACCTTCCAACAAAAAGTGGTCAGAAGAGTACAGCCATTCACCAGTGGAAAAGCCGTGTTGCTTTCTCTTACTTAACCTTTCCCACACCACACCCCCACAGCAAAGGTAAGTCAGAAACATGGCCGCATTTCATCTCTGCGTCAACACGGTTCCTGAACAGACCTCCTCTACCTAACTTTCAGTGGGCACAATACTGCTGATGTATAGTCCCTATTCATATCTCTGCCATTGTCCCAATAATGTCTTTTTGGCTTCCCCCCTCCCCACCCCCCAATCTGGGAGCCAGTTAAGATTCCTTCATTGCATTTGTCGTGTCTTTTTAATCTTCTTTAAATAGTAGCCTCCCTTTTTTTGACTTCCATGTCATTATTTTTCAAAAGATAAGGCCACTTTTCTCAGAGAACATTTCACAGTCCAGACTTACCTGCCTTTTCCTTATGGCTATAGTCTGTTTGGCATATTCAACAAGAAAAGTAACAGGAAAAATGATCTTTCTCATTTGTTACATCAGGAGCATGTGACATCAGTTTGTCCAACTATTGATAATATTCAGTTTAATCACTTGGATGAGATGATATTCACCATACTTTGCCATTGCAAAGTTATCTTTTTTTCCTTATAACATAGGAAAATGTAGCTGTATGATAGTTCATAATATGGATTTACTATAATTTAACCATTCCCCTACTGATAGTTAGATTGTTTCCAGTATTTCAGTATTATACACAATAGCAGTTAATATCCTGGACTATGTTTTTACATATGCTTGAGTATTTCTAAGAATAGATTCCAAGAGGTGGAATGGTTAATTAATTGCCATGGATTCACTTTTCTGCAGTATCTTTCTCACATCCTTACCAACGCCAAGTATTAGCAATAGTTTTTGTATTTGCCAATCTAATGGGTAAAATAAGAATGGCAGCTTATTTAATTACTGTTTTTCTAATGACCTTGTTAGTCCGTGTTTATCGGCTACTAATTTCTTCTATGATTGTTCAGTTGTCTTTGCGTTTTTGTGTTTTTTGTTTTGTTTTGTTTTGTTGTTTTTGTGGAGCTTTTGAATACAGTATTCCTTGCTGTCTGAACTTTTATTGCCCAAACTCTGAAATTGAATAGGTTTAGATAAATATTTTGAGAAATCCCTTGCTTATATGCACCCTCCCTACTCTCCATCCAAAATCAAATTGATTCAGATAAAAAGATACCCCTCACTTTCCTGACTCGCCATCTAAATTCAGGATGCCCAAACCAGGAGCCAAATAGAATGAGACAGAGAAAGAATCTGTATTCTCCTACTAATCTGTGTTTTACCCAATAAAAAGTTGTAAATGTTCATGTTGAATATTTTGTTTTCCTCTATAAATTCTAGGTTTTGCTAGGTGGGCTGTCTCATCTAAGATTTTTTTCAATCTATTTTATTTTCTTTGTGATTATTTTTAGACATTAGAATTTTTAGATATATGAAATGTCAACACATTTAAAATAATAATCCCTTATTCTTAATTTTAAAGACCACCTTTATCATACACCAGATTTTTATATATATACAAGGATCTATTCCTGTAATAGTACCATACCATTTTAATAAATATTTGATGAGAGAGTTCCTTGTTCTTCTTCAAATATTTGTTTATTATTGCTTAATTTTTCTTTTAGTTACATTTTAGTGGGAAAAAAATTGACTTTGTCTATTTATGCTTTTCCAGCAATATATGAGAATGTGCGTTTTCCCAAGTCCAGGAGAAATTGGCTAATGGTCTAGAGTCAAGGTTGAAACTTGAATAAACCTAGAAAAATTAAAGACAAATTATGTACCCTCTAATCTGATAGTTTTGTAACACTAAGTGTTACTCACATGTTTGTTTAATGAGCTTTTAACTCAGTTCCCTTCTTCTATGTATAACTCTCTCCAGTCTATCCTTTTAATCCCTTTCTCCTTCATCCACCATAATTTCATATCACACTACTTATCCAACCCAGAATTTTCTATCATTTGTTTCTAAGAAACCCAGTTCAGATATTACCTTTTCTGGGAATTTTTTTTCATGCCAATTATAAGAAAATGTTCTAACCTTTGTGCTTCATATTTATTCCTACATTATTATTAAACTTTGAGCTGAATCAGCACGTAATATGCTATATATGTCATATATATGTCTTTTTAAAACATTTTTTGAAAAGAATAAAATACCCGTCTTAAGGGAGCTCACCAGATAATAAAAGGGAACGCTTAAGATAGAAGAAAAGTAGATATGAATGCAGATGTCTTGATTTTTTAAAAAGTCACTAACAGGAGAGCTTTTGTATCCATTTTTTTCCACAACCTAACCATTTTTATATTTTATGGCTTCTGCTCCAGGCCTTACTTAGCTAATGTGCTTGTAAGCAAATCAAGACATTCGTTTTGCCCCAGAAAGGCCTTACCCAGGAGGTATGTGGCACAGGCAAAGGCACAGAGGTAGGACCAAATGGCTCATTATCGCAAGAGTTTCAGAAGGTTGAGGAAAAATATCAAGAAATGGGATTAGAAAGGCCAATTTGGGAAGTAGTAGCTTCCTATATTATGAAGTTGAGTCGTACATGAACAGATATTCTGAATCTTTCCTTTCTCTCTTAGTACTGGATGAACGAGTACACCTCATCCATTGGAATTGGAGTCTTTCATTCAGGAATTGAAGTATATGGCAGAGGTACGTGTACACACTGTCCAAATGTACTTTCTGAAGATTTTTTTCCTTTAAAGGAGTTGCAAAATCAAAACTCTAGCTCCCCCTTTTCATTTTAACTGCTTCCATATCTTATTGCAGAAAGTTGAAGAGCATCTCCCCGTATCTTTATACTGTATTTTGAAAAAATGCCTCAAGTTGAATATTTGGGGGAAAACTACCAAAGCACATGAGTGTAGGTTCATTTAGTTACCCTTTATTCTAAATATTATGTCTCAAAATATTTACCTCTTCAGATTGTTATACCACGATAGTTTTGCTCGAAGAACATGATGGAAACAATCCAATTTTGGTTGGCAAGGGTTGATTCTAGAGAATGTCAAACTTGAAATACCAATTTCCTGAGGGAATTTCAGTACTTTGTTTTCATAAACCATCAAATATATAGTTGTAAAGTTTTAAAATATCAGTGAGCAAATCTGCCCTTGACTGCTCTAACTTTTTGCTCAAGAATGATGGCCTTTGTCATTAACTCAGTCCCTTTTAGTCTTTATTACCTTTTATTATGATTAATGTGACAGGAGCCACTTAAACCCAGCAGCTCTGTTTTCAGCAGCTTTTCCCTTTGTTCTATTCTCCACTCTTGGTGCAGGATAATTTACTCCTGATCAGATTGTAAGCAGTAATGTTCTGCATACAACAGATCACATCCCGGCTGCATGTGATAATATATTAGTTTGAATCATAAACTTACCCTATAGCAGAAATGCCTTTATTCATTTCAGCGAGGCAGCCTTTGTCACCTCTTAGGATGTGTTATCGCCTTTACTTGGTTACCCTGGAAGACTGCACGCCAGCTTTAGCTAATACAAAGAAAAGACTCGTTTACTTAAATGTGTCAGTATGGTGTCTTTATGATCCCTTTTTTATGTTGCACATTAGCTGCTTCTGGTTTAATGTAGCATATTAAATGTTGGCTGTAAGGATCTGTTATTTAAGCCTCATTTTAAATTGAAAGGCTGCATCTACCAAATACTCCCCAAAAAGCTGAGACTCCTGCTGAAAGTTTCAGTGGCAGGAAAATTGCATTGGGTGGGATCGTAGTCCGGGGGTTTGCTCCCCCTTTGATTTGGCTTTTGCCAAAGCTGTGTGTTAATTCCTTTTTAACTGAATTCGTATGGTGTGTTATAATTTTTAAAGTGCCATCAAGTTTTGAACCATATGACCATGCTGCTGTGAGGTGGATAAGGGCATGTGGCCTTTTCTCCAGTTTTCAGATGAAGAAACCAAAGCTTTCAAGCCTGCTGAAAGTTGTAAACAGCAAATAAATAAATAAACAAACGAGAAGGGAAAAAACGTGCTGAAAGTATACTGCTAATACTAACAGGACTAGAACTTGAACCCAAGTGTTCTTACATACTAGTCTGTTGCCGTCGTGTCTGCCTAATTGTTGCTCCCTTTCATAAAATGATTTAGGGGTGGTTAGAAACATGGTTCAAAACATGTCTCTAAGCTTAGCAAAGCCAGGGCAAAACATTCCTGAAAGTGAACGATTGCTTCTCGAATAGAAGAGTAAGTGGTTCTGTGGCTTTCCTTACTCTAATAAAAAATGTTAAAAATCCAAATATAATCTTCCCTTGTCTAACCTGATTATCTACAGTGGTTTATAAAATTTTGTCATTAAAAAAAAAAATTTAATGTATATGTCAGAATTAAATGTTAAATACTTTATTTCTCATTTATATCATTGCTTTTTTTCTGAAAGATTTAATGAATTTTAAGTGATGAGATTCATTTAAACATTTGTTCAGAATTCTTTAAATAAGCCCACTAAGATTTGCCACTTAAATATTTAAGTATCTCATATCAGAATTGTAGCCAGAAATTTAGTTCCTTCCGAAGTCAGGCTCCATTTTGTTCTGAAGGAGAGTTTGTATGTGACGAGCCTGGGTGTATATAGTGTGTGAGTGTATGTGTTAATTTGGCAGTATATTTTTCCTCAAATGAGGAGAATTGAATTCAGTTTTTCAGTTTTGCTAGTGTTTTGCTCTTATTCAGAGAAAAACCAAGAGTCTTCAGCCTGGGTACCATGGAAACTCGTTATTAGACAGCTTTCCAGTAAAGTACAAGTCTGAAATTTGATCGTTTTAATTTAGGAGGTGGCGAAACACCGAACTGACCACCTAACTTAGTTTGCCCTGATGCTTTGGAGTGTCAGTCACTCTCCTTGCCAGTAAGAGCAAACTCAGTGTTACCTCTGAGCGTTTTTCATTATTAGAGTTTCAGGTCTTTTGTGTCAACTGTTCTGAACAAGTAATAACTAAGTGAGATGTTTGTGAAAGCGTTAATAAACTGGAAAATATTTAGTGTCATTTTTATTTATCCTCATCATTCATAAAAGCTAATTCAGCATTCTGGTTAAGTTTTGTGTGATAAATACTAAAAATCATGAGTTTTCTCTTTTCAGAATTTGCTTATGGTGGCCATCCTTACCCCTTTTCTGGAATATTTGAAATTTCCCCAGGAAATGCTTCTGAACTAGGAGAAACATTTAAATTTAAGTAAGTAGGGAGGATAATTTTTATTACACTGTTTTAGGTGCCAAAGCTTATTTTCAGGCATACAGAATCATTCTGTAGATTAAAATCCAGGAAATTAAAATGTTTCTTTTAACATTGCTTTAGTTGCTGACATTTTATTTTAAAATCAAATCTAAGTGGTTGTGTAAAGATGGGAATCAGCCAAATCAAATGCTTGAAATAACCTAGTCTGTGCTTTTACCGAGAACCTGTATAAGTTATTCTGTCTCAAATTCTGCTTTAGAAAACATTCATATCTAATTTTGTTCATTCTCCTGTTTGAAGTGAGGTGGAGGAAAGTTTTATTGTGACCTACCTAACACTATTAAAAGGGGTACTGTTTATAAATCTCAAAGAATTAGATAGTCGATTAGCCAGAAAACTGTCGTTAAAGTACACATATTCCATGTAGTGATAAACCTAAAATATGTGGATATGAGTGCATGGGGAGCCTTGTGAGTAGCAAACAGCACTGAAAATCTGAATGCCAGTCATCAAATTTCCGTTCCTTGATTAAGGCTTTTATTTAAAGGGATGTTTGGAACCTTAGTTTCAAGTAGAGTCAAAGAGACTTCTGGGCCTGTAACAGGTGCCAAGTGAAAAATAATGAATGAGGTTGTAACATTGAAATTCAGTGTAGGGCTACACACGTTTATCACTACTGTGTTCGTGGTTCTCTTCGCCCACACTGAATAGAAACACGTAACCCAGGGCCTGTAATGCCCTCTTGAATCCCTTCGCCAGGGCTCCCTGTTGGCAAGACTGCTAGATTAAAAGGTTTCCTAAGTATTCTCAGCTCTCATAGATGCCTTACTCGTATCTGACTAAAAGTCCACCTTCTATTGAATAATGTCTATTGCATTTCCAGAGCAGTAGTTAGGGTGAGGGGTTGGTTTGGGTTGGGTTGGGGGTTTTTCTTGGTTTTATAGTGCTTAAAAAAAAAAAATGTCGTTTGGCAGTTCATCTCACTGCAACATAATAGCAGATAAATTAAAAGATTATTTCTGAAAGAGAATACGGCTATCCACCTGATGGCATGTGTAATTAGGCAGCAATATTTGCAGCATGTATCTGGTTTTCTAATAATAGAACTACTTATACAATAGTTGTAAAAATAACTCTGATACTACATTTTGAATATAATGACATTGTTTTATAAAGAAAATGTCTTATTTTGCATTTATATTATTCAGAAGTAGTGTACTTAAGAATTTATTGCAGAAAAGTGGAAACTAAATTAACTGAAATTTTTTAAGTATCTCATTTACCTTTGATATTATTATGTTAACCTAGCTTTGTTACATTAATCATGATATTCCTGGAAATAAGCAAATCATTCAGCATGCTTTTTATAAATACCTAAAACTCACGCAGCTATGTGTTTTTTTCTTCTCTTTTTTTTTTTCCTTTGTGTTCTTTAAGAGAAGCTGTTGTTTTAGGGAGCACTGACTTCCTAGAAGATGATATAGAAAAAATTCTAGAAGAACTGGGAAAAGAATACAAAGGCAATGCCTATCATTTGATGCACAAAAACTGCAATCACTTTTCTTCAGCTTTATCAGAGGTAAATTAAATTTTAATGCTAAAAGTTCTTCAAATAAATAACATTTATTTGTCATATAAAATATGGTATTATGTTTCTTTCTCTTGCTTGAATAGCCTTTCTAGAGTTGGTGATTTTAGAGTCAGCACAGCTTTAAATTGCAATTACATTCATGGCTTTGCAGTGGGTAGAGAGTGAGTACAAATAATTGTCTCTCATTCTAATTCATTTTATTACACTGAAACTTCCACTTTAAAAAAGTTAATGCCGAAGAGACTTTTGCTTCTTAGACACTAAGGTTTGTTTTTTCCTAAATTTTAGTTGCCAACTTGAATTTTTCCTGGCTCTTACTTATTAATAAGTAATGCATTTCTCCTACCTCAAAATTTTATTTTGCCAACTTATCACACAGACACTTTTTTGCCTTCCTGATTCTTGAATCCCAGGCAAAAGACCAAAACTAGATCAAAATTATAGAGCCTTTAAAAAAGAAAACGGAAGAAAGCAAAAGATTGTCAGATAAGGTCTGGAGAATTAAATAGTGCTTGATAGAACTCCCTAGCTATCTCAGAGCAGCTGGTTGCAGTGGCAGCATCAGGTACCACAGAAATGGCAAAAGGTGGCAAGGAGCATGTGGGCTGCTGTTTCAGGGACCTCCTGTGCAGGGTGCTTCACTGCCTGGCCCTTTTCACTTCTCTCATGGCTTCCACACGGAGCTTTCAAGCAGGGCTATAGGGGACCACTCGTGTGCTTCGCAGAGTACATTTCGAGGATCAGCAGCATCAGCATCACATAGGAATTTGTGAGATGCAATGTCTCTGCCTCACCGCCGATACATTCTAACATGCTCCCCAGATGCTTCATGGAAACGTGAGGGTTGGAAAAGCAGCACCAGTCTTGGGGATGCAGATACCAGTTGACTTTCAAGGAAGAAAAGGGAAGATGGTTCAGAGCTTTCTTGAACCTAGATGTGACGTTTGTAGGGAATACAAACAGAGATCCATAAAATGCTAAAATTGGCAGAGAAGTCAGACAGCATCTAATCTAGTCTCATTCTTCAGCCAGGAAGTGGGCCCTGGTTGTTAGAGAACTGATTTGCCAGAGATTGCTGTGGAGAGCTCAGGTTAGACCCCGGCTAAGTCCAGGGCTTGTGTTATACTTGGTCATTACTTCCTCTGGCTTCGATTTATTCTCTCCCCCTAATAAATTAATAGTTTTACTGAGCATCTCTAACATCAGTTCAGCCCTGGTCTAACCCTGAGACCACGTCACATCTGGGAGTCCAAAGAGCAGTTCTGATGTCCCCAGAGCTGTCTTTTTAGCTCACAGTCTTCATGCCTTCCCTGTACGAGACTCAGTATTTACGTGACTTAGCAGCTCACTGGTGACAGAGCTGCGATGAGCACTCTGGACAGTGAGGCACATGGGGAGCTATTTTAGTAAACCCCACATAATTAAGGCAAACAGATTTAATGATTGCCACTCTCAAGTGGATCTAGCGCACTTCTATCTCTCTGAGGACAGAGTTTGGAGATACATAATACCAGTTGCAGGTAAACCAAATCATAGCTAATTATAATTGATTGTTGCTATATGTACTGTGTTCAGCATTCTAAAAATTCTAAGAATTATCATTTAACATCATAGTTTTCAGTTCAGATGCTTCTACAATGGTAATTTTGTACAGGCCTGCAAGCTAATGATGGTTTTTACATTTTAAATGGTTGAAAACAAACATGAAAAGGAATCTGTACAATGGCGTGTATAAATGACGTCTGGGAACTGTGACTGGAGCACCGCCATGCTTATTGTTCACACACCGTCTTGGCCACAGCATCTGATTCAGAACGGCCTGAACAATGCGGAAACCTGTATCTCACGACAGGGAAGTCCAGAGCACAGCCGGCCCCATGTCAGCGTGGTCTACGTCTCAGCAGTGCGTGGCATCAGCGGCCTAAGGTCTTTTCACCTCCCTGAGCTGCCACCCCAGGATGCCGGCTCCTCCCTCAGGGAAGCCGCGGCGTTTTCACGTAGCACATCGGGCACATCGACGTGCAGAGGAAGAAGAACGCTCAGTCTCTCCCTTAGTTCTCCGAGGAACAGTGAGACGTTTTTCTGGAGTTTCCCGCCCTTTCCAAAATGGCCCAAACGGGGTCCAGTGCCATTTCCAAACCAGTCACTGGCAAGAGAAGTGGCATCACCATTTCTAAAGGCCACTGGTCCAGATTCCTTCTGGAAGTTAAGATTTTAAGTGGAAAATGCAAGATGTGTAAAAGTAGAGAGAATAGTATAATGAGCCCCTGTATACCTATACTTAGCTTCAGAAGTTATCATTTCATGGCTAATCTTGTCTCACCCATAAGCACCCACTTAAAAATGCCACTCTCGTCCCTCAGTTACTTTGAAATAAATCCCAGGTATAATTTCATTCCATTTGTAAGCACTTGCTTTGTAGCTCTGAAGATAAGGATTCTCTTTAACATAACCGCAACAGGTTATATCACACCTAAAAAGATTAACTTGATATTATCCAAGTATACAATGTTGAAATTCCCCTATTGTCATAATTTTTTAACAGTTTTTTTTTTAATCAGGATCTAAATAAGGCCCATGCCATGAGTTATAATCCACATAGGAAAGGCAAGGTAGATGTTTGATTCTTTCCCTTTGCTTAGTAGTCTTCAAAAAACGGGTTGGTTCCCGTGCTGTTTGGAAAAGACTGACCGCAGCAGCAGGCCTCGGGCTGCCGACGCAGGGAGGGCTGCTTGCGAGGCTGGCCCGTGTGTTTCCCACCTCAGAACTGCCCTTCAGTAGGAAGTACGTAGGACCCTTGGATGGTGCAGGCCAATTGAAAACCTGCACGTGTAAGTGGGAGCAGTTCCAAGCCAAGTTTAAGGGTCAGCTGTACTTAGAAACCTTAATCCGAGCATCGTGGTCACTCACTGCTACTGAGTTGGTTGAGTTGGTGGTAGTTTCTAGATTTTTTTCCTGTAGACAGAGCTAGGGCTTTTTTTTTTACAAGTTCATTGTGGTATTTCTGCTTCAAATTCAGGCCTTAGGGTTTTTACTTAACCTCATCGATAGTATATCTAGATCTTCTCTGTCCCAGATATAAAATCTCAGTTCTCAGCAGCCGCATAATTGCTCATTTGTTTGATCCCTCTATACCTAAAACAGCCCTAGAACGATAGTGTCAGCACAACCACCAACCGTACGATAACTGGAAAGGCGACGGCTTTTTGCAGTTCTTACTGTCTTTAGAGTATCATTCAGTAGAGGTAACAGTGTTTTACAGTTAATCGGGGTAATTTGTTTCTGTGTGGTTATGCCAACAACTTTGTTTCATTTAGCCCTTTTTTTGGTTGAGGGAGGTTGCTTTTTTGTTTAAGTGTTATATAAAATTTTCCTAGAGTTCCAAAGTCAAATCTAAAGTAAACCATGTATTCATAGATGTCTGGCTAGATGTCCCCGCCCCTCTGCCCTGCTCCTGGGCCTCTAGAACTGTGAAAGGGAAGAACGAGTTGCCTCAAGGCACAGTTTCTGGTCTTCGTAGAGCAGCGGCAGGGAGCCAGTACAGATGCCGTCCCTGGAGGTGGACCTAAAAATGTGCACGTGGCTTTGGGATGGACTGATAGGTAAAGGCTGGAGCAATGTCGAGTTTGATAGAAAAGGCCTACATTTCTTTGAACAGACTATTGGTAGAAATTTAGATATTGAAGGTACTGCTGCTGTGGGCTCAGAAGAAAATGAGAAACGTGTTATTGGAACCTGGAGGAAAGAGAGTCTTTGTTATATAGTGGCAGAAAGCTTAGCTGACTTATCCTGTAGTTATGCGGAAAGCAGACTAAGCATTAAACTTGGACATTTAGCCGAAGGTATTTCTAAGCAAAGTGCTAGCGTGGTTTCTTCTTGCTGTTTATAGTAAAACACAAGAAAGATAAAATGGGGGGAGAACTGTTAAGCAAAAAAGGAATCAGCACTTGATGATTTTTTAAATTTCTCAGCCTATCCAGATTGCAAAAGATGCTAAAATTAGGGGTTTTACTGTTAAGAAAGCATACGATGGAGATGAGGCCAAGGGTATGGCTGGATAACTTTTTGCTGCTGCTGCTGCTGCTAAAGAGATTAAACATGTGTTGATGGATCCTCTCCACCACCTCAGCAGAGACAAGGAAAAGAGATGTACTTTCCAGGAAAGACCTGTGGAGGAACCTCTTGCCTAATAGAGTAAATCCCATGACATACGTGGGAGACTCAGTGTTTTTGAGGATGTTGTATTAGCAGAAACTGTGCCAGCTTAAACTGAAAGGGACAGAGAGGACAAAAGGAAAGCGGCTCTTGGACTGTCAAAATTCTACAGGCAGGAGACAGACTGGAAGAAAGGATAACTTCAGGGGCCCAGAAGACAACTGAAGGTCACCCAGGTTAACGCCAGGTCTTAAACCTAGTGGAGGCTGCCCAGTCAGAGTTCAGAATTGCTTGCTTAGTGATCTCTTTCTTCCATGCTCTCCTCTTTGGGGCAGAAGCGTCTGTAACTTATTCCAGGCCTGTCCACCATCACATTCGGGGAGCATCCTATATGCGCCTTTCTCCAGTTTGCTTTTTCCACTTACATTATATCCTGGAGTTCATTCTGTAGCAGTATGTAGGGATATTTCTCATTTCTTTTCACAGCTGAATAGTTCTCGTGTGGATGTACCAAATTTTAATCAGCCAGTTTCCTATTAATGACATTTGGGTTATTTTTAGACTTTTGCTGTTACAAGAAGTGCTGCAATGAATAACCGTATGCATACTCCTTTTCTTGTTTTTGCCTGTGTGTCTCTGGGATGGATTTCTAGAAGAGGGGTCACCGGGGCGTAGCTTAAATGAAAAGCAATGTTCGTGCATAAACCAAATATTTTTTTACCACTGCCCACAGTAAGAAGTATATTTTACATTATGTTACACATAGGTAACATAACCAAATCAGCTGTTACATTACTATCTACATTCTATTTTATTTTTTAAAATTCAGCTTACGATGCAGAATGACCTACTAATGGATCATGACTCAAAGTTTAAAAGATACTGACTTGACCGAGGATCAGAACACTTTTTCCAGAGAGTATTTCAGGCTTGTGGATTATTCGTGGACTGGACTCTGCTCTGTAACCCAGGGACCATAGATGATAAATAAATAGGCATGGTTGTGTTCCGGTAAAATTTTATCTGCAGAAACAGGAGGCTTATGGTTTACAGAACTGTTTTAGGCTAATCAGCTTACACCCTCAGGGATTGGGATAAAGTCAGCTTCCCTTGCAGCACATGGCCGTATGGAAGAAGGTAGGCCACCGAATAAAATAAGGACTTAGGAAGTAGAATGAAGGAAACGTCTTTGGAATATCTATTACATTAATCTACATGTTCCTAATCACCACTTCTGTGATTAACTTTCATCTATGCATATAGCCCTAAATGTGTCTTGGGTGTAAAATATAATGCTTGTTTGTCTGTGTTTTTAGAGTAGACAGATGGGAATGGTATCATATAAGGTGAATAACCATTAAGCATAAGGCTAATAAACCTTTAGAAAAGTTGTATTGCTTAATTACAGATGTCACCTTATTTACATATTAGCAAATTTGGGAACATAAGATATTTTGAAACCTCTTTCCTAAGTCATCAACTAAGATAGATGGTACTTCTGGATCCTATGATCCTAATTTTTGACATACTTGGAGATAAAAATGCCACGGGGACGGTGGAGTGTGGACCGTTGTCTGTGGAAGGGAAGGAGGGTGACAAGGAGCAAAGCTGCCCATAAAGGGCCTGGTTCTCACTGTCTGATGGGAGGAGGCGGGGCTCAGAGCCCCCAAGAAAAGAGAAGCATAGGATGTGGGAGAATGTCTCCAGCCATCAGCTGGGAGGGGTTCCTCCTGCCCCTGTACCCACCTCTGCTGTCCCTCATGGGGACGCACACCGAGGCTCAGCCAGGCTTCCCACTGCTCTGGCCACAGTGCCAGAGCCCAGGTCACCGCCTGGGGAGATATTTCTTTCTGGACTAGTGTGAGCTTCTTGGGAAAAGCGTCTCAAGGACAGAAGCAAAGGGATAAAATGCAGACCAGGAAAAGCAAGTGGATGCTGCAGGGAAGTAGAATCTGGAAAAGGAGAATTCACGGAGAGGGTGGCATCTGAGATTGACTGCTCCACCTGCTGGGAGCTCCCTTTCCTCTCATCAGACCTCGTATTAGCAAGTCTTGTCTTTTATGTTGTTCAAAGTACTTCATGTGTCTCAAAGCAGTTGCAAGGATCAAAGAAAGCCAGCCAAATGGGATTAGCTCAGTTTTACAGATGTGAAAAGTAAGCAACTTGACAGGCTTCTTCAGAAAGGAAGGCGGGCAGCTGACAGTAGAGACCCCAGGCTGCCTTGCAAAGGAGCTGTTTGTTTTCAAAGGCCCAGAGTCGCATCCCCAAAGGCCAGGTTGCAGTGGCTCTTCTGAAGATCCCTGCCCACCCCCCGCCCTCCCCGCTCCTCGGCAGTGAGCCAGATGACCTCCACCTCTTCTAACAACCTTCTTTCTCCTGTAGATTCTTTGCGGGAAAGAGATTCCTCGCTGGATCAATCGACTTGCCTACTTCAGCTCCTGCATCCCCTTCCTACAGAGTTGCCTCCCCAAGGAGTGGCTGACGCCCGCAGCCCTGCAGTCCAGCGTCAGCCAGGAGCTCCAGGACGAGCTCGAGGAGGCGGAGGACGCCGTCGCCTCCGCTTCCATGGCAAGCGCTGCAGCAGGCCCCCGGCCCGGGCGCCACACCAAACTGTAAATGTCTCCAAAGTCACACATTCAGAACTGTCTCTGGCAGTTGAATATCACTGGAGGAAAGTAAAAGAGTAAGCGTCCTTTGGATGTTTTGTATGCAAAGATGGCTCTCCCCCAAGTCCCAGTTTTTCAGCTCAGGATTATATTTGTAATCAAATCACTTGGCGCAGGAGGGAGAACTTTGTATGAAGCTGCCCTCTGTTTTTTTTACCCACTTGTAAATTTGGATTCACTTCATCTGTTTTATACAAGCTCTGTTAAGTTATGTTTACAGTATTTTGTATCGCTGTTTACAAATCTTGCATGGACTCCTGCCACCGTGAAAGAAGAAAATCATGTCTTCGGAGATGAGGCAGGTAACCTTTGTACACTTCTGACAATTGCCAGAGCGATGGCATAAATACTAGGCACACAGAAAGGTACTTACACGGTTGTCCCGTTACCTGCTTCCGATTGTCTCTTAGGTCAGCGTTCACTTGTTGAGGTGTTGGCACAGGATGCGGAGGGGTCAAGGGGCATCCGCAGCCCTGAGGGCTTGGAACCTTGTGTGCGGGAGAGCTGGCCGGGCCTCGGGCCTGGTTTCTCTTAGCACCCGCTCCCGCCCGCTCTCAGGGGTCCATCCGAGGTCCTCATCGAGCGGTTGCTGTCATCCCGGTTGTCCGTCCACCTAGGAAGGGTGGCACATTATTGTATCCGTCTGGCTTCGATGCCTCTGATTCTGTAATTAAGATGTTTTTCGTTATATTTTTGCTAGTAACTGACAAGAGGTTTTGCACATGTGTTGGGAGGGGCTTCATTTTTATTTTACTACATATCGATATCCTCCCTGCACAGGATTTTATTGATGAGGTAGGAATATCCTAAATGGTAGCCTTCTGAATAGCAGTATGAGTTGACTTTCAACTGCTTTTAATTTTCAGGCTGCCATTTATACTAGACCTTAGAAACTAGTTAGAATAACACACTCCAAAAAGGTAATTCTTTGGCATTTCAAACATTTTATGTACCATATGAGTATGTTGAGTTTATTAGTTTGTTTCGGGAGTAGTTTCACCTCACAATAGAAAGCCTAGTCTCATCGACCTATTATTTAAAAATCACATTTGTGCATCTTAGAATCCATCTTTTTCTCTTCTCTCAAGTGTATGTCTCTCATATAGCAGAGGTAGTCACCTCATTCGCAAGGCAGTGGTCTGCTCAAGTCCACTCCCAGTTTGACCCTGGGATGTAAGAGCCAGGTCATTACATGTCACATTCAGTTTTTCTGCCTTAAGAATGACTGTCCTACGTAAAGTACTGGATGCTGTGTATAAATTATCGAAGGCAGTGACTTCAGCTTTATATATAGTGTTAGTTTTAAAGTCATCTACTTTTATTTAAACTTCTAAATAGCTATTTCTCTTTGTAAAGATACATATCTTTTAGTAAACTACATTTTTTACCTTTTCCATAAGCTGACTTAAGCGTACCCTGTTCATAGGGAAAATAAACCTTGAGTTACAAGCATTGACCTGAGGAAAAGTAAGCCAACTTAACTCATTTAAGCTTGACTGTTCTCTTTCTGGAGAGGAAAGCCTTTACAAATTACTCTCAGATCTTTAGTGGGGGCAGAGCGCTGGTTTGAAGAGATGTGACAAGAATATGTGACCTTCATGAAAATGACTTGGTTCAGGTCTAAAAGTGAGATTTAGAATAGAACACTAAGACTGGCAGTGAACTTGTTCACTCCAGAGTCGTCTTATCAACAAAACCCAGGTTAGTGAAAACTGTTTGATGTAGTTTTTTTTTGTTTTTGTTTTTGTTTTAATAATGCGGTAGGTTAGTTATTTCTAATGCATCCAGATGTACATGACTTAAAGCTGGGCTACTGACACATAAAGGACTGGCCATCCGTTAGAAACCTCTTGTTGAAAAGCCAAGAACATCCCATCTGTGCTTTTCCAGAATCCAGCACCTCAGCACACAAACGATTGGTTATTTTGTTGTATTTGCTTCAGTCTGCAGCATTTGGAGTTTTAAAATAGTGTAAAGGGTCCTAGGAGAAATAAGTCGTGGCCGTGGCCAGTTATCATACTAACAGCAGATAAAATTCTAGAAGTGAGATTGCTTAAGGTTGAGAAATACAGAAATTTAGAAAATTTCATTTGACTACAGTTCAAAATTGAGAATGGATTTACTTAACTAGCATTTAGCTAGCTTTTCCTTGCCCTTAGAAGCAAAGAATCTTGTTTTCAATCTGATCTCTGTTAAGAAAAATTCTATATGGAAATCTAATCATTGAGACACATGTGACATGGTGGAGTCAGACACTCTCTTCTAGCTGCAACCACGTGAATGAAGCCTATTTCTCGTGGGTTGGACAGCAATAGAGCATTAGAGGGTCAGAAGCTGCTGGTGTCTGCCGTTTGTTTTAAATGCTCTTGGGGTTTTTTTCCCAACCCTAATTAATAAAGGGGCCTTCTCTTTGGGAAGAGAGGCCTGTGAAATGTAGAAGGCAGTGATGCAGTAGTGGAGAGAGAGCCTCCACCCGATGCCCGAAACCCAGCCCGCTGTTGGCCTGGCGTACAGCGACAGCGCGGGTTACCTTCACCAGCATTTGTGCAGCACAGGGAGTTCTGGTCCCGGCCGATCGATGGCGTTGCGCGTGTGCAGGGCCAGCACGCCAGCCAGCGGCGGGGCTCGTGTCCGCGGCGGCTTTCCATCACGCGAAGCGGGTGGACGCCTTCTCTGCTTCGGGGTTCTAGTCTGTGCGTTGTCGTCGTGCGGCTGTTTCTGTTTCGATGCGTGCCGTCCTCTCTCCCAGCGCCATCCCAGAGCGCAGCTCCGTTGCCAGACTGCCATTGCCTGCTCGGTCCACACACGTGCGCTCGCTGTTCGAAAGGTGTCGCCGCTGTTAAAGCATCTTCATGAACCTGGAGATAATTTCTTGTGAAGTCGAATGCAACTGTACTGTCATTCATAGTGTTTATATAAAACATACCAGGAATCTTCACTTTTGCTACCTTGGAATAGCCTTGGGCTATCATGTTATCAACATTGAAATACATCGATTTATTAAAAACTACTTTTATAAGAAATACTTTCGAGTGCTTTCTGACCTCCAGTCGGTGACGACTGTTTCATATTCGTGTCGGGGGTGGGAGGTCATTTTAACACCCGAGACTCCCATCTGCTCTGCAGAGACATGGCCAGCCCCGCCCCATCATGGATTCACCTGTGTGTTTCTCCCGTGAATTCCTCTTGAGTTCAAGCCTGCGGGCCAACCCCTGAGCTGCCCAGGAGAGCATAACCACACCCCGTCACAGGCAGCGGTGCCAGCCCCAGCTTCTGGGGAATGGAGGCGAGGCTGGGGAAAGAGAAAATGCCCTCTCCTGCCCACCAGCGGTGTGGGGGAGGCCTGCAGAGGGAAAGCCCCCAACCCACGTGCCACGCGCCCCCACCCGCAGCATCCTGGGTGACCGGCCTCGCTTCCCACAAACCGGAGCCCCCAGCCCAGCAGTATTTCCCCCTTACTGGTTCAAAAACTCGTATTAAGTATAGTTAGATAACTAGTGGTCTCTTGCAGTCTGTCAGCGCCTGCTCGCTCTCAGCTAAGTGGGAATGACCTGTTCTCACCTCGAGGACAGGGACCAAAGGGGGACCCCCCCCGTTCTAAATGGGTTCCTATCAGGCAAGTTGGTCACAGACTCTAATCTGGTAAAGCAGCCAGTCTTGCATTCAGAAAGGGTGCCAGATATACCGAGGGCCAATAGTCTCTTTTTCCCCCCATTATTTGCTCCTAAAGTTCACCTTATCATCCAGATATTGATTGACCAGATATTGGTTTACAGAAGTCTGTGCTAATAAAGATGAATGGCTCCATGCTATGTTTCTCAAGAAGTAAATTAATGGGCAGCTCCTTATTTTCTTAGGGATTCTGAACTCAGAGACCTGCCGAGGCCTCTCCAAGCCACCCCGACCCTTCCTCAAATGAAAAAGCCAAAGAGGGCCATGCCTTGAGTCTACACTGGGAACCGAATAGCTTCCTTCCTGTCAAGGCCAAGGGGAGACTAAAGAAGGGCCCCACTCGACAGGGAAAGCTGGACGGGCACAGCTGTGCCCTGCAGCCCAGCCCTGACTGGGCGGGCTTCACGGTCCCGTCGGGAATGCACCCCTCCCGTGCAGATGGGGGGAGTAGGGCCCTGTTCCCTGAGCTCCTCCCTGACACCTAACCCCTTGGGAACAATTGCCAGATTCTGCCAAACACTCTTGCCCATTTAGCAGGCCTTGGGGGAGCCACTGGCTGCCAGGCCGTTTCCTTCCCACCCGTAACCTCCAGTGATCAGTGGGACTCAGTGCCCAGAGAAGCCGTACTGGGGCAGCTACCCGTCTCAACAGGCTGCGCTTAGAGCCTCGCAGACTGGCGGACTCGGGGATGAAGTCACCAAATCACTAAACCAGACCCCTGGAGGGAGGAGGGAGGCGGGCTCTGCGCTGGAACAGGCACACGCATTGGACAGGTCACTGAGAAAGGAGTCAAAGAAGAAAATCCAGTCTACCTGGGACCCTCCGTCTAGGTGGCCGTTCATTATGCACGCAGAGAGGAACTGGGATTTGCAGATCACAAAACTGGAGTAAGAAAGAATGAGGGAGCCAGGGTTGCCAAGCTCGGCCCTGAACAGAGACAGGAAAACTTTCATGCCGCCTCTTCCCCCCGCCAGGCCAGTGACACCACAGAGACGCCCTAGCAATGGCCCCTGGCAGGCCGTTCATAATCCATAGAAAGCCAGTATCCCCACAAATATAGGATGGTTGTCACCTTAAGTCTGGAAAGACTGTGTTTTGTGGACAAGACAAAGGAGAAAAGGGAAATCCTCTTACTGTGCCCTTGCCGTGTCCTCCCCCTGGCAGCCTGTGACATTCCTGCTTTATGCAGACAGTTGGAGGTTATTAGCCCAAGGCCACCCAGGTGACATAGGGAAAGCCCGTATTTGAACCTAGCCAATCGAAAAGCTCCCACCCTTTCTATTGGAGCATTTTCTGAACTGGAAAATCCCCAGGACCCCCCAAACCATCATAATCCGCATCTCACTAGATCCCCGGATGATTCACGCGAACGTTAAAGTTTAAGCATCTCTGCTCAGCAGCTCAGTTCCGTGTGGTTCAGGCCACCTCGGCCATGGGAGTGAGTTTCCTAGACGAGGTGGCTGTCCAGCTGCCTGGACACACGGATGTCTGTCTGAAGGACCAGTGTTCAGTCCCCCTCCGAAATTCAACAGAGTGTGGAATGGTTTTTCTGAATTTTTTCTCAGTTTTACTGAATCCATATGGATCCATCCAGGAGTACGCCAGCAAACGTGAAGCATGAACTTGAACCCTCTGGAGGTGTTACAAGTAGTTTCCTTGGAGTCCCCGATCCATGCACAGGGGAGTCTGGACTGATGTCTGGGTTGATTGTCTGCTTCACGAGGGGGACCATCGGGGCTGCACACCCATCGCACGGCCAGCCCGGGTTATTTACTTCAGTCAGCACCAAAGTCCCAAGAGATCCATCGCCAAATCCTCGTCCCAGCTCCTCCCGGGGCCAGCCCCTCCTATTACCCTTACTAGACCCCAGAACCCCCAGTCTATGCCATGCGAGTGCCCCAGTGGCCTTTACTTTTTCAAATGTTTCTTGGCCTCTCGACTTTATCTGAAACCCGGCTTTCCCCTGCAGGTGCTCTGTCCCCGTCTCCCGTTGTTGCTCCTAAATAATGTCACCTCTTTCTTTCCAAGCTTCCGGTCCCACTGAAACCCACGCCATCCAGTCCTACCTGTGGCTTCCTCCTTGCCATCGTCTGCTCCCCTTCTCCCGCTCTGTCTTCCCCGACCCCTTTTCCTGTCATCGTTCTCAGTGACACCACATCCACACAGATGACCCATCCAGTCCCCGAGCCCCATGTTTCTCACCAGGGGCTCTGCTGCCTTTCAAAGTGGCACGTGCCCTGTGCTAAGACAGCCCTGCCATTACAAGGTGAGGATCTCTACGCCCTGTCCATTAATCACCAGTGTTTTACCCCCGCCACAGTCACTGCCACATCAAATGTCCCCACACATTTTGCCCCCGGGGGTGGGCAGTCCTGTCCTTGCTTGGGAACCACTGTCAATGTCTCAGCCTCTTGATCTCCTCATTTCTGCCACACACTCAAACCTGAGACTTGTCACCACCAGTAACTGCTCAACTCTTCATTTGAAACATCTTCTCCCACTACCCTCTCAGCGCCCCCGAGTGCCCCACACTACAACGAGCCTTTGACCTAACCAAGACCCCAACGCCATTAAGCCTTGCACTTGGTTGACGCATCACCTCCCTCTTCCATCATTATTTCTCTTCTCCCCCAGCCTAAATTCCGTGCTCAATAATCAAGCCATCTCCTCTCACAGCCCCCCACATCTACGCCCTGCCTCCCTTCATCATCGTCACCCGGCAAACCCAGCCCTGTTCAGACCAGACTCCCCTGCGTCTGTGCCCGACCAGCTGAGTGTTGCTGAGCAAAATCACTCAGCTGAGCTAACGGGTTTAACCTCGATGTTCCCGTCTGCAAACCTCAGACACCCTGCACAGCGGCTTGCTGCGGTTCCCACATCCTGGGTGCCACCTCATACCTGCCCCCTCTGCAAGTTCTCTGCGCGTTTCCCACACACACTGCAGTTGAGAACCTCACCATGTACGTCACTGCAAATATAGGGACAATTTAGCTAACTAACCTCTGTATTAGGGGAAAATAAAAACAGTTCTCCCTCCTCTGTCTCTCCTTTCCTTTCCTTTCACACAGAACACTTCGCTTCTGATCCAATGTGTTAGGCTTTCCCCCACACCAAGCAATTCTTCGTGAAACCAGCTGGGCTTCCTAACCACCTGGGGAGAGCGTCAGAGCTCAGAGTCAGGCCTCCGTCCCGTGAGACGGCAGCCCGAGTCACGAGCTCATCTGAAGTAGCAGGTCCCCAGGTCACCCAGGACTCCATCCAACTCAGCTGTAAATCAGGGTTTCCCATGATTCCCTGCTCGGGTTCAACTAATTTGCAAGCGTGGCTCAGAGAATTCAGGAACACACGTTGACCAGGTTATCACAGGGTGTGATAGAGGATACAGATGAGGAGAACAGCCTGATGAAGATGCACCAGGTGGGGCCTGGGAGGGTCTTGAGCACAGGATTCTCTGTCCCCGTGCAGCTGGGGTGTGTCACCCTCCCGGTACGGGCATGTGTTTACCCACCTGGAAGCCCCTGAACCCCGTACTATCATGATTGTATTGAGCCTTCCTTACACGGACATATCGATCATTAACTCCTTTTCCCACTCTGAAGAACTGGAGGGTGGAGGGGTTGCTGCCCTGAAAATTCCAGGCTTCTAATCATGGCTTTTGGTCTTCCTGGTGACCAGCCCCATGCAGGAGCCCACCCAGGGTTGCCTCGCCCCTCAGCGGGACAAAAGAGGTTCCTGGCGCTCTTACCACTGGGAATTTACAAGGGTTTTAGGAGCTTGTGCCACAACCTTCAATCTCCCAGTCTACAAACTCACCTGAATTTGTACCCAGAGTCACCGTTCCCTTTACAATAGGAAAAGCCTCCTACTGTCATCAAAGACCAATCTCTCTTGTCATTGCGTCCTATCCTCTCTCCCCTCTCAAGGACTTGCGCCCCATGACAAAAGTTTGTGTACCTTCAGGTCCCATTCACTCTCTTAAACAAGATCTTTACTGTGAAATACATATATGAAAAGATAAATAAGCTGTATACACACAGTTTAAAGAATACTAAAGTGAACACCTCCCTGGATACCACTCAGCTTAGAAAACAATGTAGCAGGACCTCAGTTAGCTGCCCAGTCCCATCCTCTCCCTCCACTGCAGGGAAAAATGCCTTTCCTGAGTCTGTTAATCGTTCTTTTGCTTTTCTTTATGGTTTTAACACCCACGTAGGCAAATCTAGACAATATGTTACTTGGTTTTTTCAAATAATTCGGTTTAAACTTTGTATAAAGGGGATCACATATGTTCTAGGACTTTTTAAAATTTCTAAATTACATTTTTGATGCATGCATATTAATGTATGTGGTTGTAATTTGTTTTCACTGCTGTATAGTATTCTGTTGTATAAATCTACCACAATTTTATTTATCTATTCTACTTTGGGGGGACATTTGGGCCATTTCCAGTTTATCACCATTATGAGTAATACTTCTCTGAATACTATAATGCTTCTCTCCTGTAGCAGGTACAAGGATCTCTCTAGGAGCCAAAATGCAAGTTGGAAGGAAATGTGCATGTTCAACTTTATTAATGTAGAAAAACAACGTACTCTTCTTATTACACTTTTATTAAATCAAATCCCATTCAGCCATCTCTCTATCTGCTAATCAAACAGAACTCCACAGGCTAGTTATTTTATTATAATGTTGTATAATGAAATTTCAGAACCGTGCCTTGAAAAATATTTTTTCATTATTAACTTGAGGAGTCAAAGAGATGAGAACAGTGCCCTACTCCCACTCAGCCCTAAAAAGGATAACCCTCAACGTCACACAAGTCGTTAAAAAAAACTGATTGTTTCGGTTAAGAAGGTTAAGAATTTGTGACTGAAAAAAAAGAAAAAGAACATCTTGTTCTATGCAAAGTGGACGCCGCTGTGAATATTCACCACTATTTGCAACTCTGAGCAGCGGGGTCTGGTTTGACTCCTACGACTTTAGAAATTGTTGTCACATCCCGTGAAAATAACCACACTGTGTGAAAATAACCTCCCCCCAAAAAACCTATATTTGGCTGCTTGTCTCACTTAATAATTCGCAGACTTACGTATAATGTTGTAAACGACATCTCGGTATTGCTAAAGGTTGTAGATACGTGAAAAACTTCTCTTGCACATCAGAAGAGAATCGTGGCCCTTTGATCCCACGTGCACGATGAAAAGCAAAGCCCTGCTAGGTGTGTTATTTAACAAACCATCTGGAAGTCCCTGTATCACCCTGTCAGCACTGGGTCATCAACACTGTTCTCCAAAGAGGCTGTAACACTCCCCCTCCCACGGCCGGATTTTCAGACCCATCCCCCACACCCTCGCCATACTTGATATGATGACTCTGTAATGTTTGCCAATCTGATAAGCACAAATTGACATCTAGCTGTGCTTTCGATTTGCATTTTCCTGATTGTTAATAATATCGGGAACCCTGATATGTTTCTCAGCCATTTATGTTTTCTGTGAAATGTCTGTCCTATCTTCTGCCAATTTTTCTATTACTTTATTTAAATTTTATTTGCTGCGTGTAGGAAATATTTACATAACCTGGCTACTATTCTTTGGCATTCTGTTACTACAAATATTACCTCCCAGTATGAAACTTGTCTTTTTACTATCTTTAAGATGTGTTTGATAAAGAGAAGTTTGTTTTAAAGTAGTTAAAAATAGCAATATTTTTCTCTATGGTAAATATCTTTTGTATCTTAAGAAATCCATTTCTCCCCCTAAACTGTAAAGATATTCTCCTACATTTTCTTCTAAATATTTTAATCTTTGCCTTTTGCATTTAAGTCTTTAATCCAATCAGAATTTATTCTGTGTGTGTGAGGTAAGGATCCAAACTATTTTTTTCCCATGTAGATAACTATTTGCCCTGACAAAATACACAAAGCAAAGAGTTTCCATTTACCACTTCTCACATACCTACTTTTCCATTATTAACATCTTGCGTTAATGTGGCACATTTGTGAATTGATAAACCAGTTATTACGTTATTATTAATTAAAGCCCATTTACATTAGGGTTCACTCTTCGTGCCATGCAGTTCTATAGATTTTGCAAAATCCACCATTACAGTATCATACAGAATAGTTTCACTGCCCTAAAACTTCCGTGTGCTCCACTATTCATCCTCCCTCCCAACAGCCCTTCGGAACCACTGATGTTTTTACTGTCTCTATAGTTTTACGTTTTCAAGAATGTCACACAGTTGGAATCATGTCATATGTAGCCTTTTCAGATTTGCTTTTTACTTAGTAATATGCATATAAGTTTCCCCCATGTCTTTTTGAGGTTGATAATGGATTTCTTTTTATTGCTGAATAATATCCATTGCATGGATCCCATAGTTTGTTTATGCATTCACCTTTTGAGGGACATCTTGGCTGCTTCCAAGTTGTGGCAATTATGAATAAAGCTACTATGGTCATCCATGTGCAAGTTTTCAACTCCTTTGGGTTTATACCAAGGAGCGTGGCTACTAGATCGTATGGTAAAACCATGTTTAGCTTTGTAAGAAATTGCCAGTCTTCCAAAGTGGCTGCACCATTTTGCATTCCCACCAGCGATGAATGAGAGTTCCTGTTGCTCCATATCCCTACCAGCATTTGGTGTTGTCACTATTCGGAATTCAACCATCCTAATGGGTGTGTAGTGGCGTGTCATTGCTGTTTTAATTTGAAATTCCCTAATAATATATGATGTTGAGCATCTATCTTTTAGTATGTTTATTTGCCATCCATGTATCTTATTTGACTAGGTACCTATTCAGATCTCTTGCCCACGTTTTAATTTGGCTGTTTGTTTTTTATTGTTGAGTTTTAAGAATTCTTTATATATTTTAGATAACAGTTTTTTAATAATGTGAGTTTCTTATAGGTTTTAATTTTTTGAAAATTTTCAGCCATTATATCTTCAACTGCTTTTTCTGCACTGCCCCCCTCACCTCCACCCTGTCACCTCTCCTTTTGAAACTCCAATTAGACATATGTTAGCATGCTTTGATTTTTGTCTCAAGGTTTACTAATGCTTTGCTTATTATTTTTCCAACCTATTTTTCTCTGTGTGCTTGAGTGTAGTTTCTATTACTATATGTTGGTATTGACTGTTTTTATCTTTCTTCTACAACGCTTAATCTGGTATAAATCCCATTCAGAAAATTTTTCATTTAGGATTTTATATTTTTTTAATCTCTAGAAAGCTTTTATTTCTCTTCTCATTCTGTTCTTATTTTCTTTTAAATCTTTGAGCAATCTGAGTATATTTATAATAATTTTCTTAAAGTCCTTATTTATTGATTCTAGCATATCTTTTATTTAGTTCTAGGTCTGTTTGTTAATTCTGGATCTGTTCTTATTGACTGATTTTTTCTTCTGGTTATGGGTAACATTTCTCTGCTTATTGACAGGTATAATAGTTTTTGATTGGATACTATATATTTCAAACATTGCTGAGTGTCTGGATTTTAAAAGATGTTGAGCTTTTTTCTGGCTGAGAATTAAATCAGCTTGATCTTTCCAAGGCTTGTTTGTAAGCTTTGGTAGGGCCAGTTCATAGCAGCCTTTGCTCTAGAGATGTTTTAGCCCAGCTAGTCATGTGTGCCCCTCTAGGCATCAGTACTGAACAGCCCTAGTGATTAGCAAGGCCTTTCTGGTTTGACTGGTCAGACTGTCCTATGGAGCTGTGGAAATTCCTTAGTTTAAAGCTTCTGGGTCATTCTTTGCCCACACTCATGGAGTTTCACCCTCTCCTCTGTAGCTTAAGCATTCGGCAAAGTCTCAAGGGGATCCCACGGAGATTTCTGGGTCTCTTTTTCTATCTAAATCTCTCCTCTCTGGAACTCTGCCCCACAATCGACAGCATCTTCTACTTTCCTGAAATCTGAGTTCTATCTACTCAACTCAGTGACTCACAGTCTGCTTGGGACACTTCTCCCTACACTGTGGTCCAGAAGGTGCTTCCAAGCAGAAAGATAAAGCAACTGTAGGGGTCACCTCACTTGTTCCCGTTCCCCTCTCTCAGAGATCACAGTCTCGCACTTCTTTTGGTCCAAGGTCTGAAAACCTCTGTTCTACACGTTACATTTTTAGTTGTTTACAACACAGGAGACTCTGTTAGTCCGTAAGGGCCATAAATCAGAAGTCTCCATTCGTTTCTTAATATGATAAAATACATTAATCGATTTTTTAAATAATTGGTTTTCAACTTTGCCTTTCTTGCATACCTGACAAAAACCCAACTTACAAGTTGATCATAATATTTTTAACATATTGATAGATTTAGAATAGATACAGAGAGGTAGATAGGTAGGTAGGTAGGTACATAGCTACATAGGTAGTTAAGTAGATATTCTAAGTTCTGAGTGATGTTTGCTTGCAATTTTTCTGTCTTAAAATGTCCTTGTCTGGTTTTGGATTCAAGCTTGTACTTGCCTTATAAAATAAATTAGAAACAGGTCCTTCAGTCCTCTAGAAGAGTTTGTATGAGTGGAATGATGTGTTTCCCTCTCTTTCAGTTCTGCTGGAGTTTGGTTGGTCTGTTTTGCTACATTGTTTTCTTCTGGTTTAGTATGTTATTCTCTTTTTTCATGAATTGTTGGCTTCCTTCAGGTTTCAGAATCTTCTTTTATAATTTAAACCATATATTTTCCTCTAAGCGTTGGTTCTCTCAGGTTCTATTATATAGTATCAATGATATAATTTAGTTAAGAATAGTTTCTAATTTTCCATATGATTTATTTATTTAGATTTATTTATTTATTAGTTATTTAGAATTTTGTTGATTACTTTCAAACTTCCAAGGATTTTCTTAGTATCTTTTATTGATTTTTCATTTAACTGCATTATAGTCAAAAAATGGTGACTAACTCTTTGAAAATTGTTAAGGTTTAATAGCCTACCACAGGATCAATTTTTCTTACGTGTTTTATGAGTGTTTATTCATCAGCTGGTTAGGTATATTCTTCTCTATGTGTTGGTGAGAACAGGTTTGTCAATTGTGCTATTCAAATCTGCTACAGTCTTGCTAAATTTTTCATCTACTTGATTAATTACTAAAAGAGATGTGTTTAAATCTCCCTGTATTTCTGCTAGATTTTAAAACAGCATTATTAAAATAATACATGCATATTTAGAATTATTATTGCTTTCTGGTTGGAATTAAACCTTTCTCAGTATTTAGGGACCCTGCTTATGACTTGTAAAGCTTCTTTATCTTAAATCTACTTTAGCAAATATAAATGTAGATACACTAGCTTGCTTTTTCTACATAAATTTTTTTCATGAAAATACGTTGTTTTCTCTTCTATTTTCTGGTTATATAATTTCTATTGAAAAGTCAACCATCAGTCTAATTGCCTTTCTTCTGTTGGTTATTACTTCACTCTTTCAAATATTTATGGATATATACTCTATGCTAGGCACTCATCTAGTTGGATAAATCAGCAAACAAATCACACAAAATTCCTGTCTGCATGGAGTTTACATCCTAATGATAGATTTATTTTTCTCTCTAAGAATTTTAGAATTCCCAAGTTCCACTATAATATATCTAGACAGAGGTGACTTTTTATTTACCCTGTTTGAGAATCTTCTGGCTTCCTGAATCTGAGGAGTGATGTCTTTCAACAATTCCGGAAAATTCTCAGCTATTATCTTTTTAAATGTTTCTTCTTATCTGTTCTTTTCAATGTCACTTCCTAGAATTCCAGGTGGACTTTTATTAGACCTTTCTTATTCTCTGTATCTCTTAATGTCTCTTCTACCTTTTTCCCATTTGTTTATTCTACATTCTGGATAATTTATTTGAATCGATCTTTCAGCTCACTATCTCTGTCTTTAGCTGAATCTAATCTGATACTCAATCCATCCATTAAGTTCTTAATTTCAGTTATATTTTCATATAATGGATTCCTATTTTATTCTTTTACAAATCTGCTTAGTCATTCTCTATCATCTTTTTCTCCCTGTGTATATTTTCAAGCTTTCAAATTTTTTTCTTTAAACATATTAAACATGCTTTTTAAATTAACTATTTAATAATTCCAGTATGTAAATTTTTATGTGCTGGTTGCTACTGGCTTCTTCATTTTCACTCATGGTGTCCTGATTCTTTGTGTGATATATATATATTAAGGTGAGTTCCATGAAACATTATGTTTCTGGGAACTTTAATATGGAAATTCTCTCAGGCTTACGTTGAAGTTGTTCCCAAGAGGATTTGCATGAGCTTCTACCAATTGCCTGTGGGAACAATTTATTCAGGTTTGCTTTAACTAAGTTCTCCATCTGATCTTTTATATCAACTGCTTATTGCATTACATACACTTCTATCTGTAAATATAAAAGTTCAGGGAGCAGAGGTGGAAGTGAAAAGGAAGAAACAGAAAAATTTAAGGGATGGTGTTTTAAAATATTTTATTCCAATTAGAAGAAAACATTTTAGATCTTTAAATATAGTTAATAAAATATCTGAGAGATAGGAGGTTCATAGATGATGGTCTAGCCTATATTTCTCTAAAGTTATTTCTGAAACTTCAGGAATAAAATTTTGGGTAAAATTATCTACCAGTGCAGAGCAGTTATTCCACTAGAGTGTCATGAACAATGCTATTCTTGGGACAAAAAGGAAGCTCCAGTTCTCCCAAAGACAACACAACACAGCTCCTTTCTCGGGAGAAAGGAAGGAGGAGAGCCTCTGCTTTTTCTTGGTGTTTTTCCAGCTGCTGCTGTTTAACCCATTCGCGTTGCTGTTTCCGGGCTCAGCTTTCCACCTATAACACAGGACTGATGGTGCGTCTCACTCAGCAGGCTGTGGCGAATATCCGCTGAAGCAAATCTCCTAAGTGCTAGAACAGAACCTGACACACAATAAATGTTCAGTAAATGCCAGCCAGTCTTGTCAGTGTTATATAATCTGGAGTAAAGCTTCTAAAACGGGAGTTACCAAGTCCTTCAAAGTGGTAATGATGGTCTCACATATTAATTTCAATAAGCCCACATTGTATTGAATTTTTGATTTATGTTTTTTTACAGTACATCAAATAAGTATGAATATCTTGTGCTAGTTGAAAGTGTTTGATGATAAATGTCCTTGATTAACAAAATAAGGATGATACACTTTGAAAGAATAAATTAATAAATGTAGTCAGAAAGATTAAAGGTTTCAAAACAGAGCCCACAGAAGAAAAAAAAAACCTTAAAGTGATCCTTGGGGACGCCTCTGTTGGGAATCAGGGGGTTTGAGTCCTAGAGTCAGCCCCCCTCCTACGAGGTGACAAACATGAACGGAATTAGTGCCCGTGTCAGGGCTCTGAGAGGCACATCTGTGACAGGCACTTGCAGCGCAGGTCTGAAGGTCAGAGCCCACGTGGCTGCCTCCAGAGCCCAGGCCTTCCCGCCAGCACTCACTGGCCCAAAGGAGACGTCGCCACTTGTTTTCCCACACTTGGTGATTTCCTGTCCTCGGACTTTTTCTCATAAACAGGTGACATGGGGTCCAGGCCTGAGCCTAGTAGGAATCCTGGAGAGCTAGGATGCATCTGTAGAAAGGGCTGGCCAGAGGCTGTTGATGTGAAGGATTTGGACTCAAGGAAAGAGAACCGGGGCAACCAGTTTGGCCCTGCAACTGAGCTTCCATCATTAGGAACCAACAAGGGACAGAGCATTGTTGCCTCTCAGATTTATCAGTGGTCGAGCCCTCCATGGATGTGTATTTGATGCCTATAGAAAGGACCATGCAAGATCTGAAAGGACCATTTTATGTGAAGTTCTGTAATAGCCAGACAATCCCCACTAGGTCTATTATATTCCCCTCCCTTGAAACCGAGGCATTAGACTAGGCACTGCCCTCCCCAGTCCCCTGGCTGTGCCACCATGTGTGATTCAGGCACCTGCCCCTCCCAAGTTTAGGCCTCAGCTCAGTGAGTCCTTCCCCTCAAGTCCCCAGTAACCTTTAGAAGCAGATGTTTGTGTGGGTCAGTGGCCAGTCTGCAGCAATTCCCAGTGACCCAGCATCAGCTGCCCGGCAGGTGCTGGGCCCTGGGGCCCTGTGACAAGCCAGGGGTCAGCCACCAAAGGCCATGGTGGGACCTCCCTTTGTTTTCACTTGCTTGTGTTGTTCCCAAGATAGCAGCTCAGGATGAAAGGCCACGAGTAAATAGCATGGCCCTTCTGCAGCATATGGGCAGTCCCAGCCAGGGAGGGAACTTCAGCCGAACGGCCTTTCTATAGTGTGTGCTTGCTGCACAGTTGAGAATATGTAATTCTGCTATAGAGGACAAGAAAAACAGATGGGAAGCCAAACTTACATGTAAAACATGGGTAATGAAGAAGCTAATATCTTGTGACTTATGGGTTAAGTATAGCTAATAATGTGAGACATATTAGATATAGACAAAATAAGCGTGCTTTAAATAGGACGGACGGAGAGACCAAGTAGGCACCAAATTGTCATGTGGTGCACTGAAGCTCCAAATATTCATGATATACCGTATGATACACTTGAACTCTCAATACCATGATACTATAAACATACATGAGGTAGCTGAGGTACCAACATTCATGACACATGAAACATACATGATATTCACAAGGCACTCAACATTCATGAGTCTTCAATTGGTTGCTGTTTTCATATGTACCTAGGATATATAACCAGGTATGTAAGACATGCAGACACAGAAATGGCAGCCATAAAGGAAGAAGTTTTTATACTCACAGACCCCTGGACACAGGCACATTGTGCCATATGGGGAAGCACCAAGGTCATTCAGGAGACAGAATAAGCCAGAGGAGAGGCCTGGCAGGAGCCTTGATTGCGGTTTTCCCAGAAACATACGGGCAAAGCAGGGGACTAAATCGTGTGAGTAGTTTGGGCAGGCTCTGGGCTGTGGGAGTGGTACTCGGTTTCCTGGTACTGGGCCTGTGTGATTTGGGGTCGGGGAGAGGCTTGGGGACAGCAGGAGCCCATGAAGCTGGGGAGGATATGGACTGGGAATTGACTGGTTTGCATATCAAAGACACACTCACTGGCAAGCTGCTGGCCAGCTCTAGGAATTAGCTAACCCTGAGAGGGGCAGTCCCTTCCCAGGCCTGCAAGACCCAAAGATGTCAAAGCACCATAAAGCACAGAAAATAAAAAACTTGATTAACACAGCCACCCAGTGGTGACACCGTTCTGGCTCCAGCTTGCCAGGTAAACTCTCCAGCTCTTCCATAGGCTAACTGATGCATCACAGCTGTGGCCAGGACAACCTGTCCTGCCTCTCTCAGTAGACTGAACACTGATCTCTAATATCTCCAGTCTGTTGAGCCCCCTGGCACATCCTCAGCTCTGGTCCTCACAACCGCACCATCAGTGGGGTGAGCTGATGAGGCAGAGAGAGACAATGGGATTCTCCAAGAAGCCAATGGACCGTAAGCTTTGGGACCCTCACTCCCCAGGTCCTTTGTGTCTAGGTGGGAAACAGATCAGGTTCCTTCCCTGATGAATACAGCATAAGCCCAGGTTCAAGCAGTGGGCTCCTTTCACCTGCCCTGAAACTGGTAACTCAGGTCCTCTGGCTTTTGATAAGGATCATTGAACCATCATGTGGGAATGGCCCTAGGCCAGGCAGGGTCCTTAGAGTCTAAGAAGGGAGGAGACTTTAAGCCAAAGGGTTTTTATTCTTCAAGAAATATATTAACCACACCTACTTTCCTTTACTCGCTTAGTAGGCAAATCCATACTAGAAATTAATAGATATATGATTTCAATAACAAGCTTATATCTTTTTTTCCATGTCTAGGGGCTGAGGCAGCACTTCAGCAGGAAACCCAAGGCCCCGCCCTGACTAAGGCAGAAAGGGAAAGAGCTCCATGAAACCCCAACAGGCAGGGACGATGACCCTTCTCAGCAGGAAGCAGATACAGAAGAAGACACTTCCTGTCTCTCAACATTCATACTAATAATAAGGTTGTTCATGGCTCTTAGAAAAGAGTTAGGCAGGAAAGTTAAATAGGGTGTCTGGGGTTTACCTGCAGACACTGAAGTCATCCTGTTCTAGAAAGGATTCACCCCAGCCTGCCCACAATTAAGCAAGCCAGAGGCATTTTTGGGATAAAAGTAACTCATACCAGCAAACAAGTAAGCAGAAAATTGGCTTAGTCACTTGCATCTGTGCAATGAAGACCCCAACGACCTTCAACTCATCTGAGCCTCATTATACCATCATTATAATATGATGCATATGCCTGGAAGTTCATTAATATTATAACAGACTGAATTCTGTGAACAAACATGCACAGAAAGCAAATGATGAATCACTGCGTCCTGTCCATCTTAATTGTCAATCAAGGAAGCCCGCTCCTCTAAGAAAAGTGACCGCCCACAGCAAATAGGAATAAAAACCACGAAGGTTTTGTCACCAGGCCTCTTGCTCAGGCCTGCTTCCACGTCAGAAAGTTCACTTTCTCTTCTAATAAAGCTTTTCTTCTCTACTGTAGTTCAGTGTCTTTCTGATTTCTTTGAGACATCAAGAACCTGGACAACGTGCCCAATAACAACAATTCAATACCCCATGTCATGTTGGGCATCTCAGTTTGCTCCTGATGATGTCTTAGACGCCCCCTCCCCTTCCTGGGGTCAAGGTCGCCTTTTCCCAAAGGGATGCCTGGAGCTAGAGAGAGCCTTAAGTTTGCAGTCCTCTGGACCACTGGTATGCAAGTTGTAGTGTCCAAAGTTTACATAATACGAAAGTCAATGTTTATCTAGAGTGAGAAATAAAATTAAAACAAATTACTGGAGTCTTGGAGATTTTGGCTCATTTGTTTTTGTTTGTAAGATATCTTTAGTCAATTTACCAGAAATGCTTTCATGGAAAGTGTCCTGATCGCCACCTGGCTTCCTTCCCCACCTGGACACCCAGGGAACTGGCCAATGAAGAGCCCAGGGAGGTAAGAGCCTGGGAATTTACCCCTCATGACTTCATAGAGAAACCCATTTGCTAATGTGGTGAGAGAAGGCAGAAAATCTCTCTCCCAGCCTGACACATGGGACAAGTTTATTTCCCCTGAGTCCCAGTTTTGTCTTATTTTAGTAAAAGAGGATATTGCTGGTCCCCACAGCCACTTTCTGCTGGTTCAGTGTGGACACACACAGGCAGCATGAGGATTTCTGGCACAGCTTGGGAAGAGGCCAGCTGGCCTGGGCAGTGGGCTGGGGAGAGAGAAGAGAGTAGCAAGTGGTCTACTGAAGCTGTTCCCCCAAAGCTCTCACCCTACCAAGGTGCTCCCCAAACTAGGCTTAGGAATCCTCTGGGAAGCTTAAAACAGATTCCCATAGGCATTACCTTCTAATAGTCTGAGTCAATAAACTGGATGGAACCCAGGAATGTGAATTTCTATCCAACACCCAACCATACTTAAAGGAACACTGGCTTCAGGAGGGATGAAGAGAGAGAGGGGTTTCATCAGGAGGCACTGGAAGATTCCTCCCACTGACTGTTTATCTCTATCTCCCTGTTTAGATGATTTCACCACAAGCTTTATGGCCAAGTAGTGTGGGCCAAGAATGAAGCTGGACCCTTACCTTATGCCATTGTCAAAGATGAACAAAGCCGAACATTAGTTAAAGTGATGAAAACAGATTTTATTCAGTAACTATTGACAGTAGGGGAAAGGGCTGAACTCTGTTCTTATGTGCGCATCAGTAACCAGCTGTTTTAAATGGGGGCGGGGAGGCGTAGGTCAAGTGCAAATCAACGTAGGGTTGGCCAGCGTGAAGGTGCTTAGGCCAGCTGTGCTTGCTAACTGGCAATTATCAAAATTAGGGTTCTGCCCTCTCTCCAGCACCAGGACACCGAGCCCTAGCATTCAGATGACTACATTCCAAAGGAATGGCTCTCAGGTCCTTGAGAAAGATCCATTTCAAACGGGCAAAAGAGCCATTCACAGTTTTAAGTCCTTTTAGTAAAAACTCTAAGAAAGAGATTTCAGGAACTTATCTTCAGGTATTGGCTAAAATAAACAAAATTCTTTTGAAGGCCCAGAGCCTTTCCAGACAAGATATCAAAAGGGGGCTGGATTGTCCCAAGGATGGACCTTAGGCTGCTAGAAGCCATGTTGAAGTTTGGCAAACTCTGTCAGTGCAGCTGTCTAGTTTTTGCTGTTCTCACCATATATAAAAATGAACTCAAAATGCATCAAAGACCTAAACATAAGAGCTAAAACTATAAAACCCTTAGGAAAAACAGAAGGGAGTAGGGGGCGGGGAGCCTCATGACTTTGGATTTGGCAATGATTCCTTGGTTATAATATGAAAAGCACAGACAACAAAAGACAAAAAAATAGATACACTGGACTACATCAAAATTTAATACTTCTGTCCATCGAAAGACACAATCAAAAGAATGAAAAGGGAACCTACAGAATGGGAAAAAATATTTGCAAATCATATATCTGACAAGAAGTTAGTATCTAGAATGTATAAAGAACTCCTAAAACTAAAAAAAAAAAAAAACTGTTAAAAAAGGAGCATAGGACTAGAATAGATACTTCTCAAAAAAAAGGTAGAAATGAACAATAAGTACATGAAAAGAGGCTCAGCTTCAGTAATCATTAGGGAAATGTAAATCAAAACCACAATAAGATATCACATCACACCCATGAGGACAGCTACTATAAAAAAGCCCAGAAATTAACAAGTACTGGCAAGGATGTGCAGACATCAGAACATTTGTACACTGTTGGTGGGAATGTAAAATGGTGCAGCCACTGGAGAAAACAGTATGGCGATTCCTTAAAATTTTAAAAATAGACCCACCATTCAGCAATTCCACTTCTGGTGTACATCCAAAAAATTGAAAGCAGGGTCTTGATATTTGTATCTCCTTGTTCATACCAGCACTATTTATAATAGCCAAGGTGGAAGCAGCCCAAGTGTTCATTGTCAGATAGGTGGCTAAACAAAATGTGATATATTCCTAAAACATAATATCATTCAGCCTTAAAAAAGAAGGAAATTCTGAAACATGCCACCACATGAAAGAACCTTGAGGATATTACGCTAAGTAAAATAATCCAATCATAAACTAACAAATACTATGTGATTACACTTATATGTGGTAGCTAAGGTAATCAAACTCATAGATATAAGAATGGTGATATGGTGGTTGCCAAGAGCTTGGGGCAGGGGGCAGAATGAGAAGTTATTGTTTGATGGATACAGAGTTTCAATTTTGCAAGAGAGGAGTTCTGGAGAGGGATGGTGGGGATGGTTGCATAATAATGTGAATGTACTTTAGAACACCAAACTACACTTAAAAATAGTAAGATGGTACAGTTTATGTGTATTTTATTCACAATTTAAAATATTTCTTAAGTTATTCAAGTCACATAATAGTTGTCAGAAATATGTGCTGTATAAATATAATGCTTACCTATACCTGTATAAACCATATACATATACATATATTGTATCTCTTACCTCTCCCGTTGGGGAGAGAAGGCCACCTCACATGCCTAGCGCTGGCCCCATATATATACCTTGGAGCACCATGGCAGAGCAAAGCCCCTGGAACTCTGAGCAGGTTGACCTATTGGCAGAGCTGAGGATCCTGCTGGGCTCATCGCAGGAACCAGACCTATGGCCTCCCTACCCCAGTCCCCTACCCCAGGGGTCCCCAACTTCCGGCCATGGACCAGCACAGCAGGAGGTGAAGGGTGAGCAAGTAAAATTTTATCAGTGTTTGCAGCCACTCCCCAGCGCTAGCATCACCGCCTCAGCTGATCTCACATCATCAGGCATTAGATTCTCATAGGAGCATGGATCCCTGGTGCCAAAAAGATTGGGGACCACTGCCCTAATTCACTAAAGCAATTCAACATATCTATTGATCTTCTCTGAGAAGAACCCCCAGCACTGTAGCTCTTCCCCCTCAGCTCCCAGTCCCACAAGGAGCTGCCCTCGCCCCCATGCCTTTCCGGGAAAGCAATTGTAGGCTTCTCTTAACCAGGGGCTTGAACCAGGGGTGGACCTATTGATCCTAAGGCAGCTAGACCCTAGGATGGCTGGCCACTTATGAAGTAGTCTAGCTTCACCCCCAAGAATGATGGGAACTATCTAATTGGAGAGTTGGACCATGTCCTTCACATCAGGCCAGAACACCAAGCAACTGGCTGTCAGTGGTGAGAGAGGAAGACGGCAGGCGTGGTGGACAAGCGGGGACAGGGGCCTGGGAGAGGCAGCGAAAGGAGCCTGTCTCAGAGCTGTTCGGGCCTCTGGACTTCTGCTGCAGGTTCAGTTCAGGGTGTCCTTACAGCAAATATGTTTCCCTTCGAAGTGGCCAGAGGCAGAGTCACCTTAAGGAACTCTGAGGCTAGAAAAGCCTCAACAAGAGGCAGCTAGAAGGGCTGCACTTAAGCAAAGACCCACCCTCACTTACCTCCTCTGGTGCTTCTGGGATGTCTGCACCAGGAAACGCTCAACCAAAATGGCCAACGATGAGCACTGCTTTTTTTTTCATTGGTTTTCTGTTTGAAGATAGATAGAAATATCTTTCTTCAAAGTTATCTCTTTGAAGAACAAGTCGTATGCTGGTACTGCTCAGCCCCAGAAGATCAGAAATAAAAACTGTCACCATGAATACTGTAAAATTCCAGGGTAGGGGTTTGGGGGGTGTGTAATGGGGAGAGGGTCCACGAGCAGGTACTCTATCCCAACACCCTGATATAGTGGCTGGACCCAAAGGACATATTTCTGCTGAATCTGGGCTTTGGTGGGAGACACCTGCTGAAAGATCAGTCCAACAAATTTAGTAGAAGCCACCCCTCTCTCTTGGCCCAAAAGGGATCCATCATCATCAATGGAGGAGGTAGCAATGCAGATGGTATTACCAAAACTGTGTGGACACCTCAGAGTGAAAACTAGGAAGGCAGAGGACACACACTAAACCGCTGTAATACATTCTCTAAGTGAAACATTTACGTTGTGTCATGTGCATATACACAAAGCTGACGTGTGTGTGTGTGTGTGTGTGTATGTGTGTGTGTGTGTGTGTCTGTTTTAGCAGAGATATGTCCACACAGACCCAGGCACAGTCTAGACAATTTCCTTAGCCTTGTGAAGAAGTATTGTAGAGGCCGTGGATTGTCAGTGAAGGCAAAAAGCCACAGCTGCATTCAAAGTACGGGTTGGAGAGAGTTAAGTCTGCTTTAGTTTGGCTCTTTCTTAAGGAAATAAACCCAGAAAACATCATTGGAATTTCTTACATATTCAATAGCACCTCTGCTCTGGTATTTGAGAATTCAGCAATTTGGGATTCTTCCAGTAGTTTGTCCTTTTTTGACCTTTTGGTTTCAACCTCTCCAAGCAAGTTGGATTCCTCTGGGCTGCTTCTGCAGGACAGCTTTGCCTCTGGGCCTCCTAGTATCTGGTCCAACCAGCTGCAGGCAAAATGGTACTGGTTTCCTTTTAAGGATGGGGCCTGGCTATGAGGCTTAGTGCCTTTTTTGGTGAAAATGCATTCCCCTAACAGGGCTCTATTTTAGCTGTTTGGGCAACAGCAGGAATGAAGAAATTAGTAAATGTACAAAATATAGGGACCTCAATCAAAGAGAATTCTGGCCTGTGGGGCCTCCCTCCCTGCCCCCAGCTTGCTGGCCTAGGCCTTGTTTTTTGTTTGTTTGTTTGTTTGTTTTGTTTTACTCAGCCTTCTAGTTTCCTGCCCTACCACTGCAATGAACTAAACAGGCTTTGTGATTCTCCAGCCCCGCTTCCCAGGAGATTGACCCTCCAGGTCAAGGGCTAAGGGAGACAGACCCCTGGGAGACATCAGGAGCTGCCCAGCCACTTCAGCAACAAGTGAATTCCTAGGCCTACTAATGTAGGGAGGAGGCAAGAGAATTAAAATGTTTAACAAGCCATAATCATTGATTGCAATATGCTGATCAGCCCTGCAGCCAGGCCAGGAGGACACCTTCAGAACAAAGGAGTATTTCTGCTGGGATTACTAATAACCCATTCCCTGCACCTGTAAAGGGAAAACAGAAACCAACAGAGTCATTCCCTACAGCTAAAACCTTGGGGAACCTAAGGGTTAAAGGCTGGGAACTGCCAGCAGGCCTTTCACTCTGCATATTCTTACCTTTTCACATACATACCTTTCTCCTCACTGTATGTCCATATCAAAGGAAGTGGGAACTAAAGAATGACATATCACTTGAATTCCCAGGGTCCCTCTTGGTTCCTTCACTCTCTCTCTCTTTTACTGTCATCTCACTTTCTGCCTCCGTGAGACCATGCTCTGCCGTGAGACCACACTCTGTCTGTGGAGAGTCATCCCTTTTCTAATAAACTTTCCATCTGACGCTGACTTTGGCGTGTGTGTTGAATTCTTTCTACATTCTCTGCCAAAGGACCCTTGTCTTCTCTCAGTATAGGGTTTGGTCTCCCCACCATTTCGGGAAATTTGTCCTGTCCTGCATCACTACTGCTCAGAGTTCCTAGCTTGCTAGTTAAATTGGCATTTGGGGCAGGGTGGGGCAGGAAGAGGAAAGGTAGGTGTTCACAGCATGCTGGGAAAAGCCCTGGGAGAGAGACCATCATAAGTTTCACACCTTGACTGTGTATCGCTTTTACAGTGTGCTTTGAGCACTTTTACATCTTATATTTTACTATCATCCTCATGAGCCTGTAGAGCTAGAGTATCATTAGCAGGATGTTATTGATGATGAGAAGGCAGCTGGAGACCCACCCATATCTCCAGGCTGCTCTTTGCTCTTTTCCTTCAAAATTAATTTTTTAAAGGGCTACCTTTCCAGCCACAAGCTTTGGTTCTAACGTTGCTTTACATGGTTCATAAGTGCCTGTGAGTCAAAGATAAACAGAGTTTGCTCACACTGATGTAGGGTGAACAGCTCAGCATCCCAGTTTTAAAAATTTGTGTTTTTTTTTAACCCCCAAAGGCATCTCACAGACTGGAAACCACTGCGGGTCCCACGCTCTTCCTGGGGGTGTGAGGAAAGACCATCAGCCCCAGCACTCAGCCCGTGGCGGCCACAGACTCTGCTCGGGGGTCCCTGCCACACCCAGGCCCCACTGCACAAGGCCCTGGGGCCGGAGGGAGCTGCGCGGGTCACTAAGCAGGACACGGGGACGCTGGGGTTCAAAAGCATCTCTCTCCCAAACTCCCTGTACTCTCATTCACATGGTGTTGGGTTTATTTTCATTTCTTGCCTATGTCAAACGGAACACAGCCAGCGCTCCGGGGGTGGGGGGGTCGGGGGTCGGGGCGGGGTGGGCTCGCGGCCACCAGGGCCACGGCCCCGGCCTAGTCGGCGGCCTAGTCGGCGGCCTGCGCGCGGTCCAGCACCAGCAGCGGGATCTCCTCCAGCCGCTCGGGGCGCTCGCCGCGCCGCCGCAGGTAGCGCCGCCTCCAGGTCGCCAGCGTCTGCAGCAGCCTCTGCAGGCTCGGGGGGCCCCAGCGGCCGCGCTCCGGGGCCGCCTTGCCCGGCCGCGCATACTTGGCCTTCATCCTGCGCGGGCCGCGGGCCGCGCCGCGCGGGAAGAGCCGCCGCCAGCACCAGCCGTCGGGGCAGGCGCGCCCCGCGGCCTCGGGCTCCGCGCGCGCCGCGCCGCCCCGCCTCGGGCGCGCCGCCTTCTCCAGCCCCTCGTGCTGCCCGCCGCCGCCGCCGCGCCGCGGCCCGCACGGCCGCGCGTCCGCCATCCGCAGCCCGCGCCGCTCCGCGCGCGGCGCGCGCCCCCGGCCGCGGCCCAAGTCTCGGGAACCCACGGGCTGGGCGGCTCGGCCGAGGCGTCCAGGGCACGACGTCCCTCCCTCTCGGGCCTGCGGTCCCTCTCTGCCAGCTCCGGGAGAGGCGCCCCGCGGCCTTCAGGTGGGTTTAGGTTGCCAAGGAAACGCGAGCCGTGACCCCACAATGCCCCGCAGAGCCCATCCTCCCTTTCGGGTTCCCAGCGCACACCTTCACCCTCAGCAACTCGGGGGACACCGGAATCCAGAGTCTCAGATAATTCCCAAGATCACAAATAAATCGGCCAGATTGTTACTGCCTTATTTTGAGATGTGACCTCCAACAGATGAGAGGGAATCTGGGTGGTTCCTGAGGTCCAACCCCTCTTTTATTCTATGAAGCATCGACCCAGAAGGTGCCTGCACGACCTCCACGGGATCAAGGCTTGACTTTCAGTCCCAGGCCTGCGTTGCCCTGGAGGCTGCAATTTTGCAGACTAGTTGCAGTGACCAGAGTTTCAAGAAAGATCTCAAAACCTGATTTTCTTCCTCGGGCCCTCACCCAAAGGCCTCTTCTTTGTAACATGATGATTGAAATTTTTTTAAGTATTTTTTTCTTCTCATCGTAAACATAGAATTTTTGTGGAAAATTTGAAAATATTTTGAAAAAATACAAAAAAAACACACACACATTTTTTTCCCTGCTTCTTTATATACTTTTTGCGCTTGTCATTTTTCTCAAATTCAAGTAAGAACAAATAAAAATAACAATAGCTACCATGTATCATACTTATTATGTGCTAAATAAGCATTTTACCTAACACTTCGCATAGCTTTTTTTGTATCCCACTGACAAGTGAGCAGGCCCTGGACTGAGTCTGCCTGAGTTTGCATTCTGGCTCCAACATTTACTAGCTTTAACTTTGGAAAGATTACTTAACCTTCACTACCTCAGTTTATTTATCTGTAAAACAGATAATAATCGTATCTCTGGGGGTTAGTGTAAAAATTAAATGAGATAATATATATAAAGCAGTTAGCACATACTGGGCACATAGTGTACAGGGAGTAAATTATTTGTATGCAATCCTCACAACACAAGTGAAGTAGTTCCCCAGTAATGTTCCCATTGTGCTGATTGAGAAAAATTAAGTCTAGAGTAAAAATCATTTACCTGGGATATCATAGCTTATAAATTAAGGAGATATAATTTGAAATCTAGAATCTTTGAACCCCGGGATAGTAAATGACTATATTGCTGTTGTCTCGTCTTCTAGTATACTTAGCCTCCAAAATGTCCACAGTCAATAGTTAGGAGTCGACATTTAGTGTTCTTGTAGCCTCTGGATGTAACAAAACAAGAAGGAAAAAACCCCAGCTATCCAGTTCTTATTTCTAGCAACTTTGTAAATTTCCAATCATCTGGGCGGAAACCTTTCAGTTCCCATCACCCCCAAGCACACTCACAGGGTCCTTTGTTTGCCTCCTCTCCTTGGCGTGACCACCCTGAGCTGACCTCCACAAGCCATTCCCCTTTGAGAATGGCTTCATGTTTTATTAGGTCCTTCCCCAGCTCTCCGTGGGTTCCTCCTCCTTGCATTCCGGCTGTCTGTGCTTCCTGCTTCCTGTGCCAAAGAGTAAAGCACGAGGCAAATCCTGACTGACAGATCTGGCTGCTAAAGAAACAACAAGCCCCAACTGGGACATTATTTACACTATTTACAGCAGCAAAAATGCCAGCTCCCTGTACACAGAGCAACACTGGAACATAAGGGCCCAGATGACTGCAATGCAAATGGTAGGACACCCTGTTGCTGCAGAGCAAATGCAGCTACGTTACAGCCTGCAGCTGCGCCCTGAGTGAGGCAGCACAAGACGGAAAGTCTCAGGCATCATCAGAACCTGACAGGTGATGAAAGACGATCTCACCACAATGTCCCAGGAAGACGAGAGGCCAGTGGTAACGGTCTTGCCAGCCTCCAGGGCCTTCATGTTCCAGGAGGATTACAGGGTGTTCTGCCAAGATTTAGATTCAGCTACATTTCAAGCCTGGCCCATGTAGCCTATGTGGATATGTACCAGGTCCCCAAGGCACCATGACAGAGCCATTCCTCTGGACAAACCAATTCACATGCTTCCTGAATCTTTTTCTGGCTGTTATAAGCTGAGTTGTATCCTTCCCCCCGCCCCACAAAAAAAAAATCATAATTTGAAGACCTATCCCCTAGAACCTCAGAATTTGACTATATTTAAAGATAGGTCCAAAAAGTTAATTAAATTAAAACAAGGTCATGGAGATGGGTCCTAATTCAATATGACTGGTGCCCTTATGAGAGATTAGGACACAGACACTGAAGGAAGAACATGCAAAGACAGGGAGAAATCAAACCTGCTGACACCTCGATCTTGGACTTTCAGCCCCCAGACTGTGAGAAAATAAATCTCTGTCATTTAAGCACCCTGGTCCATGGTATTTTATTATGGCACCCCTAGCAAACTAATATACTGGGTGACTGGCTTTGACTCCCACTTTACTCTGCCTCAAACCCCTCTCTCATTCCCAGGTCACTCCATTCTCAAGACACCAGGAGTCACTTCCTAGGTGCCCCAGTGCTCCGGCTTCTCCATGCAAAGGTTCACTGTGTGCACACTCTCCGTGCAGCTAATGCCAGGCCTGCGCTCAGGCCACCCAGTGTGTCCAGGGCACCGGGAAGCGGGGCAGCCTCAGGCAGACCTCAGGTCTGGCTTAGAGACTGGAGTTTTCTGACACCTGTCCTATCTACAGCTGTTGAGTCTTAAGAGCACCTTGGCTCTAAGGCTGGCAGGTAAAATACAGGAAACCCAGTTAAATTTGAATTTCAGGTAAATGACAAATAATTTTGTAGAATAAGTATATCCTAAATATTGCATAAGTATACTAAAAACTTATTCGTTTACCAGAAATTCAAATTTAACTGGGCATCTGTATTTTTATTTGCTACCTTACCAGAGACATGGGGGGAGTCCAGGGCACTCACCATAGAGGAACTTTGGGGAGTTTTCTTCCAGGTCTCTTAGATCTCCTGGACCTGAGGCTGGAGGGCTCTCCACATCCCCCAACCCCAGCAGAAGCAGACTGCTCAGGCCCACTGTGTCCTAACACAAGTACTCAGAATAGCATCAGAGACTAGGGGTCTCAAAGCTAACAAGCGCTCACATTATAAAATAGTGGGGTGCTAGAACCTCCTTTCTGCCCGCCGAGATTTTAAAGCAGTGACATAGCCTTGGTACCCTCAAAATCCAGAAAAAGAGAAAAAATAGCATAATTACAAGCATTAGCTTTGGGAATCATATAGATCTGATTCAGAATTAGCGATATGGCCTTACGTAAGTTATGGACCCTCTTATCAGTGCACAAGGGTACTGTTGCCACGGCGTTGTCATGAGGAGCGAACAAGACGAGGCACGGAGGACCTTAACACAGAGCCTGACGCACAGCGAGTGCTCGATACACGCCAGCTCTCCATCTCTGCCTCCTCATATCTCCTGCCCCAGATGCTCCGCAGCGCCCACCAGCTCTCCTAACATGAGTCCCAGCAGTGCGCTTGTTTCTGAAGACCTAGAGCTCATGACAGGCTCTAGGAGCTCAAACTCCTGGAAACTTTCCCAGGAAAATTTGGGATGCAGAAATATGAGATAGAAGAAAACAGATGGCTTTTTGTGATGTGGATAGTGAAAGGTCAGTTAGCTCTCTGTAGGAGCGAGCACAGTGCCAAGGGGCCCCAGCCTATGAGACGGTTTTCTCACCTGTATAGGCTAACCCTCCCCACTCCCGGACACCTGCTGACGATGCAACCAGGCTCAGGTGGAGCAGTGCCAGCCAAGTCCTAGGCCGAGAAGATTAAGCCAGTACTCCCAACAGGGCTGAGTCCATGACATCATCCCTAAATGTGAAAGGGGACACATTTCTAAGCAGAGATATGAAGTGGGAGAGTGAGGTCACCCAGGATGACACCTGCCGTTAACCCAGATAACTGGGCCAGAAGTGGGGTATGGAATTCAAACAAAATAGAATAGATCCTGCTTCTGTTTATGGAGATTACCCTCGCTCTAGTATACACTTTACAAGGTGACTGATCCAAAATTATAAGGACAAAATGTTTTCTCCAGATATTTTGAGATAAAATTTTGATGAAATAAATGCATCCTAGGAAAGGCCTGGTACCCATATTAGGAAAGTAAATTCTGGATTCAAGGACATTGGATAATTACACCCTGAATGTTTGTGTGCTATTCTGAGTGGCTCTGAGAAAAGCAGATTTTCTCTCCTTTACTGTGTGTGGGTAGATCTTATCATCAGCATGTCAAGGCTACTGAAATGTTAGTGCAACCTTGCTGTCCCCTTGAAAGCCTCTCCAAACCATGGCCTGTGGAAACCCAAAGCATTCTCCCCAAGATTTTGGCATACTCTTTGTCTTTTAACTCCTCTTTCTATACGAGCTCCTCTGACTTTCACGAAACCCTCTCCCACAGGAAGCAAGAAACGTTCTGAAATTTGTAGACCTTCATGGAAATTTTGGAGAGAGAACTGGACAGATAGAAAGCTCACAAAATACAAAAATCTAACTACAAATGACTTCCAAAGGATAGTAAGTGTCACTGTTCTCAACATGTTCCCCTCTGGGGAGCCTCAGTGGCCTTCCCTGACCAAACCCCAGCCTCTCTCCCTCTTCCTACCTCTTTCAATTCTGCTATTTCCGTCCCTCTTCTCTACTTCCCTTTCCTCCTCTGAAGAAGAAGAAGGAAAAATTCAATACATTTTTATACCTTGTCCACAGCAAAAGACCTTCCCTTTTCCATTGCTATTTTGCCACTTGTTGATAGCTGGTTTCAGTATTTTACCTACCTCCATCGGTGCGATAATTTCCTACAGATAGAGAGTTCCACCTAAGAAGAAATATTTTCACCTCCTTACATTAAGTACAGGAGTCCCAGTCATCCCCCCTTATTTGTGGGGTTATGCTCCAAGACCCCCAGTGGGTGTGTGAAATTGCAGATAGTACCAAACCCTAAATATATTTTTTCCTATTTATACATACCTATGATCAAGTTTAATTTATAAGACAGACACAATAGAAGTTTAACAATAAAAAATATCACAATTATTATAATATACTACAATAAAAGTTACATGACTGTGTGTGTCTCTCTCAAAATCTTACTGTACTCACCTTCTTGTGATGATCGAGATGACACAGACCTATGTGATAAGATAAAGGAAGGTACTCAGAACAACATGCCACCTAAAGCTTATGAATCGTTTATTTCTGGAAGTTTCCATTTAGTGTTTTTGGATAGTGGTTGGCCACAGGGAACTAAAACTTCAGAAAGCAAAACCATGGGTACCAGGACTGTGTCTGTTTCTGTTGCTACAGTGTAGACCTTTGCAGGGCGACTTCCTGGTGAGACGGGGGAAGGGGGGCGGTAAGAACGTGGGAAGAAGGAGGAATACTCCTAAGTCAGCCCCATCGGTGTCATCACTGTCCCCGCCGCTTTCGTCCCTTGCGTCTCCTTCTTTTCACGATCGCATTTCAGTCTCGCAACGAGCCTGTGAGGTCGACAGACACGGCGTCCCATTTCACGGGGCCGACACTGTGCCACAGAGATGGGACACTGAGCCAGGAAAGGCACGTGGATCTCATCCCTGCCTTGTGAATCGACTGGGAATTGGACTTGCCCTCCAAGATGAAAAGCTGGGAACCGCCAGGGACAAGTAAAGGGGCCTGCGAGGTTTGAACAAGGCAAAGAGATGGGATTTTTTTGGAGAATAAGCTTTTATAGTGTTCTTGGGAAAGGATGAGACACACAATTAGATGTTGTCCTATGCTGGGAAATAGGAGGGCCCCGGCCCCATGGAGAGAGGGAGTTGGAAAGGAAGGGATGAGAACAAAGCTGCACGGGGTTTCCAAGGAGAGAACAGTTACCTTGAATCAGGGTGTGCAAAGGAAGCATCTCTGTTTGCCTGTTAATCACGTCAGCTGTTGGAGGGTCAGTGACCTACAGTTTGTAAACCCAATTTTGAATAGCCTTTGAGTTCTTTCTGTGGCTTATTAATTTCAATTTTCCTTCTGCTGTCTTTGTAATGTTTTCTTAGATGATGCCAGGATACTTTATAATAAGGAAGCCATAGGTTTTTGTTTTTGTTTTGTTTTGTTTTGGTGGGGGTTACTAAACAGTTTTAAATGGGAGCTGTGCACAATTCATATTCGTGTAAGGTAATGGCAGAGGGAATCCAGAGAGGATTTGCGAGGGAAAAGTAAAATTCAGAGGGACAAGGTCTGGCAACATGGACAGCCACACACCCCCACACTCTGCCTTGAATCCTCCACTCAAAACTTTGAGGCCGAAACAACCAAATACAATGAGTGGACCTCGTAAGGGTACCAATTTAAGTAAATCAACTGTAAAAGAGAAAATCTGAATTTGGACTCAATATTAGATAGCACTAAGGAATTCTTATTAATTTTATTAGGTGTGATCGTGTCATTATATTTTTCTCATAAGAAATTTTTGAAGTGTGTACTGAGGAATATAAGTGTAATGTCTGAAATTTACTTTGAATTTCCAGGAAAAAAAGAGGGGGCAGGGATAGATGAAATGAGTCTGGCAAAATGCTGGGGTGATCAATGGATACACAGGATTGTTATATTCCATATTGTTATGCATATTTGGGAATTTCCAAAGGAAAAGAAATTTGAAGAGGCTAGCATAAAAGGTTTTGTCACCATGGTCCCCAAGTACAGTGTGATGGAGAAAATAGAGACACTTTTTCAGGTAATTTGAACAGAAGTTTGAAATCACCTACCTCAACTATCAGAGCCATTTCAGGAGCAAGTGAGATTTGTCCAGGTAGATGACCTAGATTTCCACCTAATTTGGCATCTTCTGCAGCCCAGAGGAAATCCTATGAGGTAAGATGACAGAAGGGGCAGGGGTGAAGGGTGTACCCCCACATTTCACCACAGAAGAGCCATGAGCCATAGAGACCAAGCCACCTATTTGTAAGCACTTCCAGTGACCTAGAGAATGACTTTCTCACTTAGTCTGGAGTTTCTAAATCCAAAAATTTAAATAACAACTACCATAAAGTCAAGTTACTCTCTTTTGATGTCTCAGTTTCCACATCTGGGTAAAAAATTCTGAAAATTTAGATGGGAAAACTCAAATTTGCTCCTTTCCTAGGACAGCTGTGAGGCTCTCAGGGCTAGTGATGATTATGGAGCCACAAACAGGGCAATAATTACAGGCTGCACAGCTTGTCCTGTGCCTTCCGCCTTGGCCCTTGGCGCCAAAGCCTTTGCTTTCAATGTCGAGTGGAGGACTGTGGCACTTTGCCGCACGATTCTGTCAGAGACCTCTGACGCTGAGCTGTGAGATTCAGATAAATAAGCTAGGTCCAAGACGGCTAGGGTGAGCAGCTTCACGCCAGTCTCTGCTTTGTTGGAAGAGAGTTAGCCAAGGGCTGCATTTGTTCTGGCAATTGTTTTACTTAAGGAAACCCAAAACAAATTTCTGATTTAACACCCACTGACCAACACAGCCTCAAAGGAACATATTTGGGTGGGTGGTTAATATTGTTTCAGAAAAGAAATAAGAGCTGAATGAAGTCTCTGTGGTTTAGACCAGGGGTCCCCGAGCCCTGGGCCGCAGACCGGTATCGGTCCGTGGCCTATCAGGAACCGGGCCGCACAGCAGGAGGTGAGCGGCTGCCAGAGAGTGAAGCTGCATCTGTATTTGCAGCCACTCCCCAGCACCAGCATCACCGCCTCAGCTCCACCTCACATCCTCAGGCATTAGGTTCTCATAGGAGCACCAGTCCCAGGGGCCAAAAAGGTTGGGGACCACTGGTGTAGGCAATGGCCACTAAAATGCAAGATATATTTTCGAGACTTTCCCACCCTGCGGAGTGTGGAGAGAAGGCAGGTTAACAGCAGAACTAGGCTCCTGACAGCTTTCTTTTGCACATGGGAACTGTGTTCTCCCAGCTTGGGGAGGAGCATTGTTGTCCCCTGTCTCCTTCAGACAGGAAGGCCCACCCACGCGGGGGAAGACTGGGGGAGACACAGCCGGGTGCTGGCCCCACCCCCCTCCCTTCTCTAAAAATTACTCCAGCTGCCAACCCTCATGTTAAACGACCTCGCTCCTCCCAGGCCACAGAGGCTAGACCCCAAACTGCATCAAGGAAAATGTTCCACCCAGGAACCGTAACTCGGCCAGAGGTTCTGGGTAGGTATGTGTGGGAGCAGGACCTAGAGAGCCACGTCCATTCGGGAGTGAGGGCGTCAGCACACGCAGCTTCACTTAACAGACTTAGACGTGGAGGTATCTATCCCTTCAATGTACTCAAAACCCTTTCAAGCAAGAAACATTCATTCTGTCCTGAGACAGGACAGGCTAAGATTTTTCAGATCATCGGAAGCAATTTCTCAAGGTCATCCCATAACTTGCTAGAAAATCAGGCTGGAATTTCTCAAATCCAAAGTCAGCCGTAGACCGTGTGAATGAGAAGTGCTACCTCCTTGGAATGCTACACACACAGAGCTCCGATTTGCGAATTTAAAATTTCTGACAGTGCTCAGAGCTAAGCATCCTTATGACCTGAAAACCTAGGATTATCAAAACAGCTATCATTCAGCAGAAAATTGACAGTCCATAAAAACACTATCTAGCAGACCTCCCAATTATGTATATTTTAGGTGATGAATGTTATCTTCAGTTCTATTTTTAGCTTTTCCATTCTACAAAAGCATTTGCAAGAACAGAGGAAATCTCTGTGACAGGATCTATTAAGGGCAACTGCTCACCTGGCTTGTGTCTCTGAGGAAGAAACTACAATTTCTCAGGTTGCACTTTTTTATTTTTGGAAAGTAATGCGAATGTATTTTTAAATTTTTACTTCTTCCTAATAGAATACTTAACACTTTGTAATGAAATAGTCCTCAAGTTCTGTCAATGAAATCATTGACACTTGGTCTTTTTCGGGCATGAAGTTCTTGAGAAGTCTGAAAAAACAGGATTTGGTTTTCCCTGACATCCAGATTTAAAAACTGCAGCCAGACGAGCATTCACAACCAAGTATGGAGTTAGTGGCTTTGATTTCTATAAGGAATGCACCAACCACATGATGTGACAGCCATCGAACAAGCTGGCAAGTCACCTGGAGTCTCCGTAATCTCAACTTGACCCAGGGTGAATATATCACCTGCCACTCCGGCAGACCAACAAAGAATTGGTGGAGGTCATTCCCCCACAGAAATCAACCATTTAGGCATCAAGATCCAGGGAAACGAAAGCTACAATTAGGATGCTAACTGAGGAGCCCAAGTTTTGGGGCGTGTGTGGGACATTTGCCCCGGCTGGGGTGGGGCCTGCACGTGTGGCTCTTCCACCATAATGCAGCTCCCAGGGCTGTTCCCCAGTGGGCGCTGGTCTAGAATCATGGCCTCACGCTCCCTACTGAGGACTCATGTCCTTGGAAGTTATGACGGGGGAGCACAGGGCAGAGCACACCCTGAGTGTCTCTAAGCGGCCAGACGGTTGATTGTCACTGTCATTTCTAACCCCTGGGCCAAGCTCCTAGGGAACCAGGGCCCTGATGAGGCCATCACCCACACCTGTTCCTCAGCCACTGGTCACCAGGCACATAAGAAGAAGTGACCCCCAGCAGTAGGTCACAGGGGAGCCCCAACCTGCAGAAGCAGCAGGGAGGCACAAAGGGTGTGTTTTTAAGCTCTGGCCCTGCCACTGGCTGGGGACAAGTCTCCTTACTTTTCCGAACTTCGATTTTTTTCATTTGTAAAATGATTATTATAATATCATCTTAAAAAGTAGGACAATTAAATGGGACGTATGAAAGTACTTTGTTAGGTGCAATAAAATGTGAGATAGTATTATTGAATCATGGAGAAGCTGAGGTTTATTGTTATATATTAGCACCCAGCACGTGGTCATTTTGGTAGAGAGTATGTAATAAAGATTTGAGGACGAGGAGGATTATGATGACTATTTCAAAACATGCCGAGCACCCCCTTCCCCACCCCACCAGCAGCGATCATGGAAGGAAAGAGGAAAGCCTGGACATGCAGGAGAGGGAGGAGCACCCTCTGACCTCGGCTGGGGGCTGGACGTGTCGGGGTTGTCTTTTGAGATACCTGGGGATAAGGAGGTGTCCGCCTTCTGCAGTCATCCAATGCTTCCTCCCCTTAACAACAAAAAAAGTAACAATCTAATCAGACCTTAGTCTCCAGGCAACCATGTTCCTTCAAGTCGCACGTTGTGGCAGCCCTTTGATGGGTGAGTCATAGGTAGGTGCACTGCAGCAGCTCCACGCAAAGGAACACAGCTTGGACCCAAAGTGACAAGAACTCAGAGAGATTTCTGAACTGTTTCTGTGCCACGGGCCCGTCTTGCATTCTGGTGAAGCCTATGAAGCTCGTCTAAGAATAATATTTCCATATGTGTTAAAAGCGAAAAAGCATAAGATCATAAAGGACAGAAATCAAATAAAATATTTTTAAAATGCGTGAGAGACCATCTATTCGCTTCATTATTAGCATACTTAAAAGCTAGATAGAGCAGCAGGTCTAATATAACTATCGGAATTGCAAAAGCGATGATGCAAACAGTAATTCATGATCTCTGCAACAGCCATGAGGTGATATAAAAGTGTGAACTCTGTCGGTGACAGTCTCAGGGACTGAGAATGCCACTGCGGTTTGTTGACTACATTTATATAAAGGAAATGCTGGGATTGGCTTTTTCCTCTCCCTTCTCCCAGCCCCTCCCAACACAAACATTAACACCTGGTGGCAGCAGGTCTTCCTCTGGCCCTCTCCACTGTCAGCCCAGGGCCACCCTGCGTTCTGGCTTTCAGGCTGCTTCACTCCATCCTCCCGGCCCCGTTTATTTCTCATCAGCACTCAGCTAGTCCCCAGTCTCTTCCTGTTACACACACTCACACTCAACACAGACACACACACACACTCACACTCAAACACAGACACACTCACCAACACACAGACACACTCGCACGCACTCACACACACACTCCTCTTGCCACCCTCATTTGTTGCTTCGTTGCTGCTGTGTTCATTCTCTGAACCGCTCTCCACCACTCTGCCAAAGCGGGTTCCTCGCGCCCTGCAGACCTCACCCCCCAGATCCTCTTCCCGGGGGACCTGGCTCGCCTCTCAGCCACCTCAACACACAGCGTGGCACTGCAGTATTTCCCGGCTCTGTCACACGTGGTGTCTCTCCAACTTAGATGCCTTGAGGATAGGAAATCATATCTTATATTCTATATTTCTCTCTGGGCCTAGACTAACGTCGAACATGGAGAAAATTCATGTTCCTGGTCAAGAAAGTAATGACATGGGGACTTTTTTGTTAGATTTCTATGTGGTTGGACAAAATACTTTGATAAACTTCTTAAAGCTAGGAGCGGGGCCTCCCCGGCCATTCTCAAGTCACAAAAGATGTTAAATTACTACTTATCAGATCAGGAGAGTAAATGATGCGGCTTCTGAAGAAGAGGAAAAGCAGGCAGGGGACAGGAAGTGAGATGGGGACACTGTCCGTTGTGTTACAGTGAGCCACTGCTACTTTAAAACCTCAAGTAAAATTCTATGAAACCCATGAAATTCATAAAATTCTATGAAAGCTTGTAAGGATGGATTCATGATGGAAACCAGTGAAGGGGACAAGTTTTATATTGAGGGGAATGTGAAGTTTTGAGACATTATATAGATGCAGGAGCCAGATGGTCAGGGAGGCCTTGGCTGGCATTTGGATTATATTCCAATAAACAATTGAGGGACTGAGCAGTGCAGACAGTTGTCACTGGGGTGCTTGTTACCCCCTCCCCTCACCCCCAGATGCATTTCCTGGCCTCCTCCTCCGCCCTCTACTGGCTGTTTGAGGAAGTGTCAACAGAGAGGCCTGTGGGCTCCTCGCTCAGGATGACAGCCAGAGTCTTTATTTGATAAAACTCACTTCAGATTTTGTTCCTGTGAGTTGGGTGTGGTTCCTTCAGGTTAGATGTGCCTTCCATCCAGTGAGCGCACCTGACCATGGGCTTGGATTCAGGCGGCTGCTCCCCAGGGTTCAGCCCTGAGTATTCAGGGTGTAGGTGGAATTTTGCACTTACTGGTTCCATCGTTTATAATCGTCCTTCTTTGAGACGACATGAATCTGCCGTCTCAGCTACACTGAAAACGAATGCACAGTTCTCTAGGGGTTTCCATTTCACCGATACTATAATCCAAGAAAAAAATACAATAGAAAAAAATTAATATTTTGTTAATAAGACATTTATAAGATGCTAGATAAGTGCTCCACATACCCAGCTCAAGTTTGTTAATGAACACAGGCTTTGTTCATTACATTAAGTAAAAATATTGCAAAAGCAAGCAGAGTATGTGTTAGAGTTTTTTAGAGAAACAACCAATAGAGGAGATAGACATAGATATATAGAAACAAATGCAGGTATAGATATATAGACATATCACACGTCTCTTTCCTGGTTGTCCCTGCCTCTCTCCTTCGATGTCATGCTGTGAGGGTATGTGTGGGCCATGACAGCCCCCTTGCCAGCTGTAAGGAAAAAGCCAGAACCTCACAGAGAAGTGGATTTAGTGCCTTGGATGGATCAGCTCTGGAACCACCTGCATCTAGACATCACACTATGTCTGATAACGAAATGCTTCTGTTATTTCAATAAATTGAATTCAACAATGTTTTTTCTTTTTTTTAAATTCCACGAAAAATTTAAATATATATGGAATTGGCGCATGCAATTATGGAGGCTGACAAGTCCCAAGATTTGCAGTCCGCAGGCTGGAGACCCAGGAAGGGTCTATGTTTCGGTTCAAGTCCCGAGGCTGGAAAAACTTGAGTCTGAATTCAAAGGCAGTCAGGCAGAAGGGGCTCCGTCTTCCTCAGCCCTTTTGCTCTACTCAGGCCTTCACGGGATTGATGACCCGCCACACTGTGGAGGGCCATGTGTTTTACTCAGTCCACTGATTCAAACGTCACTGTCACCCACACAGATGCCAGAATAAGGTTTGACTCAATGTCTGAGCACCTGTGGCCCAGTTAAGATGACACATAAAATTAATCATCCAGGGCACAATAAGGTATTCTAATAATATATGAATGACAGAAACTGGGCAAAATGAATCTATTCTGTAACAACGAAAGCCAGGAGAGTGGGTGCCATGGAGGACCTCCTGGTTAGCCGTGATGTCTGACTTCCTGATTTGATGTTGGTCACACAGGTATATCGTGCTGTGAAAATTTATTGAGCTATACCCTTGGGACGTACATTCTTTTTCTGAATGTATGTTATGCTCAGATTTAGCTTAAAGAACAGGTGGGAGCGGGTGCTTGGTCTATTGGAAACATCTGTTAAAATGTCCTAAAGGTAATACTGCTATAAATTTCTTCCAAGAAACTTGTATTTTCTCAGCGAGTATCTTACAGCCTCTCTAAATTCCTGGATTGAAGACGGACTCCTATAGCTCCTGCTTTGATTCCCTTAAATTATAGTCCAGTTGGGCTGAGAGGTGCCTCTCTTCCCTCACATGGAGTCTCTCAGAGGGAGGACAATGGCACTGCCTGGCGTGGGACACTGACGCCACTGCAAAAGCATCAGACTCTAGTCCAGACATGGCAGGGGCCACAGGGGCAGACTCCAGACAAAGCTGACCAAGTCCAGGTGACACCATGCGAGAATCTTGCAGTCACATTTTCCACCATTTTTGTTGTTGTCATTCTCCCTGAGTCTCCTTCTGAACACGTGTTGCTTTGAAATTTCTGAGCAGAAAGAAATTAGTTTAAAACTTGATTCCTGTTTGGCTCTGGGAAAGAGCTGGGGCACAAAGGGAAATTTGGATAGTTTTTTGAAGCTATACCATCCAAAATCATTTTTTTCCTCTGAAATCTTCCAAGTGCATATTCTTTGAGGCTCAAATCTACGACACCCAGTGAAATAGGAATTGACTGGTTGGGTCAATCCAGAAAGAAAACCAATCCAAATGATTTGGCCCTGAAATTAAAATTTTGGTCTGAATCAAGTACCTTGTTAAAATTCTTGGAATTAAGTTTATCCTTTCATTTGTAGAATAATTATTTAAGTGTCATGTCAGTTCTGGAAAGAGTCTGACCCAATCTGAGACTCCAGCTCAGCCAACCACTAGCTGAGTGACCTTTGGCACGTATTTATTATTTTTTAAATTTTATTTATTTTTTGTGACCTTTGGCATATATTTAACCTCTTTGAGGCCAGTTCCTCAAATCTGCGGTGTTGTGGGATGGATTAAAATGCATATATGCAAAGTGCCTAAGCCTTCGTGGTTACTCAGGAATACAGTATATATTCATCATCATCAGTATTTCAGTGTCCCCTGGTGTCAGCCTACTCCTGGCCTAATGAGGTCAAGGCAGCTGAGTTAATGTAGGTCGTGTACTTCATTCTTCAGGACACAGTTAAATAGGATCTAACAAGGTTCAAGTCATCAACAGGTCCTGACTCTACCACATGAGAGTATTTGTGATTAGGTATGCTTAAGGTCTTAACAAAAGTGAGATTTATTTTAAAAAATGAAATTTATTTTAAAATAGCTTTAATATGGCTTGCTTAGAATTCTTATTAGATTTGATTGATCCTTTTGATGACACCAGTAGGTGGTAGGAAAGTAGTGTATTTAATTGAATTTCGATGAACTGGTGGATTTTTAAATCTTGATAATTCGAAATGACAAATACAATTCAAAAATGCATAATAAATTTAGAAAAATTATTGACAGTGAAGAAATCTTGGAGGAACCATATCAATTTAACCTTGTTCCTAAACTTAGGAAAATTAAATTCTTACATAGTAGTTCACAAAGTGTGACAATAACAGTACTGAGTTGATTTTTATAAGCATTTTCAAAATGTGATTACTGAAGAAAATAATGTGATTTTTTTTTTTTTTTTTTGCAGAGGGGAAAGTTTGTCTTCCCGAAATTATCAGAGCAGATAACTCCAAGATATAGACTAAAAAAAAAAAAAAAAATAGTTAAGTAATCCCTCCGCTTCATCTTATCTCCTTTAGAAGGAATATAAACTATTAGTAATATACGAGTGAGAGTTTTAATGTGTGAGTCATAGCCTGTGACTCATGGTAACACATCAAAAGGCTCTGATTGGGAAAAACTGAATTATATTCCTGTTCCCACACGAACATAATAACCTTCCCTCCCACAGAGGCTAAAAGAAAAACATAGTTCTTCAGAAATGAACTTTCACTTCTTGTCTGTATTTCTTCCTCATTTATTCTTTTGCGGGAATCTGGTCTAAGATGGTGGCTCCTCTAAGATTTACACTTCAGGCTTTCTTCCACGCAGGGTGCAATTCTCGCTCACCCGCTCTCCCTCCCTCTCTCATTTCTTGCCCTCATTTGCTGTCATTTCTACAAAAATAACAAAACATTCACTGGTAATTTTTACAGTTTACAAAGCACTTTCATAATTATCTCATTTGAGCATCTTAGCAGCTCTGTAAGAAAATAGAAATTATTACCCATTTCTACAGATCAGGCAACGGAGGCATGAGAGAGGCCGAGTGACTTCCCCAGCCCCCTCACCTCTGTGTACCATGTCAGGTGAACCATCCTGGACTCCAGCCTGCTTGACTGTCCGGGCGGGAAGGTGGAGCGGTGGATGGGGACAGGCTAACAGGTACGGTGAGCACAGGGAGAGTATCTCCCTTGGTGAAGAGCACAGGGACGTAGAGATGGCTGCATGGTGCAGGTGAAGGTGACAACACAGTGTGCTCTCAGGCGAAGTGAGGAGCTGCCCAAGGAGTGACAGCCACGAAGGACACCCGTGCGAAGTGAGGATTCCAGGGGACACAAGAAGTAGAGTGGGGTGGGATTCTACCTATCTGTCCCGTCAGTCGCCCCACACATATACACACATGTGCATATGCTCGTACCTGCCCCACCCACCTGCCCTCCCGTTACTGGTGTGAAACCAGCCCCCGTGAGGACCAATAAAATGAAAATCAGCGTCCAGAAAGAGTGTCCTCCAGCAGGCCCAGCTGCAAGTCAAGCTCTGCTGCGGCTCAGGGCTGCATCTCAGACGAAGCATCTCGTGGAGTTGATCGGCCACTCGGTACTGGGGTCGTTCATCTCCCGCCTGGGGGCGTATAGTGGGCGATAAATCACAAACACGGTGCTCGGTGCAAGAGCAGACTCTCCTTGAAGCGGAGCCTGTACGAGGACCCCCTGTCTAGAAGAGCTGACACGAAGAATGTGACATAAAGGAGCTATGTCAGGGTAGAATGCAGGGTCAATTCAAGTGTAGTCATAAGGACTGTTTGGTCAGCAGCTCCAAGGACGACGATGAGCAAAGGACTCGAGGGCGATACCTGCTCCCAAGGACGTTTTCTGCTCTTCCCACGGGCACCGTGTGCTCCTTGGGCCATTCCCGCCGACATTACCTGACTGCTCCGCGGGAGGAGGCGGCCGGTCCGCGGTTCTCAGAAACGCTATCTGCTGCTGTAACGAGGCAGGGCATCGCACTCTCACTCGCTTGGGGAAGCAGTTACTCCCCCGATGAGCTGGTTCTGCCAAGGAGCAAGGTCACAGGATGACGCAGTGGCCGATTCCAGGGCTGGACGCCCAGTTCCTCTTGCCCTCCCTTCAAGTGGCCTGGGAAAGGACGGGAACCATGGCCTTGGCCACACCCACTGCTTTGGTTTCCATGACTACTGGTTTTCCTTTGTAATTTGTGCTCCCAAGACACTCGGGGAGCCAGGCTTATGGAGCGACAGTCTGCGGTGTCTCTGGGAGTTGCGACTCTCTAGTGAACGCCTATTCTGTTTGGCCCACCTCCTGTGTGGGGCTTTTGGCTGTGGGTGGCGTGGGCAGCACGACCCCCTAACCGGTTTCCCTCCAGTTTCATTCTCTGTTCTGCTCCTCTCTCCTCCTCGCCTTCCTTCCCAAATGCCACCTTTGGGGCCCCTCCCCCAAGCAAAGCTGTGGGCCCCTTGCAGGGAGAGCACAGTGTATGTAGAGGCTCTGTGAGCACAAAGGGTTCTGACTGGCCTGCAGGAGCCCGGTCCGCCTGGCCTAAGCACCCGTGGGCTCCCTGGCCCTGGACCTCCTTCCTGTGTCAGCCACCACATCCAGGGGCATGCCTTAAGCGTGTCATGACCCACACCTACCGTGCCCCAGAGCTCACTCTCAGACCACCCCCTCTGTCTGTCCAGCTGACTCCCTGTGTACCCCAATACCAGTGATCCTTTGACCCCACCGAGGCCTACAGTCCTACAATCCAGAGATCTTGCTCCTTCTCACCTCTCCCCAGCTTCTTCACGTCCTCTCCTCCATCCTTATCCACCTGCTTCCGTAACTACTCACGACGATCACTCACTCGTTTGTGCCCTGCACTCCCGTGAGCTCTCTCCATCGGAGGCCTTCTGATGAACCATAACCTTGATTGAATCCCACTGTCCCCCTGTTCTCCGGCCCTGTGTCCTGGCCCAATGGCTGGAGAAAACCATGCAGTCATATATTCTAGTCAATCTTTAAAGTCATGATAGCTAAGTCAAGGGGGGCCTGAGTGAATCCCTCCCCCCAAACATGTTATATGTATCTAGTCTGCTCTCTCTCGACTCACCCCGATGAAGCTTTCGTACCTTCTCTTCTCTCTCCACATCTTCAACACCGGCCCCCATTCTCCCTCTCAGCAACCTTGCTTCATCACGAAAAGCGAAGTCATCAAAAAAGGACTCCCACACACCCCTACCACCAGTTCCGGCCACCCCCGCATCTGTGGCCGTGAGCCGTGACCCCCTTCCCATCACCGAGGGTGAGGTGGCCCTTCGTGGGGGAAGGCTCCTCCCCTCCACACCTGAGGCCGGGACCCCAGCACCACCACGTTCTCTCTCTCTGCTGAATCATTCCCATCCGCACATAAACACACTGCGTCTCTCCCACCTTGAAACGTCTCTTTGCCTCACTTCTCCCTCCGGCTCCCACCTGTTTCTCTTTCTCCCTTTACCACAACACGCCTTGAAAAGAACCGAGTCCGCTGTCCTTCTGTCACCCCATGGTCTCCCGTTTTGTCTCCCGAGTCCACAGCAGCCGGGCTTCCTCTCCCACTGTGCCACTGAACAACCCTCAAGGTCACCAGTGAAATTTCCCATCACCTACCTGCTGGCCTCTCTTTGCTCGACCCACTTTTCACAGCTGGGGTTCCCTTCTTGATCTCCTTCCTCTCTTGGTGTCCAGGATGTTATAGTCCCCTGGCCCTCCTTCCACCTTTTCCTTCTGTCTTTTTCACACCCATGACGTCTAACGTCAGCCTCCGTCTTAGGACCTTTTCGCTCTTGTCTCTGTAATCGATCCTGAGGAAATCTCATTTCATCTTACGGCTTTCAATACTATGTGTATGATGAGGGTTCTCGAATTTTGTCTTCAGCAAGAACCTTTCCCTCGAGCTTCATATCCACGTGTCCAACTGCCACTCGATTCTCACTTGGACGTTTCACTGCATCCTTGCAGGCCCTGCACGGAGCTCCGAGTCCCCCCTCCGCAGCCCTCCGGCTGCCTTCCCTCTTTCAGCTCCAGGCAAGTTCGTTCTTCCAGCTGCTCAGACCAAAGACATCGCTACCGCTCTTGACGGTTTTCTTTCTTTTCCCCAACACTTTCTGTTTGTTAGCAAATCTCCGCGGCATTTCTTCAAAGCCTATGCAAAATCCAGCCACTTTTCATCTCCCCCTACAGCCCCCACCCTTGTTCAAATCATCTGGGTTAATAATGCAATAGCATCTTAACAGGTCCCACTGCTTCTGTCTTGGCCCCTGTAGCCTGTTCTGGCGTCAGCTTCCAGAATGATCTGGTTAAAGTCCATCACCGCACTCAAAACCCTCCAGTGTGTTTTCATCTCACGTAGAGAAAAGCCGCAGCCCTTAGCGTGGACCCACGGGCCCCTGACCTCGGCCTTTCTCTCACCGGCTTCGTCCCCTACTGCTCGCCACTCACTCTGCTCCGGCTGCACCACAAGCCAGTTCTTTCCCTCCTTAGCACTGTCACCACCTAACATCCTCCGCGTTTCACGTCTCTTGCTAGTTGTCTAGCTCCCCTCTGAGACGGCCCCGGAACAGGGAGCTTTATCTGCGGGGCACTGCCACGTCCCAGTGACTAGGAGAGTTCAAGGCAGCCAGAGGGCAGGTGCTCACCAACAGGGAGGCTTTTTCCTAGAGGACAAGGTCTGTGCCAGGCAGATGGGCCAGTTCCTCAGCCTAACCATCTTAGCGGCCACGTGTGAGGTGTGGTTTCCAGAGCCTGTGCCCTCGAGTGCCGCAGAGAAATGGCTGCTATGAGGCCCTCCCTGGTCTATCTTCCTCCTGGGAAAACTCTGGAGGCCCAGTAAGGCAGCGAAGGTCATGGTCGATGGACCAGGAGGGCCAATTTCAGCCTCTGACACTTAGCAACTTGACCTTGGAAAAAACAGCTTCCTCTCTACATCTTCGTTTTCTAATCAGTAAAACAGGAATAAAGGTACCTACTTCACAGTACTGTGGAAGGATTAAATCAAAGTTTATGTAAAGTACTTACTCCAGTACCTGATACACAAAGCAGGTACTTGGAGGGTGGAAATTTTATACGTGAGAAAAGTTAGAGGAGTTGTAGGTTCTGGCCCTGGAAAGAACTTCACTGGTGATTGAGAAGGGGCTTGTCAGGTCTCAAAAGGACGGAAAGAGGTAGATTGCTTTCATCCTAGAGGAAATATGCTTTAGCTACAGCAGGAAAGGGTCAAGTTCAGCCTTAGGAAGGTGTGTCCAGTTTTGAGGGGGAGTAACCATGGGAGCAGGCTTATCTAGAGATGCTGTGACATCTCATCAACACGGATCCTTAATGCCTACCAGATCCTGGTTCATCTTGCAAAAGACTCCCTGGCCCTTTCTGCAGGAGCAGCCTGGGGTCAGACAAGAGCCACCGACCCGCTGCTTCCTCAGAGATGCTGTGAACTCCATAACAAAATGGGGTGCGCACCAGGCCTCTGTGAGTTCACAGGTCTGCACCACCTTTGCAAAACGTTGCAAGCGCCATACTCCGGTTGTTAAAATGCCCCATCTGCCCTTCTGTCTTATCCGTATTTTAAATTTCCATCTTCTCAGTTTGCTTTTTTTTTTTTTTTTTTTTGTCTCTCAGTGCTGATGGAATTCAAGCATTTAGTCTTGAAAATTGCAGGCTTTTCTAAGGGCTGGTAAAAGACATCTAATTAAGATGAGAAGGAGAAAAGCATGTTCTCTTTTCCTGAGAAAAGCAGATGCTTTTCTGCATCACAAACCAGCCTGGCAAATATTACTGTCAGCAAGAGGTCTAGTAAGATCCTGAGATTTGAGAGATTGTTTTGAAAATAACCTTTAACCTTTAAAAGGTTTATAATAGTGGTTATCTCACTTAATAATTTATTCTTTGACAGTGGAAATTCCATTAAAATCGACATCTCTGTTTTCCAAACACGTGTGAGTCTTCTTGTCTTCAGCAAAAAGAGGATTATTATCTCTCCACTCCCACATGCAAGGAGGAAGTATAAAAGTCGAGATTCCCTTGAAATTTTATTTAAACAACGAGTTTGAGAGTCTGTGTGTCTCTTGAGTTAACATCATCTCCATCAGGGGGACCAAATTCTCAGCTCCACCTCATTGGTCAGTGGTTCTCAGCCCCGGCTGCATCTTAGGATCACCTAGTGGTGATTAGTGAGATTCAAATTAAATCGGAATTTCTGGAGCCGGGGTGCAGGCGTCAGTGTCGTGCTAAAGGAACCCAGGTGACTCTGATGTGCTGCGGGGGCTGAGAACCACCCGTGTGGCCGACTAATGTGCATCCTGGTTACGGGGCAGAGCTCACGCTCTCTTTGTCAGAGCTGTCCTGACAAACGACAGAGGGCTCCGCGGGCAAGGGAGAGACTTCCAGGTTAATCCAAACTCCTGCCATTGACAGCACAGTGTTTCCACAATTGCCAAAGCCCTTTCATTTATTTTGCTGTTACATTCTTGCTTAATAAGACTCCATTTTTAGAAAAAAATCCCTCAGGTTACTCTTTCAAACACTCCATCCTTTTTCTTTGTAATGAGACCTTTGCCTAGGGGTTAAAATTTTTAACATAATTGGCCCTCTTCCTCCTCATTAGCAAAAAGGAACTTACTTGTTTAGAGTTCTCAAACTTTTCAAGATGATACTCATTTTTTTTTTAATTGCAACTCTGTCCCAGAAGCAAAGGTATCGGTGACATAGGACACCTTTGGTGGCTGCGTGGCCACGTTTTCTACCTAGAGCTGCATTGTCTGATACTGTAGCTAACAGTCACATGTGGCTCTCTAAATTTAACTGAACTTAATTCTTGCACCTCAGTAGGACCAGCCACACTGCAAGCACTTGATGGCCACCTGGAGCCTGTGGCCAGAGGCAACGGGGTTAAACTGTGCAGCTATGGACCATTTCCACCATTTCCACCATTGTTCTATTGGACAGCGCTGAATTCAAGAGCGTGACTTCATTTATAAAACCACTCGTGGTTTTACTTCTGGGCTTTCGTGGAAAATGGGGGCCCACCACCCCCACCTGAGGAAGGTGCAGCGCACAGAGACGGGGGGCGCGCTGTGAAGAGGACGATGCTCCAGGCGGAACAGCCTGGTCTGGCGGTCACCGCCTCCGGTGACCTGCAGTGAGACCTCCCTCCCTCATGCCCACATCCGGGTCTCCATAAGGAAGCACCCAGCACGCGGGTGCAGGGGGCGGATGTCTAAGGGGGTCCGCTCTGGCTGGGCTGCCGCTGGGGGATATCCGTCCAAATTGCACCTGGCGGGAGAGCCGAATACAGTGGACCCCCTAATCCGTGACAGGCACTTTGCCGGATCCCCAGTGGGTGCCCGAAACCAAACAGTACCGAGTTCTATGGTATGTTTTTTCCCACACATGCATATCTGTGATAACGTTTAACTTATGAATCGGGCACAGGAAGAGGTTACCAATAATAACTATTAACAAAGTAGAACAGTTATAACAATGTGTTATAATGAAAGCTGCGTGAACGTGGGCTCTCTGTATCGTGCTGTGTTCATCTTTTCCCTTGAAAGGAGCGCTGGATGTCGTTGGCGAATTCGAATTGCGCTTTGGGGCCATTGAGTGAAACAAGGGTGACTGGGACACAAGCACTGCGACACCTGACAGTCAGCCTGATCACCGCGGTGGCTCCCGAGTGACAAACGGGCGGGCAGCGTCCGCAGCGCGGAGACACGGGACGAGGGACAACTCACTATCCGGCCGGACGGGGCAGGATTTGCGAGATTTCATCATGTTAAGTGAGAACAGCAGACAGTTTCAAACTTGTGAATTACTAATTTCTGAAATCTTCTAGTTAGCGTTTTGGGGCTGAGTGGACCGCAGGTAGCCGACACCAGGAAAGCAGAACCAGGGACAAAGGGGACAGCCGCGCAGAGAAGCCCGCTGCTCAGCCAAGAGCCCTCGGCGCCTGGAGCCATCTCGGCCTTTCATTCCCGCCCACGAACAGCCCTGCCTACCGGCTCTGTCCCCGGGCGCCCGGTGCGGGCCTCCAGGCCGCCAGCCCGTGTGTGGGGAGCTGTCCTCCTGCCTGGGCCTGCCTGCCCGTGGCACCGCAGTGAGCCCCTCTCCACCCGGCTTGTGAAGGTTTCTGCCCTCTGGCAGACAGGAGATCCTACTCTGTGTGTGTGTGTGTGTGTGTGTGTGTGTGTGTGTGTGTGTGTGTGTGTGTGTTCACACGCATTATTGGGAATTCTATCAGCGTCCATCTTTCCTGGGGCTCATGGTGAGCACACGCCCACATTCCCCTACTGCAACATTTAAAAACTGTTCAAATGTGTATTAAATGTTCACGGGGAAGGAGCTCCATCCTGTGCAAAGGCTCCAGAGGCAGGTATGGGGGGTGGAGAAGGAAAGTGACTTCTGATTTATACAGAAAGTTCTTTGGGCTGATGAAAATCTTCTAAAATTGATAGTAGTGATGGTTGCAGAAGCCTGTGAAAACATGAACACTTTTCATGGGTGAATTACTGGTCTGCAGCTTACGTCTCGGTAAAGCTGTTAAAAAAAAAAAAAAAAAACACAAAACCCAGAAAATCTGGTGAGGCCGCACCTGTGAGTGTTGGGTGACTATCAGCTCTTGCTAGGACCTGGACTCTTCCTCTTCGAAGGCTGGAGGGTGGACCCACAGCCTCTCAGCCTCCCGTCCCAAGCCAGACCTGTTAAATCTTCGTGTTCAAGCATCCCCAGTGACACACAGTCACACTAAAAGGCTTTGGCCCCGGGCGAATCTAAAGTGAGCAGTAATTGATAAAAACTGAGATGATGTACTTACCTTATACTTAGCTTTTCTATTCCTTTAAGTATTACTTTGTCTTTTTTATTTATTTTGTGAATAAAAAGCCGTGCTTTGACGTAGTTAAATGTTTACACTTTTATTTAAACATAATGGACTTAACACTGACCTCCATTTAACCATTTCATCCCAGCGCCCCCTGCTCTCCATTCCTGCTGCAAAGATGAACAAAATCGCTCTTTTAGAAACGTTTGCATGGCTGCCCCCATCCACCAGCAGAAGCATCTTGTACCAATGTAAATTGTGGGCTTGCAAACATTTCATTTTGTTGCTCACAAATTTATTTTCTAATCTCACTTATCACAACTATGTAACCTAAAAAATGTATGCATACCAATGACACATTAGAACAAAAAGTTTCTATGTAAACTAAGTGGAAAGCTTTGGAAAGACTAGATATAGATGAGTTACTTTTTATTTCCAGTGCTACCTATGGGAAAGATTCCTGTCAAGAATTAGAGAAAGAAACTGTGATAATCTAGAAGGATGTGGCCCTTGGATTACTTAGCATCTGTATACATTCTTATTCCACATAAGTAACCCAAATGGGAAATTGTTCTTAGTGAATTATGAGTGTGGTTTATTCAAGAAAGAACACAGAACTCCAACCAACCAATCCACACTCAGAGAGAAGGCCTTGCCTTACATCAAGAGATCAGCAAAGAAATATTTATTTTGTGTCTTAGGTTAAAATGTTTGATCTAGATCTTTCATTAACTCACCAACTATTGATTGGGCTTCATTGGAGAAGAGGCTTCTACTGTAGCTATATATACTTTAAAAGAGATCATTAGCTGGTCCTTATATTATTTTGTTTTTCTCGGATTTGTCTGTCTCAGGAAAGCCTCTGAGGGGCACTTCGTCCTTGTTAAAAAGCAACACCATTCACTGCAGGCGAGTGCTGGGGACAAAACTAGAGTTTTCAAAATTAATTCTGTGATATTAGTTAAAAAGAAACTCATTTTACACCCATATTCATAGCTGCATTACTCACAATAGCTAAAAAGCGACCCAAGTGTCCATTGATGAATGAATGGATAAACAAAATGTGGTGCGCAAATGCAATAGAATATTATTCCACCCGAAAAAGGAAGAAAATCTTGTCACATGCTACAACATGTATGAACCTGGAAGGCATTACACTAAGTGAACTAAGTCAGTCACAAAGAAACAAATACTGTCTGGTTCCATTTATATGAGGTATCTAAAGTAGTCAAATCATAGATATAGAAAGTACAATAGTGGGTGCCAGGGGCTGGGGAAAGGAAAAAATGGGGAGTTATTATTCAGTGGGTATAGAGTTTCAGTTTTGCAAGATGAAAAAGTAAATGTAAATATACTTAAATATACTAACACTATCAAACTGTACACTTAAAAATAGTTAAGATGGCACATTTTATGTAATATGTATTTTACCACAATTTAAAATAAAAATAATAAAATAAACTTGAAAAATGTATTGCCAACTTAAGGCTACCATATTATACAGAGCAACCATTACAAATTCCCAAAAGCTCGTGGAAGTTCAAGACCCCTTTAAGCTCATCCTAGCTGTCCCTACTTCCCCAGATTTTAACAACAGTAAGATTATGTTGGTAGTATTGTTATTACCCTTACACAAACACAGGACACTAACAACAGAACATGCCCAACATGGCTCTGAAATGGGGCCAGTGAAGCAGGTGACAACCAAATATGAACAGTAGTGATAGCATAATTTAAAATTCACTTTAGCTATTGGAATATGTAGAATCAAGCAACACTGATACTTGAAAATAACTCAAATATCATAGATGAAAAATCAGGGGCCCATATGGCAAAGATTATAAAATTTTGCTTAAAAAATCACCTAAGTAAATGGCTTAAAAATTACCTGAGTGAGTGATGGGAGATACCATGTTTCTGGATTCGAAGATTTAATATTATGAAGCTGTCAGTTCTCCCCAATTTGTCTATGTTAACGTAGTTGCGACTAAAATACCAATAGTTTTTCATAGAAATTAGTAAACTGACTTTGAAATTTAGATAGATAGGTAAAGGCTAAGAATATTTAAGACATCTTAGAGTAGGAGGCTTCCTTCACCACAAGACTCATTATAAGTCTATAGTTAGACAGTGTGGTACAGTGCAGTGGTAGACCAATTAACCAGTGGAACGGAATGGCAAATAATCATATAGAGTTTCAATATGGGGTAGGGACAATATGGCAGGTCAGTGGAGAAAGAAGTAAATGGATTTAGGGGAAAAAATGGTCACTTAGATGTAAACACAGACACACACACACAGATGCACAGACACACACAAAAGAAATTAGAACCCTATCTCTCTCTGTATGCAAAAATAAACTCTTGGGTCATCAAGGGCTTAAATGTCAACACTATTTTAAGGGAAATATAAGTGAATATATTTGGAGCCTTGAGTTAGGGAAGGATTTCTTAAGGTACAGAATACAAAATACAAAAAAAAAAAATTGATAACGTGACTGTATTAAAGTTAATAATATCTTCATGAAAGACATCTTAAAGAAAGTAAAAAGACAATTACAAACTGGGAGAAGATATTTGCAAAAAAAATTAGTATTAAGGATGAATATTAAGTATATGAAGAACTCCAACAAATCAATAAACAACAATAAAAAGGACAAATAACCCTGTAAGAAGAAAAAAATGAGCAAAAGACATGAGCGAGCATTTCAGAAAAGAGGAAACACATATGGCCAATGAACATGTGAGGAAATGTTCAATCTCATTAATAATCAGGAAAATACAAAATTAAAACCACAATGTGATAAATTTTAACTGCCTTTAAAGGACAAAAATTATAATTGACACTAAGTGTTAGAGGGAATGTGGATCCATAGATTGTGTGATTCATGCTGGTGGGGGCCAGGAAAACTCTTGCACGTATACACCAAGAGATATGCAAAAGACATTCATAAAGCAAAACTAGAACCTCAAAAAACCACTGAGAGGAGAATGAATAAATCATCTGTGCTATAGTCACACAACAAAAGAGTAGAACACACCAATTTCATGCAACAATATTTTTCAGTTATTTATTACTGTGTAACGAATCACCTCAAAACTTAATTGTCTGACAATTTAATGGCTTAAAACTACCATTTTATTATATTTCATGATTTTGTGGGTCAAGAATTCAGGCAGGGCTCAACTGGAATGTCCATCAAAAAGCCCACATAGTCCTGACTCTTACAGGAAGATTATACAGATTACATAGAATAGGAGAAAATGAGAGAGAGAGAGAGAGAGAGAGAGAGAGAGAGAGAGAGAGAGAGAGAGAGAGAGAGAGAGAGAGAATTCCTTTTTTTAGAAGGAAACTGGATTAAGGCTTCAACAAATGGGGAGTGGGGGAGGCCGAACGAACATTCAGTCCATAGCAACTTTTTTTTCTCAAAAGAATTCTAGCAATTAAGATCAAGTATCTGCCTCCTGATTACACGTAGGGTCAAGTACAAAGGAAAAAACCCTACTCCCATTTCATTGGTCTTCTCATACAACATCACCCTCCTCACCTTTTAAGTCCTCACTATGCTTTTTGGCCTCTTTTGAGTTGCATGATACACTTATTTACAAGTAGCTGAGATATCAGTCCTTGGAGAATTTAGTAAATTCGGAATTCACCAATGGCAAAAAACAAGTATAAATGTACTATGGCGACACCTGGTGGTAGAATGTGCAATAACATCATGAGCCTCCTATGATGGCGGATTCCTGGCTTATTCCTGAAGAAAATTAAATAGAATGGAAAATTTAAGAACCATTCCATAGAGTTAGAGACAAGAAGACGTGAATGTGTTAACATGCACGCATGTGTGTATTTCTCCTTGTGCATCAAAGATAGAAATGATCTGCAACCTAGCCAAAGAAGGTGAGAGTTTAGTGGGGAACATGTTTATTCTGCTGCTTCCGATTCTCACTTAGTTCGGGATACTCAGGCACTTTGCTATCTCATCTATAAAATAGAAATATTTAGTAATTTCTACTGAGTTTACTAAACAGTATAAGTGAAAACTGTTTTGTAAATTGTAAGAATATTATGCTTATAAATGTTAGTTATCATTATAATAGAGGTAATTACTACAAAGTTAACTTTCAGTTCCAGAGTTCCTTTTCAAGGAATTTTAATATTGCTTAAAGATGAGACAGCATTAATCCATTTCACTCAGGGATTAACTGCTTCAGGCTGCAATGTGCCTTATTCCCCAGGGTCAAAACAGCAACCCCAGGGGGTGGTTGTCACCCAGGGGTGATTTTGCCCTGGGTGACAATTTTGACAATGTCTGGAGACAATTTTGGTTGTCACAACCCTGGGGTTGGAGGGGCTGGAGCTAGTGCTACTGGCATCTGGAGTCCTGGGGTGCTGCCAAACATCCTTCAAGGCACAGGACAGCCCCCCACAACAAAGAATTGTCGGCCCACATTGTTGACAGTGTTGGGGTTGAGAGGTCCTGGGTAGGCCTCTTTTTTCCTCCTATTGTCCTTGTTGCCACCACCATCAACTCCAAAGGTTGGAGGGTGGATCACAAGTGAGAAATTCTCCAACACATATGGGCAGGTGAGTTCATGGAGTGTGCAGGCTGAATTTTGGTAAGTAGGCATCCTCTACAATGGGAAAGAAAGCTTTTGCTGAAGAGACATTGAGATAGACTGGCGGTAAGCACTACATGTACGTTTACTTGTGGAATTAAGTCCAAATGCCAGTTAGAGAAGAGTGAGCATTATTCATAATGGTCATATGCTCTGACAATGTAGATATAGTATAGCTGTTTTTTAAATGGGGCAAGAATAGAGTGAGGGAAAGAGGTTTTTTAAAACTGTTTTTAATAATCATATTGGCAGCGGTACCATTAGTATTATTGCTTTGAGTAATATAGGATAAAGCAAATGAGTAAGTATGAAATATTCCAATTCTATTATCCATCTTCTTTTTGAGAATAATATTTTCTATTTGGAAAAGTAGGTACATGGTGTAAGATAGAAGAGGTTACATAAAACCTTATAGTCCCAAATGGGAATTTAAAGCATCTATATGAACTCGTGGGATATTTATATTATATTTTACTATGTTATATTATAATCTTCACGGAAAAGGTCCAGAGACAAAACAATGACCACTACAATAGCAATGAGCATCTTTAGCACCAATTATTATTTCGAAATATCATTTCCCACCAAAAGAAACCAAGGCTCCTTGAAGACATGGCTGATTGCTGGTTTGGGGCAGGACACATACACATTGACCCTCATTGTACTATCTTGTCTTGTCAGATCACAATGAAGCTATGGAAAACCACTAGGCCCTGTTAAACCGATGCAGGAAGCATCCACTTGCCAAAGATGAGGTGATTTCTGCTGCAATAATTTCAAGGGATTGAAATTGTTTAAATCCATAAGTTCGTAATTATATATTTTTAAAAAACTTAAGTCATCGCATTTGGAGGATATTAGGAACCAACTTGAAAAACTGGTACATAATGGGGAAGAATCAAGCATTTTTCTTGCCTTTTCTACATCAATTTACCCCTGGGAAACCAAACGTAGGTGAAGGGAGGCATCTCTTTATGAAAGTGTTACAACAAATAAATGAAAAAGAAGTGACAGGATTAGAGTGTTACCACTTTGCAGCTCCCAGTGAATTAATGGATTTAGGCATAAACATCAACGGTCACTAACGTATCAAAAGGGAGTCAACCAGACATTGGTGCCTCCGGAGTCAAGACCACATCGCCACCTGAGGTCCGGCCAGAGGGGAGGAGCCTGAGTCTGACCAAGGTTCAGCTTGACCCAGCTGCGGAGTGGTGAGAAATGCAGGGCACGCTGAACCGCGCTGTGTGTTGTCAGCAACATCCAGACGATGGGAGTTTCATAAGTCCAAGGGCTCAGGTTTTCCAACAGATAAATTGTGAGGCTGAGAAATGGATCAAGGGAAAACTTGAAGATTTAGAGATTTTAAATTACATGAAATATTTTAAATAAACAATTCTAGGGTCCCAGGGTGAAAGAACTATAAAGAAACACAGACAAGAAATTATCTTACTGGTTACTTGGGGAGAAAGATATGATTGGGATGGAAGATGAGGAGGGTCTTCTCAGTGGCCAGCAAAATCCTATTTCTTGCCCTGGTGGTACTTACAAGGCTGAATAATGATTCACTAACATATGCCTTATAAATAAATTATATTGATATATAATATTATATCAATATTAAATTAAGTGTTAATTTAATAACAGTATTGAATATTAATTTAATATAAATATTAAATATAAATATATGCCTTATAATAATGTATTCAATTATACATTCATTTTGTGTGATTTTTTTCCTGTATCTATATTTCTTTTTGCAGAATAAAAATAAGTTTCCTTTCATATCCAGGTAATATAAAGCTGACAATTGTAGGCCTGTCTTTATAGGATGAAAACAGGCCCTTTACAATAAATTTCTAAAAGGGAGATTTCTGTATCTGTATTTTGTTTTCCAACAAAAAGTTTTATAATCATATAAAGAAAATGGGTGACAGAAATTTGTAGAATCTTCTCACAGCAACATAAATACACAATGGACTCTCGTACTGTTTTTACACAAGCTTTACGTTTGGTAATATAGTGATAATTATTTGAATTGGCCACTAGGGTGCGCTCTTTGTTGCCACAGGACCTGCACTTGCATTGATAAAAGGTTTTTTTCCAATGTGTATGTATTGCCATGTGAGTTTTAGGATAAATCAAGAAATTATTCCTTGTCCTTTGAGCACGACCTACTAAATGAGTGTCTGCGCTAGCAATTTTTATTTGGAAAGTTAAATCCAACATGTAAATACAATGTACTTACTAAAAATACTGTTGCTTTCTCTGTTAAAATAAGTCTTAATGCATTTAACAAGTTATTGAGATAAAACCTCATAAGCCATCATAAGAAAACATTAAGACCTAGTGTGAGGAGAATGATAGGTGAAAAGGTATTAGTGGTCTTCTGATAAGAGAGGATAGCCCCCTGGCGGGGACAGAAGCAATTAAGGGCTGTTCAGAACTTCTGCTCAAACTCAAAGCCGTCACCAGGCTCCGGGAGGACTGGCCAGCCTTTGGGGGCCAGTGAAGAACTAGAGATGACCCTGGAAGGGCCAGGGCTTTAGAGCAAGAGCGAGGCCTGCTGACCCAAACCTATCTTTCCTTGTGCACATGTGGAAAAGGTCACTGTTGGTAGAATTTTATTGACACGCGCTCGGGCTCAGCTGACAGGCCTGCATCTTAGTGAGGAAGAGTGGTTCTCCCATCATGGCTGCTGATCCGTTCTCCAAAGGGAGAACAGGTGGGACAATCTCCTTCTGTTAATCATCGTGGGCCTCAGATGCTTTGCATTGCTAAGGAATTAAAACAGCTTATGCATTGTTCACAAGCTGAACAAAACAAAAGGATACTATGAGTTTTAGAATTTTTCTACAAGGCTAAAGTAAATAGCACAATAGTAAATCTTAACCTTTAACCCTAATAATTACTAGGTCATTTTGCCATACCTCTCCAGCCATCCCAAAAGTGTGATACTGGGTCCATGGATACATGTGTGTGTATATTTGTTAGGATGGATCAGAATTACTCATTCTGGTTACTTTTCGAGATTTTGCATGTTGGTCCTTTAAGGACACCTTGGGGTCAGCTATCTTCTCCACTCTGACGACAGCATCTGGGCGGCGGAGACGTAGGATGCTCACTGGCAGTGAGAGCTAAAGAATTTCCTGCCTGGTGGACCCCAGGGCTTATCCCTTATCCCTGATGCCCTTCGGGGACCCATGCCTCACCCCTGGAGCCGAAATCCAGACTCTCTCATTCCAGCATGTTCCCAGGCGCCTCAGGAACGCACTCTGTTCTGGGCTTGCCCCTGGGTTAGGGACCCGCCTGTCCGGGCCAGCCTCGTGCCCCCACCCGCACCCTCACGGCGCTCTCCTCTCCTGATGCACATGTAGCGGTTTAGCAAAGGGCTCTGGCCTTGGAGAGAACTGAATTCGAATCCCAGTTCGGCTAATTTTGCATGACCTTGAGCAAATTATTTAAACCCGCTAAGCCTCCATTTCTTTTTCCATTAAATAAAGATGATAGAATAATAATATTAACCTAATATTGATTTTTTTACATTGCACACACTCCCGTCGAATAAATAGCACAGCCCGCACCCAGCTCTGCTGCCCCCTCCCATTCGCTGACCCCACCCCAACTTCTAGACCATAGACGTATTTTGTCTGTTTTTGAATTTATATAAATAGTAACATAAGACGTTTACACTTTTACATGTTTTTTTTGTTTGTTTGTTTGACATTCTATTTCTGAGATTCACCCAAATTGTCATGTTAGCAGTAATTCTTCCGTTCTAATTCTACGGCTAATCAACACTTGGGTCGTTTCTAGTTTGAGCTCTTACCAAAAGAGCAGCTAGGAACAGTAAGCAGTAAAAATAAACATGCTCTATCTCTCCTGAACTAGGGCGGGGCAAAGTTCTAGACTTAAATATTATATATAGTAAAGAGTTATTGCTGACAGGTAGCATGGCGGAATGGGAAAGAACATAGGGTTTTAGACGAGACACACTTGTAATTGTATTCTGAGCTTTCCACTCACTAATCATGTGACTTAGGCAGTTACTTGACCTCTTTGACAACAGAATTGGTTATCTTTAAAATAGTAACAAAAATACCTCCTTCATTTGGCGGTGGAGGTGGATGCTGGAGGTGGTGTCTGCGAAGGTCCTGGCAGGTGCACATTAAGGTGAGTCTGCGCATTTTCCAACCACGTTCTAGGCCCAGGAGGAGCGCACACGTGCAAAGGGCGGAACTCCTCTCTCCCGGATGCAGTTACTCGAGGTTACTTATTCAGACATATCCCCTGAAATGATTATATTATAAAATTAACAGAAGGCAGAGAAATGTTTAAATTTTCAAAATGTTCGACCAACTGAAAAAAATAAATCTAACTGCATATCCAGTTGGTGGCATAGCCACAAATAGAAAGACTAAAACGCAGCATTGACTGCACGCACACCCCTCGTGGGGTGTAATCTAAGGACAAAAAGTAAATAGATGATAGATAGATACATAGATAGATAGATAGATAGATAGATAGATAGATAGATAGATAGATAGACAGATAGATGATAGATGAAATTATTATATTACTATCTTAGGAACACTTTTAGCATAAAAGAAAAGAGTATAAAATCTAAAAAAATTAAATAATAATTCTGTAACCCATTAATATGTACTATTATTTAGTAGGCAGTAAATATCTACTGTAAAGGCCAAAAGCAGTGATGCCTAATAGCAACGGGCAGCCCCAGTGCCCAGATTGCAAATGTCCTAATTGATATATCATATGAAATTATGATTTAACAAATTTTTTATTTCTACCTCTGCCCACTGACAGAGCCTAGGAGCAAGGGCACCCCCATAACAGTGAGCTCACCTAGCCATCAGTTCTTGGTTTCCAGATTATATACCCACAAAAAGCAAACAAAAACAAAGAAAGAAACAAATTAAAACAGGGCTCTTTGGAGAAGTGGTTGAGCACTGGTCCATGGCAGAAAATGATCAAGATGTTTATTCCAGGACATATTTTGTATCAGAAAGCAAGGAAACTCAAAAACCTCTGGGATCTTATCAAAGACACAGGAACCAACTTGATGAGCCAGAAATGGAACAATTCGAGTGTCGAAAAGAATCATGGCTACAATGGGTCAAAAAACAACAAAATTATACAAATCCAAGTGTTTGTAATGACTAATTATCCCCCTCAAAAACAAACAAATAAAAACAAACAAACAAACAAATAAAAACCAAAAAAACCCTTATTGTTTATCTTCGGAGGCTGCCGTAGCACCACCACATTGTTCTGAAAATTGGTAAAGGAAGGAACAGAGTCAACCGTTTATTCTACCTTCCTATTCAGCCTGTATTTCAAGATAACCAAATAATTGATGAAGGAAAGTTCTTCTTTATAGAAGTTCAGTGAATAAAACCAGGAGGCATGGTAGCCACTAGTTAAATAATGGATCTAGGCCACAATCATCAATAATTACTGAAACCATCAGCTGACAGGCTGATGAGGAACTGTGAAATGGAGGGCTGACGTTGCAACAACGGCTTGACCAATCTTTGGAAGTGAGAAATAGGAAGTATATGGCATCGCTATGATTTATTCTTGCCAGTGGACTTGAGTCTAACCAAGCCTCTAGCGCTACCTACCGGTCTAGAGGAAATAGAAGGGTAGAGAAACAAGTTCAAGGACACAACAGAAATCAATCAGCCAAATCCAACATGGAGGGAAATTCTACAGGCAAATGACCTGGTTTCTTCAACAAATAAACAACATGAAAAAAAAAAAGCACGTAAAAAAAGGGTGATTACACAGAACTTAAGAGAACAACCAAAAGCAGTTCATGAACTTCATTTGGGTTCTGATTTGAACAAATCAACTGTGAAAAGAATTTCTGAGACATTCAAGGAAATTTGAGTATAGACTGGGTTCCAGCTGAATTTTGTTAGATGCAATAATGCCATTGAGATTATATATATTTTTAATCCCTTTATCTCTCAGAGATAACTGCTTAAGTATTTATAGTAAAATCATACAATGTTTGCAATTTGCTTTAAAATATTCTAGCAAAAAAAGGTGTAGGGAGATTTAAAGAAAATGAGATTTGGGTCTTTATTTTAAAAATACTAAAGAGCCACTGAAAGGTTTCAGGTGGTGGATTACAAGGGAAGATTGTGTATGTTGTGGCCGCGATGCAGCAAAGGGCTCAGGACAAGGATGGGTGGGAGGGGGCTGGAGTGGGAGCAGGAAAACCAGTTAGGAAACGAATGCAGTCCAGCTGAATGACGATGGTGACTGTGATCACGTTAGGGAAGATGGAAAGAAGTGAGTAGATATTAGATTAATTTAGATGATCAAATCTGTCGGGCTGTTGATAATTAGCAATGGGGCGGTGGAGAAGAGATCATTCCTGCATTCTTGGATTTAGTACAGGGGTGGGTGTCCTATCTGTTAATAGAGAAGAACAAAATGGGGGTAGGGAGCTGATGAGCTTAGTTCTGACTCTGTCACAGTGAAGTACCTGGGAGGGATCCAGGGAGAGCTGCCAGGGAGAGAGTCGGTAGCAGAGCCTGGAATTCAGAGCAAAAGGATGGGGCCATCGGCCAAACTGGCAGTCGTTGGAAGTGAGTCGTCACCTTGGGAAAGCTGGGCCTGACCAGCGGTGTATGAAGTGGCATAGGGGCAAAGGAAAAAGCCCCAAGGAAATGATATAATAGTGGAGAAAAATCTGACAAAGAAAATTTCAAAAATAGAGGCCGAAGAGCAACCAAGACAAAAAAAAAAAAAAAAAAAGAATAGTATCATCATTTAGGGAAGAATAAATCACAATGTTAGATGATGGGAATGCTGAGTCCAAATAAAGACTGGAGAGTGGCCTTTGAGAGTTCTCACAGTTCTGAAGTGGATGCTAAAATATTTTGGGATACATGATGTGACAGCTGGCATTTCTTCAACATAGTGAGCCGTCACGGAAGCTGGGGACTGAGCACAAGGAGGTCCGTGGCACTATTGCTCCACTTATGCTTGAGTGTGAAATGTCCCATAACAGGACATTTTAATTGTTTTCCCACAGTAAAAAGTGTCTTTGGCTTTATCGTCGTGGAGATAATAAGTAACCTCTGAATAAGTAGTTTTCGTGAAGGCAGTGAGTGTAGTGTAGACAACAGGCAACTTGAGGAAATCTAGCTGTATATACAGAGAAGGATGTAGGTGGAAAGGATTTTTTAAGTCTTTCAGACTGGAGAGGCTGGAGCTTGGTTATGTCCTGATAAGGCTGAGCCAGCAGACATGGAAAAGCTGTTGAATAAGGAAGAAGCCTGAGAAGGAAGGAGGAGACGGAAGATTCCAGATGAAAAACTTGGCCTTAGTTTAAGGGAACGGCTCTTCCTCGGACACAGAAGAAAAGGGGAAGTGGGTGAGAATGCAGAGGCCAGAGATGAGTGACAGGAGGCATATGACAAGGGTGAGGGCATCCACTGGGAGGCGAGTGGGGATGAAGGAGTTCGAGGTTTAAAAACAGTGGAGAATATTTGAAAATAAGAGAATGCACCAGGAAAACACGGTAGTGTGGAGTTGAGCGTCCAGGTGACACTGGTGAACGTGAAAACTGCGTGGCCCGTTCTGTGGGGTTTTTCCAGCGTCACTCAGCAGCCTGGTTCCGAGCTCCCAACAGAAGAACATTCAGGTTCATCTAGCTGTTGGATGTTGGCCAAGGTTGCAAATAGCAGAAAATTGAACATGAGAGTTTAGACCTGTAATAGTTGTCTGTTGTTCCAGAACAAATCATCCAACACTAGCAGCTTAAAACAGCGAGCATTTATTATCTCTCACAGTTTCTGGGGGCCCGGAATCAGGAGCTGTTAAGCAGTGGCCTGGAGCAAGGTCTCTCAGAAGGCCACTCGGCTAAAGCACTCACCTCCAAGCTCACTCAAGCGGTTGACGACCAACCAGCCAGCCTAAGACGGTGGCATTTCATAGCACTCACCGCCATCTCCAACTATCTCGCTTGCTTTTGCCGGCTCCCCTCACTAGAAGTCAGCTGCCTGAGAGAAGCTTACTTTTTTCTTGCTTGTTTCTGTATCCTCTGGCCAGCCACGTAGAAGATAATCAAAAAGTTCTGTAAATAAATGAGTGTGTGTGAGCATGTGTGCGTGAGCGAGCGAGTGCATTTGAGTGAGTGAAACCCACAGGAGAAAATGTTAGTCCCATCTTCGTGACAAACTTATGGGGTGGAGAAGGATGAAGTTTCCAGGAGCAGTGGCTCCCTGACTGGACCTTCTTCTCCTTTGTCTTTTGCAAACGTAATTAGTTTATATTGCTTTATATTGCTTATAACGTAACACTTTGTGCCTTTGGAAAATCTCCCTCAAATACAAATATAAATATCCCATTCTAAATGCAAATGATAAGTTCCACAAAGAGTTGCTATAAAGAAAGTGTCCACTTAAAATTCTTCTTTTCAATTTAAAATGAGAAATGAGTCTTGACAAAAAAAAAAAAGTTGGTCTCTGGATGAATAAAGTATATGTAATAATATAAAGATGTATATGTAATGATGCCAACAAACTTTGAAAACCACACATCCTAAGGGAAAACTCTTTTTTAAATTGTAACATTCAAAATGTTAACCCTAGTGAAAAAAAAAAAAGTAATGGCTTACATGTTATCAGCACTGGGGCTTATGCACTTATGTTAGCTTCTGGCGAGGGCCAGGGAAGGGCTGGAGGGCTCTGGTTAAGAGAGCATCTTGGGGTCCCAGTCCCAGCTCTGTTCTTTCGAGCTGCGTGACCCTGAGCCAGTCACTTGATCTCTCTGGACCTCAACTTACTCCTCCATAAAATGAGGTATTAATGTCTCCCTTACAGGGTTGTGAGGGTTAAATGAAAAGTCCTTAGAACAGGTGAGGGGTGTGAGTCAGCTAATATTGGCTAGTGTCCCTATTTTTACAGATTAGAGACTGAGGGTCAGAAAAGGTCTGAGATTTGCTTAAGGTCACACAACCAGTAGGCATCAGAGTTTTGACTCATTCCCAGAATTTGTGACTCCAAATCAAATGCTTGTTTTATCATATTACAATTATCTACCATTTTAACAATGATAGTATATGGCTGTGCTTAGAAAAGGTCAAAATCAAGAACACTAAAATTATAGCCCACAATCAGAAACAGTGGGAACAACTGTTTTCACCTTCTCACAGTGTTCCACAATAGAGCCAGCAGTCACCAAAGCTCTAGAGGTTTAACCAAGGTATTACCAGCAACAAAAATTCATAATACTTTTAAATTACAACTAAGTAGTTCTCTTAGGGATTGGGGTTTGTTTGCTTTATTGTTATTTATGCCTACAGCACCTGATCTTCCTAGGTGGTCTCTCATCCAAGTACTAACCAGGCCTGACCCTGCTTAGCTTCCAAGATCAGACATGGAGCCTGTTCAGGTTGGCATGGCCATAGATCATAGACTGTGGCTCCACTAGGGCATGAACCCAGGACCTTCTGCATGTAAAGCAGAGGTGCTAACTGCTGCACTATGGAACCACGTCCTTTTTTTTTTTTTTTAACATCACCACCCCTTACTCTCCTCTGTAACCAGATGCAACTCCACAATGGGTTACAAAAATAGTCGATTCTCATCATTCACCACAGTTATGTTCAATAACGAACACTGAGTTGGTGAATTCCTAGGAGAAATACAGGGTTAGGTTTCCTTTAAGACTCTGTTCACAACGTTTTTTGTCAATCAGTCAATACACAGCTTTATTTATGAGTATTTAAAGACATCTTACTTAGTACACAGTGTCCATTCATTAACACAGAACTCACGACCAATGGTGCTGTGACTCACGGCCGAGCAAAGCTTAAAACGCCCGTGTCCTCCATAAGGCGCGTCACAGCCGCTATGCGTGGGAACACTGGGCAGCACCACAGCACTACACTTGAGACATTTTAAACAGCAAAATCACCAATGAAAATTCAAAAATGCAAAAAAACAAAACAAAAAACATGGCATTAAAGAACCACGAAAGGGACACTTATATTAGAGTTAATAATACAAAAAGGCAGAGTGTCACCTGTTCAACTTCAGCTGGGTACATGTATGATGGGCACCTCAAAAATGTCACCACACAGTGTATGACTGCAAATGACTGTAAACGCACCACCAGTGTTGCTTTAGGGGTTACAAGTAAATTTTAGCGAGGAGGTGAATTCGCAAGCATGAGATCTACAAATAACTGCAGAAAGGCTGTGCACGGCTGGAGCAGACAGGCAGTGTGGGAGCGCCCCCAGCTTTGAGGCTGGCTCTCCTATTAGGTAAGTGAGCAGGGAAGTCAACCCGAGTTCTCCTGCCTGCAAAGGTAAGAAGACCAAATTAAATGAGGTCTAAATTTCCTTCCAGGGTGAACATTCAATGATACTTTTAATGACTCTCAGATAGGCGTGGGACATGGGACACTTTATGTAGACTATGAATCTGGGTAGATTATAGATCCAACTTTGTGACTCTAGGCAAATAATCTCTCTGAACCTCAGATTCTTCCTTATCAAATGAAAATCTCTACATTTCATGAAGTTGCTGGAAAAACATAAAATGGAATAATAAATGAAACCATAATATACGCAAAGTACCTGGAACATAGAGAACATTAAAATGTGAATCCTTCTTTCCTAATGTATAAATCCTGCTTATTAATACAAACATGTTCAACTATATGTGGGAAAAGGACTATTTAATAACTGTAATACTGTCCAAGAATGATCAATGATCAATGTACTTTTATCAAGTACCTATTGGTTTTTAAACTGATAATAAAAGATGTCAAATTGTTCCTGAGTTATTGCCAATTAGTAGGTTAAATGTGGCCAGCTCAGCAGTGCAGTAAAAAATTCCCTGGCCTGCTCACTCACTGTTTCACTTATCCATTTATTCTACAAATATTTATGGACTACCTACTATGTGCCAGGCACTGTTCTAGACCCTAGAGAATGAAATAGGTAAGTTTTTGGTCTCTAAGAGGTTATGGTCAAGCATATGTGGGAGCAAACAACAAACCAATACCTGACACAATGTATAGAGGCAATAAGGGCTCAGAAGAAAAAGAAAGCGAACCAAAGGGATAGAGTCATGGAAGGAAGAGCACTCCCTCAGGTACGGTGGCCGGAGAAGGCCTCTTTAAGGAGGTGTGTGTGAGCAGAGGCCTGAATGGTGGGAAGAAGAGAACCAAGAGACGGTCCAGGCAGGAGGGGGGCATTCCGGGCCTTGGAGGAAGAGTTAGCTGTGTGCTGGGTAAACAATGAGGAGGCCAGTGTTGCTCTGATGCAGGGGAGAGCGGCAGACAGATCAGAGCAGTGAGAGGCCCGCTCACCGAGGCCAAGGAGCCCCTGAGGATCTGGCTTCAGTCTCAGTACCATGGCGAGCCGGCCAGTGTGGTAGGGAGTAGGTGAATGACTTTTCTGATTTGTTTTGAAGCAACAACTCTGACTGTTGTGTGGGAAAAAAAGACCACACATGAGGGTCAAGAGTGGATGTAGAAAGGCCAAATGGGTGGCTGCCTGGTAGACCAGGCTGCAGGCCATGCTGGGCCATTCAGGGCGGTCAGCTCGGGTGTAATGGATCTGGTGCTGGATCCATCACGCCCATCGAAGTCGGCGTGCATGAAGCGTTTGCTCACACCTGGTATGGTAATTAGGACCTCTGTTCCCAAGTTTAACTGCAAATGGCCCTAAACAAATTTGAAAAAGAAAAAAAAAGCAGAAGGTCTCAAAGCCACCTCCTTTTCCTCTCAGATCTCTTTTCCCAGCTGAAAGGAGGTCTCCCCCTTCTCCACCACGCCTTCACCCTGCCACGTCTTTAGAAGTACACATTATAGTTGAGTCTTACTTTATGAATTCTTTACATTTAGATAAACTATATTGGATAAATTTATTTAAAATATTAAAACCTTTAAAAAGCATAAAATTTAATTACCTATTTATCATCAGTTTAAGTAATAAACTATAAAATAGTCACATATTCCTTCCTCCCCATGAGGAGAAACAACTGTTTGCATTTGGTAGTACCATTTCCAGGTATATCTTTATGCCTTATATATATATTTATATACGTCCCTATGTATATAGTGTTGTTTTGCATGATTTTAAGGTTTATGTGAATGGTATACTTTATATATTTATGTGTTACTTATATTTTTATTTAACATTATGTTTGTAAGAATCCATATTGATGACTTACTCTAGTTCATTTTCACTAATATATATATTTTTATTGATGACTTTATCACAATTAACTTATCCATTCTCCTAGTCAGGAACACTTAAGTTTCCAGTATTTTTGCCATTGGAGACAAGCTGCTATGAGTCTTTCACACTTACACGTGAACAAAGTTGACTCTGATATGTGCCCCCAAGACCTGCATTACCTGAAATACAGAATCTAGGGCCCCACACACAAACGATTGAATCAGAAGCTGAATTTTAACAGTACTTTCAGGAGGTCTGTATGCACGAAACAAGTGTAAGAAGTATCGGTTTAGAGGGCGCAGTACTTCTCAAATTGTGATGAACCAGTTCTGTTTTGGTTCTTCAATTTTCAATCCGTTACAGACTGATATTTTTGTAAAATCGTATGCTTAGATGTTTCCACAACATTAAATTGCTATAAAAATTTCTCAACACTTATTCTACTTGCTATACTCACCTTCATACAGACCAGTAACGACTGTTCTGTGGACTAGCAGAGTCAGCAAACTGACACGGTAAGAACTTAGGAGTGGAATCACTCAGTCGTCTGGAGTCTCGTCCTTGACTACACAGAAGAATGCCAGATTGTTTTCCAAAGTGATTGTATCCATATCTGTCCCCACCAGCAGCCTATGAGAATGACGGGTATGAAACAGCCTCTCGTTGACATCTTAATTTACACTTTTCTGTTGCCTTCACCTTGGAAGACTATTTGTAGTTTTGAATATGTTTTTCTAATGCATAAGCTTCTCATAGGTTTATCTTTGCTCAGATTTATTATCGTTGGCACTACCCCCCAACAATAAGGTTCAACCATTAGAACATGAATATTTGCTAAAAATATATGTCCCTTCTGTTGCTTAAAACAGCTATCCCATTCTATTTCACTGCTTTTTCAAATATGCTCAATTTACCTGTATTTTCAAATATGTGCAATATTCAGTCTTTAAGGTTGTATAGCAGATAAGAGTTGTGATCTAAATAAAGTGTAAGCTTTTTTAAAAAATAAGAATGTCTTATTTTACAATAAAGTTGAAATTAATAAAACGAAGTGCTTTTTCACAATGGGTTTGCTGCCAGAGCATAGGTGTCACGAGAACCACGGCTAAATCTAAGCCAAAATGGGAAAGAAAAAGACTCATATCAACATCATCGTCAGTGAACACGTAGATTTTGGCAAGTCTACCACTACTGGCCAACTGACCTACAAACGGAGTGGAATCAACAAAAGAATCATTGTTCAATTTGGGAAGGAGGCTGCTGAGATGGGGAAGGGCTCCTTCAAGTACGCCTGGGTCTCGGATATATGGAATGAAAGCTGACCGTGAACGTGGTATCACGACTGAAACCTCCCTGTGGGAATTCGAGACCAGCAAGTATTGTGTGACCGTCATCGATGCCCCGGGACACAGAAGCTTTATTCAAAACACAATTACAGGCACATCTCACGTTGCCTGCGCTGTCCTCATTGTTGCTGCTGGCGTTGGTGAATGTGAAGCAGGTGTCTCCAAGAACAGGCAGACCCCTGAGTGTGCCCTTCTGGCTTACACACTGGGTGTGAAACAGCTAATTGATGGTGTAAACAAGATGGATTCCACTGAGCATCCTTACAACCAGAAGAGATACGAGGAAACCGTTAAGGAGTCAGCACCTACCTTAAGAACACTGGCTACAACCCGGACACGGTAACATTTGTGCCAGTTGCTGGTTGGAATGGTGACAGCATGCTGGGGCCAAGTGCTAACATGCCTTGGTTCAAGGGATGGAAAGTCACCCGTAAAGATGGCACTGCAGGTGGAACCACGCTGCTTGAAGCTCTGGATTGCATCCTGCCACCCACTCGCACAACTGATGAGCCCTTGTGTTTGCCCCTCTAGGATGTCTACAGAAATTGGCGGTATTAGCACTGTCCCTGTGGGCCAAGCAGAGGCTCATGTTCTCAAACCCAGTACAGTGGTCACCTTTGCTCTAGTCAACGTTACAATGGAACTCAAGTCTGTTGAAATGCACCATGAAGCTTTGAGTGAAGCTCTTCCTGGGGGCAGTGTGGGCTTCAATGTCTAAAACATGTCTGTCAAAGATGTTCATCATGGCAATGTGGCAGGTGACAGCAAAAATGACCCACCAATGGAAGCAGCTGGCTTCACAGCTCAGGTGATTATCCTGAAATCATCCAGGCCAAATCAGTGCTGAACATGCACCTGTTCTGGATTGTCACACAGCTCACATCGCTTGCAAATTTGCTGTGCTGAAGGAAAAGATAGATCATCATTCTAAGAAAAAGCTGGAAGACGGCCGAAGTCTTAAAACCTGGTGATGCTGCCATCACTGATACGGTTCCTGGCGAGCCCGAGTGTGTTGAGAGCTTCTCTGACTGTCTTCCTCTGGGCTGCTCTGCTGTTTGTGACACGAGACATACTGTTGCTATGGGTGTCATCAAAGCAGTGGACAAGAAGGCAGCTGGAGCTGGAGAAGTCGCCAAGTTTGTCTAGAAAGCTCAGAAGGCTGCATGAATATTATCCCCAACACCTGCCACCCCAGTCTTAATCAGTGGTGGAAGAACAGTCAGAACTGTTTGTCTCAACTGGCCATTTAAATTTAATGGTGAAAGATGGGTGTACCGTAACACCTTCAGAAGGAAAAGAGAATATTTTGCTAACCATTTGGTTTTTTGTGTGTGGCAGTTTTTAAGTTATTAGCTTTTAAAATCAGTACTTTTAATGGAAATGATTTCACCAAAAATCTGCCACAAAATTTTGAGACAGTTAAAAGAAAGTTCAGTGAGGGGGAAAAAAAAACACTAAGCAAATATATTCCTAAAGTAATAAACTGGAATTTTCTTATACTACTTACTGTAGAAAGAGTGTGGCATAACATTAACTGAATATTTAAAAAAGAATTACATATTAATTTTTTGATAAAGGAGTGAAAAAGACTCCCAAACTGGTGGAATCCCGTAACATCTTAGAACTCATCATGAGATATTTTAGAAAGACTTGCTTGAAAGTGGTGGGCATGCACGCCCAGAAAACCATTCTAGTGAGGCTCTGTCATAGGAAGCATTTCTTAAGAAGCTGAAATTTAGGCATCTAGGTTACCTCCTCTCCAGTTCGTGGCACCCCTTATTCCTTGCCCCCACCCCTACTCCATTCATCAGAATGTGGCCAGAATACTTGTTTTTAGTTACCAATCTCACTGTGTCATTTAGCTCCTAGAACCCTTCCAGGGCTTTCTATCACGTTTTGAAAGCCATCCAGATGCCCTGCTGCAGTCCAGCCTCGCGGGCCTGGCCCTTCCCCGCTGTGCAGCTCTGTTGCACTCCCCCTCTCACCTACACTGCCCAGGTCTTCCACACGGCCAGCTTATTCCTGCATGGGCTGCTGCATCAGCTTTCCCTCTCTCCGCTATTTCCTTTATTATATTTTATTTTTATCCCCAACCAATTTTCCAAGGCTGAGTCTTTGTTATCTGTACCTTCAAAGCCACCTCCCCTGAGTGGCCTTCACTCACCACACAATCAGAAGTCACCAGGAGGTACTGTAATTTATAACCTCATTTTAATTCTATGCAAGCCCTAATATCTTAGTTATACTAACTTGCGTATTGTCCACCTCCCCAAACCAGCAGAAAAGCCCCATGAATATGAGGACCTTGTTTGTATGGCTCAGTGCCAAACACTCATGCTTTAGACACTGCCAGCCTCAGAGCTGGCATTCAGTGCTCGCTGTTGTTTTGTTTCTTTTTTCTTTTTTTTCTTTTTTCAAAGCCTACAGCACCCGGTATTCCTAGGTGATCTCCCATCCAAGTACTAACCAGGCCCGACCCTGCTTAGCTTCTGAGATTAGGTGAGATTGGTTGTGTTCAGGGTGGCACGGCCATAGACTGTTTCTTTTATCTTTCTCTCTTTTATTTTTCTTGGTTGTTATTGTTGTTTTTGGTAGGTTGTCGTTTTGGTAGCATGAATTTCTAGATAGACTCAGTTACCTAAACAAGGCAGGATTGTGTTAGATGTGTGTTGAAGAAAAATGGCAAAGATATAGTTTCTGTCCTCAAAACAATTGGGAGATGACACATTGATGGTGAGGTAACCAACAATTCACACTAGCGAATCATCCCCTGTGTGTGGACAATATGTACAGTGGAAGTTGAGACTATAATTTATTGAACATTACCTAACGTTGGGCATTCTGCTGACTACATCATTTGATGCTCATGATAATCATAGAAAGGAACTATCATTATTCTCATTTTACAGCTAAAGTGTTGCGAGATTAAAGAAGTTCAAAAAGCTCATGATTACCAGGGAGCTCATTCTTCACCACTGCTCAAGGGGAGACGGGGTCGCTTCAAGTTCAAGTGGCCTGGGAGGCTTTGTGGACGGGTGTTGGTCGAGCTGGCCCCTGAGACAGGACAGGGCTGAGAGGTGCAACTGGAGCTGACACTCTGCACCTGAGAAGATGGCCAAGCAGGTAACATTTGTCAATCACCTGCCACAGAAGCAGTTTTCAGAAGATCTGTAACTGATGAAAGTGGTTCAAATAATTTGAGAATAGACAGTGCAGCAAAGTCCACGTATGAGCATTAAAAAGAATGATTAATATTGTTTGGAACTCAATATAAATAAAAAAGAATGATCGCAACAAACCAATTAATTTTAAAAAGTATATATAGATATGGATATAGATATACTGAAAGGATAAAGGGGAGGAGTGAAGAGCACTTCTTTGTAGACCAATGCCAGCTAACAAACATAGATGGATTGACAAAATAAAGAAAATCACCATTTGGCAAACTCCAGTGTAATCACTGAGTCAAGGCAAGGATCATCAACGGATGCCAAAACCATCATGTGAACGACTCTTTCGTAGCAGGACGTTTGCATGGATTTTCAACTGCAAAGAGGAAAGTGTCTATTATAAGAGTTCTATAAGTCTCTATATAACTGGAGGACCAAAGTGAGCATCGCTAATAGTGGGACGATCTGACATTTGTGCCTCCTGATGTGATGCGATTTGAAATGCACATTGTCGAGATGTATTCTTGCCAAAAATGTTTGACCAGAATTTAATCTGACTGCTAGACTAGCACATAACAATAGAAATATAATGTGAGCCTTATATGTAATATTAAATTTTCTGGTAGCCACATAAGAAAAGTATAGACAAAACCCAAAATCCCACAGGTGAAACTAATTTAATAATATACTCTATTTAATCCACTATATCCAAAATATTTCAACATGTAATCAATATAAAAAATTAATATTTTACTTTCTTTTTTTGTAATGAGTCTTCAGTGTGTACTTTTTCATTAAAGTACATTTCAATTCAGATGCTAAATTTTCATTGGAAATACTTTATCTGTACCTAGATTCATAAAATTTACAGTTGAAAGTAGATTTGCATACCTAAAGTGTTCAAAACATATTTAAAATTTTCCCAATAATGGAATTGAGTATGAGCTTTAAAATCTAAATTCAAATTAATTCAAATGAAACTAAATTAAAAATTCAGTTGCTCTTTTGCATTAGCTATATTTCAAGTTCTCAATAGCTACATGAAGTAGTGGCAACCATATTAGATAGTGCAACCCTAGATTTAACTGTTTATAGAAAATAAAGATGACAGTAGATAGACAAGTTGAATGACACCGAGAGACAAACTAGAAGTTGAAACATTCTACTAAACACTGTCTTGGAGTTTCAAAAAGTTAATGTCATAAAAAAAAGATAAGTCCGGAGATCGTCCTAGGCTAAGAGAGACTACAGAGATATAACAACCAAATGCAGTGTTGGATCCTTGTTTGGAAACAAAAACTAAAGGATGGACAATTGGGGAAACTTCTTCGCACTACTGGGGAACCTTGAAGATGTACTATATTTTAGATACATTTTGAAATTATTGTTAATTTTCTTAGGGGTCACAATGGCATTATAATTATGGAGAAAACTGCTTTATTTTTAAAGGAATAATAATTCTAGTGGGAGAATAATCTAGAAATAAATTTTAACCAAATATCAATAAGAGTTGAGAGAAGAAAAACTATTTGGGGACATGATGATCTCAAAATATTTACCTGCTATGCAACCTTTTTCCAGGAAGCCATTGGAGGAGACACTCCTCAAAATGAGGGAGCAAACCAAGAAAAGAAGATGAATAATAGAGGAAGCAGGTAATCCAGCACAGGCAGGAAGCGATGAGGATCCCCAGGATGACGGTTGGGAACCAGTCCGAGAAAAGCAACAGTTAGCGACTGGACCAAGAAAAGCTCTAGGAGAGAGGTCTTCGAAGAAAAAAATTGACAATATCATGGAAAGTTTTATAACTCTATAGAAGGATTTTAAGAGAAAATTTAATAATAAGTGCACTCACTGGCATATTGGTAAACCATTCTCTGAAGAGAAAGAAGGAAAGGAAGGAAGGAAGGAAGGAAGAAGGAAGGAAGGAAGGAAGGAAGGAAGGAAGGAAGGAAGGAAGGAAGGAAGGAAGGCAGGCAAGCATGCTCTGATTTCTAGCATTTATTGATTTTCATGGCATAAATACTTCCAACTATAGCTGATTTCAAGCTACCAACATGAAGTCACTGAGCACACAATTGGTGAGGGATCCCACAATTGGTTTTCAAGAGCTATTAAAAAAAAAAAAAGACAAGTATATAATACTACTCATTTGTCCCATGAGCCAAATGAGAATTATATGCTAAAATTCAGATCATCTCTTATGTTATCAAAAGAAAAGAGACCATGAAAGAGCTAGCTCCAACAAAATTAATCATATAAACAAAGCAAGTATTAACTCCTGAAAAGTAAAAAGTCTTCCAAGAAAAAAAATGGACTCAGTATTCCACAAGGCTCAGCTATGAACATTTACCTTGTCAGAACAAGGTGTACACCAAAGGCGGAGTTAACCTTTTAAAATGTGATGTAACCATATTGAGAGGATGAAGGGAGCTAAAAAGAGTGGTCATTGTCACTAGACAGTGCCTAAAATTTGTCAATGTAAGAAACATCCAAACCTGCAGAGAATTTTTGAGTTTATTTGAGCCAAACGATGACAATTGCTGGGAAGCAAAATCTCAATGGATTGAAAAAATGCTCTGGAGAATGGCAGTTTTGCAGCTTATTTTATACATTAGAATCAAAGGAGGAGACATAGGTGGGTTACATGAAATCCGTTGGTAGATCGGGCAGGGAGGGAGAAAGCAAAGCGGGGAAATCTCTGAGACTGGATATGAAGGAAAACGAGGAGACACATACGTTCCTTTCACATTGGTGGGTGTAGGATAGTTGATCATTAACATTTACAGCACAGAGATGGTGTGTGTGTGTGGCAGAGGGGACAAGGTAACCATGAGGGGGTCTGTGGTCTCCTGCTCTGGCGGTGGGTGTGCCCTGAGGAGTCTGGAAAAGATGACTGACATTTCAAAGGTATGTTACCTCAGAGGCCAACAGACAATAGACGGGCTCACTTAAGATAAACACTGACCTTTGTCGAGGAAGCTACAGGCCCAGGATGTGAGTACCTGCCATGACCCACTTTTGGTTAGGAATTTTTATGTTCAGACCGTTCCAGGTGGATCTCTGAGTTTGTAGGGCCCGCCATGCTGGCCTCCCCCGAGCTTGCCAGGTTTAGCACGTGGACCCTTTTTCATCCACAAATTGAGAAATCAAGAAATAGAAGAGGGAGCATTTTGTTTAGAAATATGCAGGTAAACTACCAGAAGAAAGGGCCAAAAAAAGATAAAAATCATTGCGTGTGTGATGCAGAACTTCAGAGTGGAAGGAATGTGGCAGAAAACGGCTGGCTTTCTTTTTAAGTCCTGTAGAACCATTAGACCTAAACACACACAGGTGCACACACACACACACACACACACACACACACACACTAAAAAAGGAGAAAAATCCAGACCTCTGGTTACAGAGGGCTGACTGCACACGAGTTTTTATCACTCCTCCTCCAAAACACTGAAATGACAAAAGAAATATGAAAATAAAAATAAATTGATACTCTTGCTGAAAGGACAGGAGAATGTATCAGCAGTGTACCTGGACAGGTAGGAATTTGGGGGTGATGCAGAGGAGCTGGGATCAGATTCATTATTAAACCCCCCAACATACTCGATTGAAAAACAACCCCATACAACCCTAAGAGAGAATCTCAAAAAGTTAAGTTTTGCCAGCGCAGTCCCCCATACCCCTAAAATATATCCCCATTTCCCTCCCGCCATCCTGCTGCCAGCAGGTAATTGCGGTTCGCTGGATGGGATTGTGATACTAGACACGCTCTCCCAGACGAGAGAACAAAAGCAGAGACTCTGGCAGTGTGCCAGGGGCTTTCCACCCACTTTGCTAAACCAGCACCTCACTCAGGGCACCCGCATCACTGCCGGACCAGTGGGGAGCCTCGCAGCAGGCAGCATGGGTGAAGGGCAAAGATCACAGGAATGATTCCTCGCCATCGCTGTCATCCCGAAAAACCACTCACTCCTTTAGTTCCTGCTATCGAGACCCCCAGAACTGTCCTTTTCAAGGCCTGGCTTTTCAACTTTTTATTAATTTGGTGAGTTTCTCCACATCTTCCCAATAAATTTCTTTCTTGTGTAAGTTAACTAGTGTCAGAGTCCATTGCTTGCAATGAAGAAACCCTTATCAGACAAAAAGATGACAATAAGCTTAATGCTATTATTATAGACCTCATATTTTCTATGTAATAAATACTTTGTACTCTTATAAGCTTAACTTGGTGCTAACACAGGGAATGAACATTCTTTTCAAATGCCTATGGGACGTACAAAGTAATCTCTCTTCTGTAACACACCCACAAGTAAAAATCAGTAAATTCCAAAAAGTAAAAATACACAGGCCACAGTGTAAAACAAAACAAGAAAACCCCTAAAACTTAATACCAATGTCTAAATGTATTTGCTTAGAAATAACATCTGACATTATAAAAAAACTTATGAAATAATGGCAATAGCAAAATTATCTGTCAAAATCTATGATGTAACCATATGATAAAAAGATTCTCAGAGGAAATTTTATAGCCTTAAAAACATTTATTGGAAATCAAGAAAGATGAGAGAATAACTGAACTACTTGATTCAAAAAGCTTTTAAAAAAAGACAATAAAATAGAAAAAATGTAAAGTATAAAATGAAATAGAAAAAATAGAGTTAGTCAATAATACCAAAAGCTGGTCTTTTCAGAAAAAGAGATAACAAAAATTAACGAGAAAAGAAGCATGTGAGGATTATTTTCAAAATTATAGGATTATTATTATTTTTTATTATTGGAGTTAAGAAGGCCTACTTAAGCAAGACACAAGATCAAAAACCATAAAACGCTGACAGATTGGACTCCACAAAAGAAGTTAAAATGTTTGAGAAATGAAAGACTGTGAAAATTAATAGAAACCTCACTTAAAATAGAGTTGGTTCAATTAATCGTTACCAAATATGTTTTAATTTTAAATTTAATTTTAAATTAATTTTTAATTTTAAATTATACCCAACCAGTATAATAAACTGCATACGTTAAAAAAAAACAAACAAACAAAAAACAAAAAACAATGGAGTCAGGAAGCCAGAAAAGAGAACTCTCTGAATGCATCATTCAACGCACACTACTGACCCCAACTGGAAGAGATGTACCTTGCATCTCGGACAGGAAGTGATACATTACTACCTCATCAGGAAGAAGAAAAGATTCTTCCCAAGCTAATGAAAATTTATTCTACTTGGAAGTTTCAGTTTCCTTCAACAAACTCTTCCTTTAAACAGTGCCTCTCAGGTCCATAAAAGAGTTTTTTTCTCTGGACTAGTGTATGGTTCCTGTGCCATTAGATTACATGTCCTAAACTGCAATTCTTCGTTGTTCCCAGGAAAAAAAAATTTTTTTTGCTGGACAAATAGCTATCTATTCGTTTAAAGTCAACAACTCCATAAACAAAAGTAACAAGTAGTGAACTAGAAGAAAAGAGCTGTTACAAATACGAGTTAAAAGCCATAATTGCAAAGAGCTGCTATAAATAAGAAAATCACGCAAACTTTTTTATGCACAAAAGCTATAGAAAGCCATTTCTTAGAAAAGAATGCCTAATAAACATTTGAAAGGATGCTCAAAGATATTAGTAATAAGGAAAGTTTAAAACAGTAAGACACAATTTTTCATCCATCAGATAAGCACAGAATTTAAAACATGATAATAAGCAGTGTTTAAAACATGAAAAACAGGCATTCTCATCCATTGTTATTGGGGGATATAAACTGGTAGTCTTTTTTCAGGACAGTTTAGCAGTAGGTACTAAATCGTTTAATGTGCACACTCATTTGAATCAGGCCACTCCCAGAAATCTGTCTTGAACATGTTTACAAAGGTATAAAGATGCCCACTGAAGCTTTTTTTTGATTAGTGAAAAATTAAAATTTTATATAGGTCAGTCCAAAGGAAAATGATTAAAGGATTGCTGAGCAGGCTTTAAAATAACTGAGTAAATCTATAGGTACGTGAAAAAATTTCTAAGATAGAATGTTAAATGGTGAGTAAATTATTGAATGCAAATTACATAGTGCATTCATTTGGCTATGTGTATCATATATTGATACATGTATAGACATGTATGATGGCAATTATGGCATAGAATGAGTTTCACTTTGTAACTTATATTACAGTGTTGTTTTAATTAAGATGAAGAAGCAGTTTAGAAAGAGACATATCAAGCTGTTGTGTTACCACAGAGGGGAGAAAAAGGGTAAAGATTTTTTCATTTCACTCTATAAACTGTGAAAATGAAAAAAAAAGTCAAACATGCAATTATTATGCAATTTTTGTGAAATGCTTACTATAAATAATGTATGAAAATACTTTCAAAGACAAATGAAATGGACCTCAACTAAGTTTACCCTAGCAATTTTCCAAATCACAATAAAAAATAAAATAGGATGGTTTTATGATGTTTTACCCGGTACTTTTCCAGTTCTCCTTTCTTTACAACATAATTAGAAGTTACTTCAAAAGAATTCCTCATTGCTTTATGGAATATTACTGCCTTAAATATAACCTTCCAGACCAAGGGTTCAAAGCATAGTTAGCTTAAGAATTTCAGCTGAGAACCCCAAAATGGCAGAATATTACGAAAGGGGTGACTTTTTCCTATTTCCTAATAAATATTACAGCAGTACGTAATTTGTCTGTGGATGTCCAATTTCCCCCAAAGTTACTCATTTAAAAAAACTGTCACACGTTAAGTCATAAATCGTATTGTTTTATTGGGATCGTAGAAAGGTATTAAATGATCATGAAAGTAAAGGCCTCACAAGGAATAAAAACACGTTCAATTAATAATACCTAATATTAAATCATCATTGGTAGTCTGGATCCAGCCCTCAACGTGCCAGGAAGCAGTAAAATTAGCAGCATGACTTTGCTCAATGACACGCTCTAGGGCGTTCAACATTTCCCCAGGAGTTCGCTTTGAAATAAAGACTACACGATAAATACAAAGCAGGCATAAGGCGGTCACAGGGACATTCACCTAAGGGTGGACAGAAAGGCACTGAAAAAGGAACTGCGTTGTATTTACTCGGGGCTGGGAAGCTGGCCACTCTCTTATTCGGGGTCGGATACGCGCGTCCCCGACTGCTCTCGCCAACACGCAGCTTGGGTTGCTCGTTAACGCGCAGTGCTAGGGAGGGGTGCACCGCGGCCACCACCGAACATGAAAAATGCCTTTCCCTACTTAAGCCCCAAAGTCCTTCACCGCCCTGGAAGGGCGAACACGACGTCCTGGCGCATGTTCAATCACGAGCTGCTCCCTCCATCTTGTCCCCAGTCTCCTTTAGGGAACCGAGCGGCGCAGTCTTAAAGCCCCTCAGTAGTGGGACTACAGGCGGGAGGGGGTGGCATGGCCGTGGGAGCACAGACGGCGCGCGAGGCCGGCGCTCGCGGCTGGGCTGCTGCGGCGCCGGGTGGAGCCGCCGGGGGCACCCGGGGCCCGTCCCCGGGCCGGAAGGACAAAGGACACGTAGGGGACGCGGATCGCGAGCGGGTTGCAGGCCGACTTCCGGGCGGGCGGGCGGGCTCGTCCGCCGCGGGGCCCGCGCGCAGGACAAAGCGGCGGCGGCGCGCCGGCTCCCGGCCCGCGCGCGCCCCCGGTGGCCGGGAACGCGCGCACGCGCGCGCAGGTGGCGGTTAGAAATGGCGGTTGGGGCGGAAGGCGGGGGCCGGCCTGGGGCGAGGCGCCGTGTGGCGATGCCGCGCCGCCCGTGCCCTGCCGAGAGCGCAGGGCAGTGTCGCCTCCCGAGGCCTCCTCCGCGCACAGCGCCGGCTCTCCGGGCGTGGAGAGCCCGAGTGGGGGAAGGGGTGGCGCGTACGACGAACAAAGGACACGGCCGGGGCCGGCGCGGCCGCTGCGGGGACGCAGAGTCGCTCCCTAAGATGGCGGCCGGCGCGCGGGGCGGGGCGGAGCCGGCCGGGGGGCGGGGTCTCCGCGCGCGGAGGGCGCCGGGCGGGGCTGCGGCCGCCGACTCGTCGGCATGGCCTCGGCGCCGGAACCCGGCGAGTCCGGAGAGGGGAAGGTAACCCGGGGCGGCGGGGTGGCGGGGCGGCGGGGCGCGGGCGGGGCGCGCGCGCGGCGCTTCGCAAGGACGCGGCCTCCGGAGCCAGGACGCCCCAGGCCCCGAGCGCGTGTCGTCGGCCTCGCCGCCGACCGGGGGGTGGAAATTGCTACCGTGTATCCTCCCGCGCCCATGTTTTTGACCTCGTTGCCATGACAAGTGACCAAAATTAGGGGGCGGAGGGAACCAGGACTACTAATGACTTATTGCGGGGCCCTAGACAAACAGCTAACAAGCCTTTGGCAAGAAAACGTCTGCTGGCCATGGTCTTGCCCTGGTGGCTGAGCACGAGGGTCAGATGAAAAGAGAGGTTTTTTTCCGTGAACCTTGCTTCTCTCGATTGAGCGGTGTGTGTAGTAACCACTAGCGTCCGTGGCTGGTATTCGTGTCGTCGTGCTTGGCCCTCTTCAGTTCCACCTTCCACGACTGTCATTGTGCGCTAACCTGGAAACTGCCTAAAATCGTAAAACCAGCACGTTGCTATCACCTAGCCTGTAATACAAGGCCCTCCAACGGACTTCTCATCATTGCTCTAGATGTACTGAAGCTAAACCAGGCTCTAATCTTCCCCTAAAGGCCCCATGACTCCCCGAAGCAGACTCAGGTGCTTCTGTCCCCATCTCCCCTGGCACCTTGTACATAGTGATATCACTACACCGTTTATATTATCAGAAAATAATTCGTCTCCTTCCTTGTGGGCTCCATAAGAGCAGGGAAACCGATTTATATCCTCAGTGCTGAGCAAAAAACATGTTCAGAAAGAAGATAAAAATTTTAATAGTAAGCTTAGTGTGCCAAATTGGTCTTCATCTGTAGTTTTAGGATATTCTCTGATCAGCTTGGAAATTTTGCTTACTTCCTCAAAGTTCTTGCTTCTCTGGGGACTTTTACATCTGTGTTTCCACAAGACAGCAGATCATCAGACGGCTGATACGAACAAATGTTAGATTGTTTCCATATTTAATAACTGTCAGTTTATACAACATTGGTGCCTTTTCTGTTTTTAATGTCTCACGTACTATTTGGCATATGCTTAATATAACAAAGTATGAAACCCTTATATGAAACTTGCATATTTCAAAATGAAATTCTAGATTTTGTGAGAACACTGGGATCTTGAATGAGGCTTTTAACCTTTCTGTATATGATTGTTCACCTTTGACAGGAGGTAACTGCTGTCATGTAATGGTCATAAGGGTGATTTAATCCACTAAGAAAGATATCAGTGAAAGAAAAAAGATTTCTATTGACCTATTTCATTGGTCCATCATTAGCAAACAAAATACTGTAAAAAGTCCAGTAAATATGTTCATGAAACACTAATGCCTATCAAATCTCATGAAAGAGATGATAATAAAATTAATATAACATAAGCTATGTCCGACTTAGTAGCCCAGGATAATGTCAGAAAAAGAAGCCTACAGTTTTTAAAAATTTTTCACTGATCATTCCATTGCAATCCAGGGTGTTTCATTTTTAGAATCAGCAACCTAAGGAAAACATGGGAACGTTACCAAGCTAGCATGTCTGATAGAACGAACCCTTAAAAACCTGCCTTTCCTCTGCTCTCATTCTTTACTCTCTGAGAAACTAAAATATGAAATTTGTTAACATGCCTACCAGGAAAGTGATACAGGTAAATTCTAAATTTATTAATTCAACCATTCAAAAAATTATTTAGAGTACCTACTGAGCATTAGGCACTAAACTACATGCTAAAATAGCTTTGATCAAAACAGGTAAAATCCCTATCTTTATGGAATTCAGATTCTGCTGGGGGCATCAAACAAAAAGGAAGCATTTAATTTACTGAACCAGCCAGGCAAAGATCCCAGAGAAAGGCAGCATGTGCTAAGCAGTAACCCATCGAAGGCATGTCTGAGTGGCAGCGTGCCTACACCAGAGGACACGGTCAAGAAAGGGGTACAAAAGGAGGGTGGGTGCCACATCTTGTAGGGCCTTCACAGTAGCAAGGTGTACACATATTCTGAGCATATCTAAAGGCCATAGAGGGTTTAAAAAGAATGATAAGAGTAATCTTTGTGGAATCAAGGTCTTTTACACTTCTAGGACAGAAGCTGTTACTTGTAAGCAGCAGTGACAGAAGTGGTTGGTTCAGGATGGATTTGGTTCAGCTGTATCCTTCCAGAATTGCTGATACACTGGACATGAGTTTGCTGAAGAATTAAGGATGACTCCTAGGTTTTTGGTCTGACAATTGTTTGAGGAGTGATGCGTGAAAAGTAATTCCAGTTTGGAAATACTAAGTTCAAGGTGCTTATCAGACATGGATGTGTCAACAAGCAGATGAATATGAGACTAAAGCTTGGGAGAAATCAGGGTTGGTTTTGGTTTCTAAATTTGGGAGTCATCATGTAAACTGCATTTAAAGACTGGAGACACCTAGGAAGAGACTAGATAGCGGGGGTGGGGGACACATGTTAACAGATGTCATCAGAGGGGATAGCAACGAAGCTGCCAGAAAGGGCCAGTGACATAGGAAAACAGGAAATTTCATATTCGAAGCCAAGGAAGTGTTCTAACAACAAATGATTACCTGTCCCACATGGGCTGATGTGTAGAGTACTATGGATTTTGCAAAATGGATGTTTTAGAACAATGCCGTTTCAGTGCTGTGCAGGGGATGAGTGCCCCTTATAAAGTTAAAGTGAGAATCAGGAGGTTTCTAAGTGGAGCAGCACACATAGGTTAACTGGTTTTGCAGTGAAAGGGAGCAGAAAAATGAGATGGTAATTTAGGACGCTTGAGGGGAAGGGATGTGAAGAGGGGTTTGTTTGGTTTTGTTTCTAGGCTGGCGATTGTAGAGAGAAAAATAATGCAAATGAAGGAAGGGATAACTAGAAACAACGCCCCTGAGTAGTTGAGGAACCAACTGCAGTTAGGACTATTTTTTTTGGTTAATGAGTCATGTTTCAAGTGTACTATTCAGTAGTACCTCATATGTATACTGTTTTGTGTTCACCACCTAAATTTTCTTGTCACATATCTACCTCCCCACTCCCAGTTAGGCCCAGTTTTAAATAGGAATAGGGCCATTCCATCCTTTGCAACGAGAGAACATGGGCACTTACTTTGGGCAATGGGAAACGAGCTAGCTCTAATCTGATCTGTTGTTTCCTATAAACTGGCATTCTGGCCTAGGCATCTTTTGAGCTTCCCTTGGCTCCATCAAGGTGAGCTGGGAAAGCTGCTTTTATAAATCTAAACTTAAAATATATTAGTGAAAATTGCTTTAAGGGCTTAAATTTAAGGTAAACTTTAAGTCTGCAGACTTGGAAATAAAAGGAAATGTTATTTCCCTGAGACTTGCACTCATATGCTGAAGGCTGGTTTTCCATCACAGTATTCCATACAGGCTCCCGAGAATGCAGTCATCAAGTCTAAAATCTAACTTTAGAGGGTGAGAATGCTCTACTAGTAAAGGAAAAATTGTGCTTTTAAATTTAGTCGATTCTTCCTAGATGTGTGACCTCTGGAAAACGACTCCTCCCTGAGCCTTGGTTTTTCCATCTATGAAGAACCCCCGAGGGTTAGATGATGCAGTGGAAATGACAGGCTTGCGGTCACGCTTACCACCCTTCCACTGGCCAGCACTTCCTGGCCTTCCAGTAGAGACCCCGAGCCATTTCCGAGATCATCTCAGAGAGGTTGTGAGAACTAAAAATTGGGTGTAAGGGGCCTGGCCCCTTGCCAGTTTCAAATTATGAGACTGTCCAGACCCACGTTGGTTCCTCAGCCTTTACATCACACATTGGACCAGTTAAGCTGGAGGTGGGGCTGACGTGTGCTGTGGTGGTTCTAAGAATGTACCATTTAATATATGTAATTTCTGTAAGATGTTTGTCGTTTAAAATAGGCTGAGATTATTCCATGATTTGCAATTAAATTACTTTTCTAAGCAGTGTTTCCCTTATCTGGTAGTCATCAGAAGGCCTTAAGCTTTCTACGTAGGGATTCCAGTGGCCCATCCCAGATCTGGATCAGAATCTGAGGGTGGGGCTTGAAAATCTCTAAGCTAGTTACCTAGCTGGCTTAAACAGCATTATTTGGCAAGTATATTTTATACCAAAAAGGATTGGAATCGATAGCATTTTGTTCAGGTGACCCAAGAAATGTTTTGTCTGCATTCTGGTGTATTGGGAGAGGGGTCACACCATGGCTCCATCATGGAGGGGCATCCAAATTAAAGTGGAACCCTGAAACAAACGGACGTCCGGTGGAGGGTGTGTGCTACTTGGAGCACTGTGGCCCAACTGTCCTTTTGTTCTCTGCCCAAATGTGAAAGCACCAACGTTACAGCCTGGGGTAGAAGCTGCTGGTCTGGTCTCACTTGCTTCTGAGACCTGGTAAGGCTTGGAGGTGAAGGCATGAGTCCTGGGCTGGAATTTGGAGTCCAACATTCCCCATCTGCAGAGAGACTCACCACCTCCCCCAGGACCATATATCCACTGGGCTTTTGAGCTGCTTTACTGAGGAAACAAGTTTTATGCTAAATGAAAAACTCTGGAAAAATGAACACCCTCCAGCCTCTATGCATATGAAGATTTGCATTACTATACCTGCTGTGTTCATGAAGTGATCTTAGGTGTGTGTGGTGGGGGGAAGGTAACGAGAAAAAAAAAGAGACAATGAAGCAAGTGAGTATGTGATTTTCACTTTATTAGAAACAGTCATTTATTTAGCTTTTCTGGCAGAAGCTTGAACCAAAGCAGCAGAAAAAATATAATCAATATCTTCATGTTTAACCTTTAATCTGACTTGTCTATTTGTCCTTTCCCCATTTCTTCCAATCTTTTTTACCCTTTACCCCATGCTATAGACTCCTCCCGCTTTAGTTTAAGGTCCAACCTCACATTATACCAATTAAAAAGTATAACTGAAACCTTTAAATGGACAAGTGGCTTTCTTTTAAAAGCTGCATTACCAAAAACTTACAGTATCATAAGTTTTCTAAGTCTTTAATAGAAAAGCCATACTGAAACATGTTTTGATTTTTTCCTTAAATGTGTCTGTCCTGTCCCCCACAGCCCCTAGAGTACCCAGTTAGAATGACAGACATTCTAAACATGTTTTTTTTTTTTAATTGGGAGAATAAGTCCAATGAAGACTGTAGAAAAAATTTAAAAGCCATCTTAGCACTTGAAGGAACTTATCACGCAGGCCACAAGATAGAACAATCAAGTGCAATTTGTTATCACAGGCAAGGAAACAGACCAGAGGAGAGAATGCATTCATTTACCTTTACATGAAATATAAACATAATTGATGTTCACCTCATTAACAACAATAAAACTTAAAGTCATTGTCAAAGAAAATTACAACAAATAGCACTATACTAATAAAAGCAAACGTGGTTAGAAAGATTTTACTTCTCCCACTTAGGATTTCCAAAGTATTGGGAACAAAATTACACTGTCTTAAATCAGTGACAGCCAAATCCCCAAGTTTCACAGGTGTTTAAAGAGCTCATAACATTTGCTCTTATTTCCAAACCAGTTGATCAGTAAGTAAATTATGGTTTAACACCATAATTTAATTAAGTTAGGTATGTTATACTACTAGTGTTTGGGGCTTTCTGGTCCAATTCTCAAAGTTTCCATTTTAAGATTCAGATTGTATACCGCATGAGTATGTGAAAAGATGATGTAAACAGCTCATGGTTGTCACTAGCACATATTCTAGATAATCCTTTACCAAACCACCCCGATCGACAATATGTTTTTCTTGTTCAACCTAGGTTCTTTTTTATTTTATCCTAGCCCTTTAAGCTCCTAGGAATTTTAGATGTCGAAAACATTCCTTGTGCACGGGACTCGATATTATATGGTTCAATAGGATCTGTTGTGGCTGGCCTTGGACATTTCTTGTTAACTAGTGAGTATCTTTTTCTCTGTATATAAAAACACATCTGTGTGTCCTGAACACTTATTTTCTAGATGGAGTAATATACATAATTACAATTACAGTGGTTGTGCTTTTTGACAGGTAGAATTAGAAGATCATGTGATGTTGGAGTAGGCGGATTCATCCTGGTGACTTTAGGATGCTGGTATGTGTATTATGTATTCAAGATCCTTAATTGTAATAGGTTTATCTAATTCCAAAGAACATGCTCTTTTCAGAGCCAGCTACCACTGGGAAATTCCCACCCTCAGTTATTTAAAAAAAGAGACCAGCTTTTTAAAAGAGGACTTTTTTTAAACAAATTTCTTACAAAATGATTTTATTGGAATGCTTTTACCTTTTCAATATGCATATATACCTGTGTTTTATACCACGTCAAAAGAGCAGATGACTGCATGACATTACACACGCCATTAATACCAAGGTGTGGTTCATACTTTGTTTAGGAAGGCTCAACCTTTTACTTCACCCTAATGCTCATTTCATCCCTGTTTATGGCATCACACTGAAAATGTTACTTATGTGTTCACAGCTACTACTATAGCATGGATGAATCTCGAATATATTTTCCTGAACAAATACATACTATGTGGTTTCATTTATGAGGTTCTACAAGTAAGACTAAAGTGATAGAAATCCTCATCTTATATAAAACATACTTTAATAAACAAATCTGTTCATAGGTACCTTTGACATCATACCTCCCTAAGATAGAACTCAGAATGATTATATTTTAAGTCTTTGGGGTACTCAATTGTAAGCATTTTTAGATTTTATTATAAAATTTCAAATTGGTTTCTATAGGGATTTTACATTAATGACTTACTCATGTTCTTTTCTTAAGGTTCCATTGTAGGTATAATTATGCAAAGCTAAGAATACAGCAAAGAGTTGCCAGAGAAGGAATTAAAAATAAGATTTTATATGAAAGCACCCACCTAGATCCTGAAAGGAAACAAACCAACGATGACAGCGGCAACTGAACAGAGTCTTGTCATAGAAATCCCCAGAACACCTCCCTGACGTAACTGACGTCAGTGTGAGCAAAGTCGAGATCAACTATGTCAAATGCTGTATATGTACCGTAAGAAGGCTTTAAAATCAAGTAAATAAAGTATGTGTAAGTTGTCTTTTTTTCCCCCAACACTTGTGTGAATGCAGCATGTCCTACCACTGGCGCATACAGTGGAATTGTCACGCTTAAAATAACCTAGTTCAGCATGCTTAGAAAAGTCTCCTTGCAGTTGTAAGTAGTGAGTATAGATGACAGCACTACAAGAAACAAAATTTCTCCCAGTTGCTTTTTAAAACTCTACTTAAATAACTATTTTCCTGTACCCTGTTAAAAAATGAGGAAAAACTTCTTGGTTTATGCCATTGCTAATGTAAGACTTAAAACTAATGGACTGTATCGTTTTGCAGTTAAAAGTAAAGGTTTTTGACTGCTCTTAATTTTTGAAAGTATACAGTTTTAGTTTTTAAATAGAATTTATGTACATGTATGCAAAAATTTTTTAAAACTTTTAGCACAAAGGAAAAAGAACTGCAGGATTAACTACATACACAGTATTATACTGATGCAAGTAAAACATTCACAACTCAATCAGCACCATCATTTTTAAAAATCCAACTAAGTCCACAGCAATTTATTTATTCAAGAAAAAAAATTCTCCCTTTTCAAAGCAATGAAATTGTTTTTAGTATCAACATTACAAAATATGAACTAGAAGTCTTCCTGGTTAAGAAATAATAAATATGAAAAAGACACCAGGGGACAGGATTGTGGCATCACTACAGGTCTGTTATGTGATTATCGTGATGAGCTAAAGCAGTAAGAGCAAGAAAGAGATGTCCTAAAACTTGCTCCAGTTCAGCTCACCAGAGAAATAGCATTTTCCCTCCCATGCCCACCTTCCTGTGCCTGTCTTTGAGGGCTAGGGTGCGTGAGCTATGTGCTTTACCAAATTCCCTAACTACTAGTGAATGACTTTGTTTGTCAAGCAAGCACGTTCTAAGAGATTTTTCTTGATCATAATCACCTGGCAGCGACCAGAGGACTTGGACACTGATTAGAGAAGGAAAGATTAGGAAAATGCAGTTTACAAGAACATTTCCCCACTCTTACCAACACACAGCAAAGTTAAGTGCAGTCTTTATTCAGATTGATCATAACCAAAATAATTATGTTAAACATTCTATGATGTGACAGTCACTCATGCAAAAAGGCAGCACTGCTTGAGCACTAATCAAATCTGGTATTTAACCAGCCATTTGTGCAAACCACTTAAGTTTCCTCAGCTTTGGTTTACAAATGTAACAAGTAAAACCAGGCAGCTGGATTCAAGTGACGAAGTCCCCTAGCTCTAACGTACTACGATTACGTCTTACCCTGAGTGAGAAACCTCTCAGCAGATAAAAATTTCCAAGGCCTTCACCAGCAACAGGTTTCATTGTCACAGCAGAATGACTTCATAAACTGGGTACCTGGGTGAAAACAAAGTGTGACACACGCAGTTGGATTATTTTTTAAATGTAATTTCCTAAATTTACACTATCATTAACACTCTGTATTTCCTCAACTAGTAAGATGCTACAAAATGTACTAATGAATTACTGGACTATGTCACCTACTGCTGGGCCCTTAGGCACTGCTACTAGACCCTTCCATAGGCTTCCATGTCTTGACACTTACACTCCTGGTCCCTCCAGGCCAATCCATTTCCACTCCACTGTCCAACTCCACTTACAAACCAGTTCTGCTTCCACTGCACCCCAGCCATCATGACCCAAATTCCTGCCTCTGCTCAGGCCTCTTCATTCGGCTGTGAACGCCTTTCTCCTAAATCCTGTAACATTTTCATTCCCTGGCTCACTGACCTCTGGGAATTAAAATCACCTCGTTACAGTAGCCGGCACTCACACTGGTCACCGTCTGGTGCTACAAGTAGAGCCTAAGTTTCTTGTTAAGAACCCTGCCAATTTTTACAGTGGCGACCAAATGTCTGGCACAAAATTCAAAGCACGCGTTAAATGGAATCACTACTAAATGTTCCTTATCAAGTAGACAAAGTCCAGGTTCCTTCTCATACAAATACACTTTTCAGATTTTAAACTGAAGGAGTAACCTACCTTCCATGCCCGCTTCCATTCCAGCTGAATGAACTGCTTCCTTCATTGTTCCATTAATTCCAAATTGCACACTAGGTGATATAGCAGTAGGTACCAGCTAAGTAGCTGATTAAAATAGAATGGTGGTCATTAGTAGTTTTAAAAAATTTGTTGCTTATCTATCATACCTACTTTGTTGAATCCCTCCAAAGCTCTATTTCCCCCTTCCCTCAACCCCTCCCCTTTGTTTTTCGTTGAATACTTGCTTTTACATTTGTTAAAGGACCTCGGGGGAATTAAAATTAACTACAAGCCTTTCTCTGGACTTGTGATTTACACTGACCAAGTTGGGCAACAGGAAATTCTGGCTATCCTTAGTACCATTATTTGATTTGCAAGCATCTCTTTTAAGTCTACGTACCTCTACTCCATCGCTGGTTTCCCTTTGCTTCGATTATATAATGCGAGGAGGTCTATATAATAAATTCAGGATTCCTGTTTTTGCACTTTGCAGCAAAGAGCTAGGAATCAAATAGGGTTTGAATCCTTCTATTCCTAGATAAAAATGTTGGCGGATAGGGGTCAAGGTACCCCTTTAAAAGTCACGTTAATATGTAAACTATGTTATGCTTTGGGTAAGCAGCAAACCTTAATGAGGAAAGTAGAAAAATCAAAACGATTGCTATAATTGGTTTTTAATGGTCCTCTAGAATATCTTTGGAAGCATTTTAAAATACGATCCAGTGGTCATCAAATCAGGTTAGTTAGTATACCAACATCTTCTATTACCCAAATACTGCTATCTTACACTTATTCTGTGCGTTAAGTCCCACCTTTAAATTTTCTCTTAACGTGTTGGCCAATAACTGAGTCTTTCCAACCACTGCATCTGCATTCCTAGAATAAGGACAGGATGACTCCTTCCCCCCAAGCACTATCTTGAGAAAGCTACCAGTGACACTATGAGCAAGCACTAATTTTAAGAGGCTTCTACAGTTCACTTTACAAGTTTAAGTTGAGATCAACTTAACAGGCGATTATCTTATCTGTTTCACCTTTCTTCTAGGAATAACTTCCATACATCCCGCCCTTAGGGGATTAAAGTCTAAACAGTATGCAAAGTACTGGTTTCTTAAAGGATATTTCCACTGATACGTTACTTCCCCTTGGACTGTGAGGACAAATCATGTGAAATGAAACGTGCTTTACCATCTAAATCCAAAGTTTATTTTGGAAACTTTTTCTAATTTTATGGGTTATTTTTTTCCTCAAATGAAGTTATGATTTTTACCTTTCACTTTGAAACCGAGTTGTCTGCTCTCCAGAAGCCATTAGACTGTTTTTAGTTGACAAGAGTAGGACTCATTTCATTGAGCAAACCCTGATAGCTTCATTTCAAACCAGTATTGCACCCATGTCCTCTCATTTCACTAAAATACATAGTTCTGGAGCACATAGTGGGAAAAATTAATTTCGTCTAAGCTTATCGAGTTTTAAACTTCAGGGCAACAAGAAATTACATGCTCTGGACTGGCAGCAAGTTCACGCTGAGCTTTCTTATACCTTCTATTTACAATTTAAATGTACTTCCTAGTTGATTTTATGTACTCATATGAATTTATATCACTTCACCAACCAAAAGGATCTATGTTTTTCCCAAAACCTTACAATCTGACAAAAAAGGTTCATGCAGAAAGATTTTGGGAAACTACGGACATAGGTATTCTAATTTTTTTCTTGTACTAGAATCCGTATTTAAACTCTGCCAGTAGGGAAGACATTAAAACAAATGTCTTGCAAAAAGTTAAACAAGAATTTAAACGATTAGAATAAAGATCTAAGCTTGAAAGGAGTCAGCTCCTATTCAAGACAGCTTATCAGCTTAGATACACCAAATACCAAAGGTATATGCAAATTAGAACCTCCCCACCCCCCCCCTTGTATAATCTATCCAACTGGTTACCAAATTCCTCCCATTCCCATCTTTTTAAAATAAGGGGAGTTTTATTCAACAGTGATCCTAGAAGCCCAACCTAACAAACGTTAAATGTACAAGCAGCAGTTAACGCGGAATACCTATTGGAGTCACTGGAACACACTTAGTTGGGCCCTTTTACTCTTCCACACAGCACATTCACATGGACAGACTAAGGAAAAGGAGATGAAATTTAAATCAGCACTTTTTTTTTGCTTTATTACTTTTCAAAATAAATAGTAAAGTTGGAACCTTCTACTCTACTTGACCATGACTCCCATGTTCCCATCTCCCTTGAGACGCAAAATACCTTCAAGAACTATCCTGTTGCCATTCAAATAAGCCCCATTATTCTGAATCATTTATTTTACATCCCTCTGTATGCCTTAACTCTTTAAAACTTTTATGCCACGTGAGTTAGATGTCTATACTGGCCACCTCACTGTTAATGGTTCTTACTCAAAAATTTTGGGGGGTAGTAATGTGGCAAAGCTTCTCAATTCTTGACAAGCATAAAATATTTTACTAGACAAAACTGGTTTTAATTTACTTCAAGATCACAGACTGTCAAAGGAATGGCAGGAAAGAACCTGCCACAAACAGCATTCACCAGTCAGATGCTCCATTTAGTGAGCTCTCCTGGCCGCCATCCCTGCATGTCCTCCAGTGGTGCCGATCTGCTGGACATGCCCACCAGCAGCTGCTGTGCCTCGGAGACAGCTGTGACTTAACGGGGCAATAAGAAATAAGGGTCTGAACTGAACCTTTCTGTACATGTCTCTGTCTAGACTGTTTTTACCTTGTCACTTATAACTAGTTTCTCATACCCACAGACTCAGCTTTAAAAGCAAAACCCCTGTTCTTTGTCAAGATGTAAGTTAATATTGAATCCTGGCATGAAAAGGGAGAAATTATATTTCTAGGCAATAATTAATTTCAAATTAAACACATGGTTAACTTTTTTGTCCCAATAACCCACCTACCAGTGATTACTGATGTTCAAAACTATGTTACCTACAGCATTTGTTCACCTACTAAAACTGTATCTACGATCATAACTAAAATTGCCAATTATCTGTAAAAGAAAAAAATTATACTCTTTCAGCTATACACATGAACATCACATTCCCAACTGCACAAGATGTTACATTGAGTAATTCTAGAATAACATTATATGCTTTATCCACCTATTTCCTATCTACATCTATCCTTTATAGATTAAGTCCCTTGGACAAATCAAACATTCATAACCACCTGTATTTTTAGACAGCTGGCTACGAAGTGAAAGTACATCCCTACTAAATTTAAGTGGCACAATCTTTTAGCCATTCTCACCTACCCAAAGCTCTTATTTTCTGGGCTCCGGCTGTATGCATAGTTCAAACTGAAAGTGACTACCAAGTAAATATATTTAGCAAAATATAAATCATTACATATTAAGATGGGAGTTCAATACATATACATAACATATATATAACTTAAACATTGAAATGTTAAGATATTGAGGATCCTGGTTTTTAATTTTTCCTACTCCAACACATTCGAGCACTGTGGCTCCCTTTTAAAATTCAAGAGTTCATTTTAAACGGTCTGGTTAAAAAGGGTTAAGCCAAGTTACCTCAACGTGAGTTAGCTAAAATACTATTGTCTTATAAACATGTACCTGTAAGTAATAGTACTACTAGCTCAAAAAATTAGGAATCAGAACAGCCTAAATAAACACTAAACTGGCTAGAGCCACATCTGAATATTTTAGTGTAAAAGGTAAAATAAAATTAAAATCTAAAAATAATCCAAGGAAAGGCTCTCTCCATAGCAGGAGGGCATTCAATTTGTTTTTAGGTAAGTTTAGGCAATTAATGATTTGAAGATACTGTGGTTTATATAATAAACACAAATTGTTGTCCCTTAAAACAATGTCCCTTAAAACAATTGCCAGATCATAATACGCTTTATTAACTATGACTAAAATGTTGTATCTTAAGCCCAGATTTCTTGAGCCTTGGAAATATGAACAAAATTTAGACCTGTACCATTTCAAGAATGTTAGGGAAAAAATGGCTTTAGAAAGAATCACATTAGTCTACGGCTGGGCCACCCTGAACAAGCTCAATCCCATCTGATCTTGGAAGCTAAGCAGGGTCAGGCCTGGTTGTTTAGTACTTAGATAGGAGACCATCTAGGAAGACCAAGTGCAGGATGTAAAAAGTAAAAAATAAGGGATTGTAAACTGACAACATCCTTGCAATCTGTGTGGTCAACTAAGGATTGCCTTACCTAAAAAAATTTTTTAAAAATCATGTTCTTCTTTCCAGAACATTTCAATTGCTATTCTGGTAGGTTGGAGAGAAGACTGTTGTCTTGCAAATTCCATCTATTTTCTTAAAAAAAAAAAAAAACAAAAACAAAAAACATTTTATATTACGTCTAAGAAGGAAATTGTTGAAAATGTTTTCCAGAGGTATATTTATATCTAAACGAATACCAAAAACTAAGATTTGGTCTATGAAAGAAGTTTATGCCTCCCTTAGTATAACAACCGTAATCTGGTTTTGGCTTTTCAAAAATACCAGATATGCTTACAGTCTGATGCTCAGACCTTTGTCAAGTCTATACCACTGTCTGTAAGAGTTATGTCAGCATTTTCCTTTGTATAATAGAACCTGTTATAAAAATGATCCTAGGATAAAAACTAATTTGTTTATATAAAAAAAAAGTCATTCAGTTCACACATCCAAAGCAAATAATACAGAATACAATCTGTCCATGATAGGAACTCCCCAGGTTAAGTGAAAAGCATACTTAAAATACTGTTACCTATCTTAAAGTTTTAATTTTTCAAAGAAAAATGTCTTTAGAAAGTTTTAATACCTTGTTGCTAGTGCTTAAGATTATCTAATGTTGTATTCCTTATTTTCAGACCAGCCCTACCCTAAGTAAACGAAAACTTCTTTTGTGGATATTTAAGGCTTTTTGTCATTTCAATGTCAGATTGATATGGCTCACTTTAAGACTCCTTGCTGTTTAGTTAGCAGGGGCAGAAGCTGGTCCCACCTTCTAGGTCAGAGCCAGATCCCGCCCCCCTCCCTCTGGCCCATCAAAAGCTAGGTATGTGTTAATAACAAGGTGCAACCTAGCAGTGACAGAACTTCCTGTATCATGGCAGTTCAAGTTACTTCATCCTTTCCGTCTTGCAGCATTCCTGATTATCCTTATGCTGCTTTTCACACTACTGTAGCTGCCCAATCTGATCCAATTCCTGATTTGGGGTGACAGGTGTTAAGTAGCTGCAAAACTTCCTAGTGAAAAGGTACAGCAATCTCACAGGTGAGTTTTTCTCTAGGAATAGCTGGGACATTTGTTCAGCACTATACCTGGCTGTTTTTATTTGGTGTTTTGCTTGCCAGAGGGGAGGTTGGCAAGGGGAGGGAAAAATGAATCAGGTTTCTCATTCACAGGTCTTACTGAGACAAACTTGGCATTTAACTTATTTTTCTTCCTTCTGTTTGCTATTTGGTACATGCCCTCTTTTCAATTTCTAAAATACTAATTATTTTTTTGTACAAACATGGTATTACTTTTAGTTCTGATCTTGAGTCTACACCTTAAAATTTTTATTTTCCTAGACATTATCTTCCCCAAATTTTCTGGGCTACACAGTTACAATAGTCTACCAAATAGTGTTATTTGACCATTACTCTCCCACTGCAATTATCAGATACGAATTCCTTAATAAGCAATTTTAAACTAGAAAGCATGTGCAAAAAATTTAAAGACACCTAAACATTCAAAGACATCTAAACACTGATGAGCAATTGTTTTGAATTTTGGCCCATTTAAGTCTAGCAGTCCTAATATATACTGACTGAAAAGTAACTCATGCCAGTGATTGCTAGCAGTAAGCTAACCGCTAAAAAGACAAAAAGCCCTTTATTCACTTATGCCACTACTTTGTATTAAGTATTCTTACACTGCTGTAAGATTAGCCCCTGTTCCATAAATTTCTCAACTACCTCACCATCATCTAAAACTCAGCTGGCAGCTCAGCTTGTAGCAGAAAATTCCTAGGAGTATGAATAAGTTAAAAATCTGATTTCAAATGATTAAAACAAGAATCTAAGCAATCAAATATAAACATCCTAAACTTACCAGAAGCAACCTAAAACACCAACAAAACACTAGACTGAAGTTTTAGTTCTACAGTTTGACTCCTGATTCCTCACTTCATATTAGTGAGGTTCCTTTAGAAGATTAAGTGTTCTGTGCAAACCCAATAAAATTACAATTAGGGGATCTAATGTTATCACATAGCTACAGTTAAGTTAGCAGTGTTGTGTAGTAGTGATTCAATGACTGGCTTGCATGATGGCTTCTAAAAGCATCTGAGTCCCAGAGTTTCATGTATTATATATGTATATAAAATAATCAGTTGAGGACAGCCATTAGCATTTCTTAAAGACGAAAACAGTGTTAAACTTCTCCCAGCCATTACCTTTTCCCCTCATTAAATGTTAAGTCATCTGCGGGGGAGGGGAAGGGAAGAATTCAGCTTTACTTCATAAAGTCAATTGTCAATATACATTTAAGTTTTTAAAACCTAAATGTTGCAAATACAGAGTAAAGAATAAGCTGTCCAGAAAGCACACACTTAATATTTCTCCTCTTGGGAGTTTTATAAAGGGATTTTAAACCTTGATGGCGAGAATCCCAAAACGAGAGTAAAATGAATTCTTTTTATTGCAAACAAACGTCTAAATTAATTTCTCCACCCACTTTTTTTTAGAAAGAAAAAGAAATCAGCAGGCTAAGGAGATACCCATTCAAAAACTGACATGATTAAAAATTAAGATATAAATGGGTGACTCACAATTGCATTAGCTTACAAAGATGGTGGAGGAAACTACTACAAGCACACTAGTTATACAGTATCTTGTGGGAGAAGGGCATACAGACAGAGCTAACTTCATATAGATCCCATTAGACAACTGGATTTACAACAAGTTTTTTTTTAATAAGAAATGGGCAAAGCCAGCTTTCTTTTCAGAATCAAAATGCAGAACAAATGGAAAAATTATGGTATTTAACCTTCACAAGTTTGAGCCTCCACAAATAATGCAACCAAGTTTTACATTTTTAACAGCCCTTCTACATACACTCCATCTTCTCTATCTTAGTTCCAAGTTGTATCTTCATTCACTTATGCCAATTCCATTGTTATTTAAAAAGAAAAAGCCTTCCCAGTTATTGCCAGAAACTACTATTTAGCTTACCCCCTCCACTACTCAGCAAACTACAGAGAGGATGGAGTGCAATACGAGCAGTACAGAGTCTTATGCAATTCATGAGGACCGCTCAGTCCTTACATGAATCTGGTTGCTAACATTTCTATTATATTGTGACAATGACTCCCGACTGTTATCTCTGTGAGAAATGGGGGGAGTAAATTCTTAATAAAAGACACCAGGTACAAAGCAACATTTTACTTTTGTTGTGATAAAAAAAAAGTCACATTTTACAGATAAAATGTAGAACCCTGAAATACTGACACATTCTCTTATCGTGCACAATGCTGAGGTTCTCTTACGATTCACTTTAAAACTGCAATTAAAAATGTACAAAAAAGAAAAGAAAAAAAATCAACCCACAAAGCTTCTAAAAAAGGAACCCGCAGGCACTTCCTCTTGTGGAATGTTTAAAAAGTTAGCCTACTAAAGAAAACAGTCGACTTCTTGTGAAGGTTTTGGAGAAATATGTATCAGTTCGTTTTATTTGGGTATTCAATAATATCCTTGGTGATAATGCTGACTCCATGGCTTCTGACCCCAGAATTGCTGTAAGAGAAAATTTTTTTTTTAAAGAAAAAACATCAATAAGCCACTCAAACTGCTTTTAGGAAATGACAATGAATCTAATTCAGAGTAACTGCTGGAAACAAATTTACACCTGTCATACCTCTGATTTCTACCAAACCAGATTCAGTTAGTATTAATAACCCATTATTACCAATAAACACATTACAACAAAAGGAAACACACCAGGACTTGGTTAGTTTACACAATTAAAACTAGTAGTAAGAAGAACCATGTATTAAATAACGTTACTTTATTAAAAAAAAAAATATTAAGTTACAGCGAACTCCAACCTATTATGCCTTCAAAAAATAAGATTATGGCTACAACTGCAACACAATTCACAGTGCCCTGTTAGCATTTACAAACACTTCAATCTCTGGATAAAGATCTTTTTGAAAACTGATTCTCTTGAACTCAAAAAACAATGTATATAAACACATAAGAAATTACTTACACCCTGCTGCCACTGGTTGTAGCCCTGAGATTGATTTTTATAGCCACGATTGTTTCCTCGTCCTCTGAAGTTCTACCAAAAAAAAAAAAAAAATTAAAAAATCTTTAAGAACTCAGAGTGCAACTTATGTTTGCACATGGGAGGGATGGAGGAAGCACAGAAATAGATAGTTGCTACTTACTGCACCTGAAAAATCAATAATTAGGTGGACTCGTTTTACTACCATCATTCATTTTTTTTACATCGACGCAGACACATAGTTCAAAAAGCCTCCATCTTTCAGATTAATTTATACAGATAACTACTGCCTACATCCCACCTGCAGGGATCGGGAATGTTACCTGGTTGTAGTTCCCTCTGTTGGGCATTCCACCTCTGCTGTAGTTCCCTCTGTTTGAATAGCCACCTCGGCTAGGAAAGACAGGGCCCCGAGGGTATGGATAGCCAATTCCACCACTTCCGCCTCCACCACCACCTCTCTGTGGCATGTTGCCCCTCCTATTATATCCACCACGATTCCCAGGAGCTGAAAATGAGACACTTAATTCAGTGTTTTGTGCCACTTTTACATATGCTACTTAGAAGGTTCTTCTAGACAGACTGCTCCTTTATTTTAATAGAAAAAGAAACATTTAAAGACAAAAATGTCAACGGCTCACATAACGTACATGTGTATACTATCAAATCACATTAAGATTTTAAACTAATTATTAGGGCAGCTAAGATCAAGACGAATTAAATTTCCTATGTTAAATTCAGCAAAAGGACATACAGACTCAAATTAGGAGACTGTTACTTATTTCAATGTTGGAACTACATAGAACTCAAAATTAACTTGCCTCCACCTCTGAAATTTCCACCTCGCATATTGAATCCACCACGTCCTCTATGGCCACCGCCTCTGTTAAACTGGTTCTTGCCACTCTTATTTTTATTGCTCTTCTTTGAGCCAGTGTTCTGTTTCTTTTCTGGTGGAAGCGCCTTTTTGCTTTCTTCCTTATACTGCTCCAAAAGTTTTTGGGCTTCTTCCTTCTGAAGTTCAACATAGGTTATTTCATCAAAGCACTCAGCTACCTCTGGCAGTGTAAAATTTCCTGCAAGGAATAAAGTCAGAGTAACATAAACCACCAAAATCATAGTCCTTAAGCCTATAATTCTTGAATGGCTTGAAGTTTTTCAATACACACAACAATATCTACTGCTGGTTTAGGAACACATTTGCCCTAAAAGTAAAAAGCCAAAAACGCTTATTTACAAAGAGTTAATATAACTCTTGAAACAAAATTACTAACAAAAAATGCTAAATTTACAAATAAAAGTCATACAAAGAGATTTAAAGTAACAGAATTCAATTCCATGCCTTTCATTTTGAGGACAGCGTGTTCTGGCAGGTCTTTTCCCTCTACTTCTGCTTTCTTCTGTGTCCTCTGCTTATAGTCTTCATCCTTCGGGCAAACTACAACAGCTTTTCGCTGAAAGCCTGCAAACAGGCACATTTTTCTTCTCTGGGCAGCAGCAGATACATTTGTCTTAAAAAAGAAAAAGAAGTTTATTAATTCTACACCAAATCCAATTTGGTTACTTTTTCATGTTCAAAGATACAGCTTACCTGATCCAGAATAAAATTTCGCTTCTTACGGGCAGCAATCTCAATAAACTTCCCAAGACACTGTGGGGCTCTCTGCAACAGTGTGTTCAGTTTTCCAGTATCAGCCATTTGCTTCTTGAAACCTGCCACCTATTTTTTAAAAGTTAAAAATTTCCTTTAAACTTGTGATTCTCAAGCTAAACTTGTATCACAGCTTTATCTATATAGAAAGCTAGCACACTAAAATTCAAATATTGCCTTTTCCTACTACTGCTACCAAAAATAGTCACTATCATATAGTAAGATCTGCTATTCAATTTTTTTTTAGCAACTGGATGTTACTAGAGTTCAAAAAATTCTATGGCAAAGACAATAAAGCCCAGCCTTAGGAAGCCACTTTACCTTACAGAAAAAGAGCCCACAATTAAGTAATCAATTTAACTTAACCAAATTCCTACCCCTGAGATACTATCAAAATGGATATAAGAATAAAAAAGGGTTACTTAGAATACTTTCTGGTCTTTTTAAAATGCTGATATCATGCCCTGAACAGTTAGTTTACTTACCATCATTTTGTCCATTATGGTATTTGTTCCAAGAATGTTGTATTTACCAGGATTTTCTGCAGCATGTTTAGTAACCCAGGTAGTTTTTCCAGCCCCTGGCAAGCCAATCATCATAACAACCTACAATGGAAAGAAATGATATTTCACTGTCTGATTATTAGTAGTCACATAAAAACTTTAAAAATATCTTCATAGCCAATAACATACTTTAAATAACAAAATTTTCATAGCCCTGTAACAAGGTAATTTGAGGAAAAGGAGAAGACAGCTACTGAGAGAAAAATCACCAAGCAACAGGAATGGCTCAAAAAGGAAATAGACCAATCATTTAGCTCTTCTAAATGTAATGGTTGCCAAGCAAAAGAAATGCTTTATGCTTTTCTAAAAAGTCACTTACTTCACAATCTTTCTTCTCTTCAGGTCCCTTTGGACCTCTAACTCGGTCCTCTAAGGGGACATTCTGGATAAAAGTATAGTCTTCAGGTATTGGAAAATATGGCTTTTCCTTCTGACCAAAATTAAATTCAACAGCGCAGTTGTGGCAGAGAACATGCGGAAAGAGTGGTCGTCCAGCAAGAACCTCCTTACTGATTTTGAAGGCAACGCCAAGATCTTGTCCATTCTTTGCATAGGAGAGTTCTACTTCATCACTTTCAAAGTTCTGTTAATGGGGGGAGGGGAGTTAAGTTTAAAAAATTAGGCCTTCTAAAAAAACCTCTAAAATTTAAATTAGGAGTGAAGCTTATCCTGTAGAAAGCATGTGTTTGTTAAGTATTAACAGCTTTCTCTTGGTTATAAATGATGAAACATCTATATCCAGCAGCAGAAATAATACTGCCTTAGCAGACTAGATTTCCAGGTCAACGCGGTGTTAAGCAACTTTCAATCAAAAAGTTAATAATGAATTCCAACACTGATATCTTTAAAGAGTCTCTAAGCTTATTAACTTGCCATTTATAAAAATTTAACTATGACTTACAGCAAAACATGTTATCACATCATTTTCATCAAACTTCTCTCCATAATCTTCAGTCTCACAGTTGCATGTTTTTATTCCTTTTAGAGAATACCCATAAGAAAATTCTTCTTCACCTAAGAAAATAATTAACTACCATGAAGTCACTTTTTCAAACAGTCCAATGGCCCACATATTTTAATATTCAAGATATAAGGTTCAAAAAACGACTAACCTAATATTTTTCCACTTACACTGACTTTATACTAGATATTCAATTAACGAGAGCCAGATGGATTATGTAACTTAGTTGACAAACTGTGTAACATGGGTTACATTCTACCTTAACCACTGGTCATGAAATAAGTTAACCACAAAGGAATAAAACCTAAAATTGAGCTCATGCCTGTTATTATTAATCACGTTCAAAATATTAACAGAATGGACAACAACAAGCAAAAGCTTTGGAATGCTCTCTACTCTACCTACTGAAATCAGCCCTGAACACTCACGAGCACACAGTATTCAAATGGAAACTTTACCAAGCAACATCCCACTTGTCGTTAGAGACCAGCCAATCCGAACTTCATGTATGTCAATATCTTTTGTATATAAATGCCTTACTGGGATCTTCTCTGTAACCTGAAAGTCAAATCATAAATGGTTAAAAATTTTAATCCAATAGATAAATCCAGGAACTCTGGCTTATTCCATTTGGGCCTTGGGCTACTGATAGACAAGACCGCCCCGCGCCAAAAAAAAAAAAAAAAACTGACATAGGGGCTTACTGAATTGAAATTAAAAAGGTTTGGGTACTTGGTTGATTCACATTTAAAAGAGCAGCTAATGTTTAAAATTTACATATCCTCTATACCTAACCTAAAACTAATTAAATTAATAAACATTTACCATTTTTTCTCTGGAACAAAACCAGAAGTTTAACTAAATTTTTAAACCTTTAGTGTTTTCTCACGTGACACACATATACACAGAGCACCCTTAATTTAAAAAAAAAGGGAGGGTCTGATTCTGTAACACAAATTCTGATATAACAAGTTCAACTATTACAAAAGGTTCCCAAGTCCCTCTTATCTACAGAAACTTCAAAAATAAAAAGTTCCACTGACATCTTACACTGACACACACACATATATATGTATATGTGTGTGTGTATATATATAAAAATCACAAAATTCTATTTACCTTCATTTCGAAACAGACTTTGCCTTTTGATACACCATAAGATGCCCTTCCTCCAGCCCAAAGAAAAGCAAAACTCTCCATAGTAAGGGAAGAAGCACTGAGGCGATCTCTTGATATTTTAAAATGTAGATCACAATTATCTGTAAGTATATCAAATACCACATTATTTCTTTTGACATCCAATGTAAATGTGTCTGCTATAGACAAATCTTGGTTATTAAATTTTTGCATATTTCTAATTCCGGCACATTTTTTTAGATCATGCTGTTCTAAATTTTCAGTCTAAGCCCCACTCCCACCAGTTCACTCTTGCCAAATTATGAACTAAAGGGTAAACTACCTAGAGAACCAAGACACACCAAAGCTTAACAAGTGTATTTTAAGAATATAAAATAATCAAGACAATGTGACATTTAATACATACCTGCTCTGCTCTTTACCTTGATTTAGAGGCAAGCAGTAGAGGATAGCAGGAAATCAAAGTGAAGCATGCCAGAACCAGGTAGATTTTACCAGTGCCACAATAAAACTGAAGGGAGGCCATGACCAAATATTTTTAAATAGGAGTATGAGCTGTTGATCTCGAACTTTGTAATTTTACAACACCAGGGGCTCTAGATCCTACTCTTTTCTAAAACTTGTGAAGAAAGCAACCTCAATCTACAAAGCACCAACATGGTTGTCTAACACGTAACCAATACAGCACTTTAGGGCCTCTTTCCCCAGACTTGCCTGTCACTCAAAAACACTTGGGGGATTACACATTTCCGGGGATTATTCAAATCCAACATCTTTAACCTTCAGGTCACTGGCTCATTAGCATGTGCTTTCTCAAAGTTCTCACTTATGAGCTAAAGTTAGAAAGCTGTTTTAAGTTTTTATCAATGAGAGAAAATTAAATCTAGTTTAAAATTCCCTTCAGCTTGCTCTTAAAATTCCTATCATTGACAAAATTTTCAATTTGACAAATTGTTTAAACCCAACATTGTGCTTGCATTGATATTCCTTGGTGACCAGCTAAAAGCCTGTCTACAACAGTATAGTACCTATTACTTTTCTTCAATCATTGCTTCATTATCTTGCCTATACCTAAGTCTTCATTTTTAAGCAACCAAATTTAAGAAAACTTCCAAATCAACTACTTTTCCACGTACAGCTTTTAAGACTCCACTATATAAACTACCTGTACAGGATACTCAAGAAATCAAGACTTTTACACTTACATATCTGAATAGAAATTGGTATTCAAAAACATGAAAATCTAAGCTTCAACTCCCTAGGATATACAGGGCAGGTTGACACCTTACTATACCCTTACTTTCCACGCAATTACTTCTACCGTTTGTTCTGTTTATCACTAAAAGAACTGCTAATTCTGATCAAATACTAAACCAACAAAACTTCTTTGTAATAAAATAATTACAAATCTGACAGCCACGGCCCATTTAGAGGTTTGCAATACTTCCTCATATTCAATTGCAACCCAACTGGGTAAAGTAGCAGTATTTACAGCGCTGCCATTGATACCATTCGCTGTTGAAGAAAGCTAGTGGCCCAGTGATAGCCCACTGCTGCTGCCCCAGGTCTTTGGAAGAAATCAACTTATGTTAAAGCAGCAGCTACTGAACTGGAATTGAGAACAAAAGAGCAGTTATTGAGAAAGTAATATTACAGTCTTTTAGAATAGGGAATTACTTGTGTGCTAATGGGAAAAGTCATTAATAATTTAACTAACCCAAATAGCTCACTTAATATAATTTCACACACACACAGTTACTTTATAGAAGTAGCCCATAAGGACAAGTTATTGGTAGTAGTATTACAAGTTTCCGTTAGCTAGCTAGTCCAAAATTGGAATTAACTTTACATTCCTACAAAGATCTTTCAAGTCATATATAAACATTACCGAATTGCTAGAGCCTGTAAAATTATCAATACAACTGATGCTATTCTAAACATTAAGCTATTGGAATCTATGTTATCTTCCTGCCTTTAAAAACCCATTTCTGCTTAATTTTCTGCACTTAAATGCAACATACTACATTGTTTTCTAACATTTTTGAACCAAAAATCACCACATTCGACAATGGGGGGGAAGAAGGGGAAAAGCAACATCACTTACAAGTATCAAGACAAACCACTGTATCATCGAAGTGTTCATCTTCTTCTTCAACAGGTGGCTGGGGAGATTTGGCTCTGAAAGACAATATTAATATTGTCTCCTGATACAGCTTCTCCCAGCAAAGAATAAAGAATGGGTGACAAGAAAAACTAGGTAAGATTCTTCTACCTGCTATACTTGTTCTCCTCAATGTATTCAAAATATCCACGGCCATGATCTTCGCGAGGTCGTTTAACACCCCTCTTTTTATCTCCGCCTTTCTGCTCTGTTTTGCCGTCTCCTATAACACACAACACCCCTATTTAAGAAGCCAGGCCGCAACACAACAGAAAAATACCCTTTTGTTTCCAGGCGCAAAAGAGCTCGACCTTTCCCTGTTCCTTTTTGCAGAGCGTTTTCAATCGACGAAATCAAGTGAGAATTTCAAACAATCAGCTTGGAATGGCAACAGAAATGACGCAGTCTAAAGACATCACAAATTTTGCCAATCTATGCAGAAGATTCGAGAAGGCTAATGAAAAATAGCGCCGCCAGGCCGAGCCCACGTGCATCCTAAAGAGAGTTCAGGAAGAGGGGAGGGGCCGAGCCTGGCCCGCGCGCCTTGCCCTCCCCTCCCCCAGCCCGGGCCCGCGCTCCCCGCGGCCGCATTGTACTGATCTTCCGCCCCGCTCGGCCGGCCCCTCCCGTCGGAAGTGACGTCACGCCGAGCCCCTGAGCTCCTTGCACAATACCACGGCCCAGAGCCGCCAAAGCGCGCCCGCCCCGGGCCCTCAGGCCTCTCCCCTCCCCCCGAGACATGTGCCCGCACCGCGCGCACGCAGCACCGCGGCGCCACCGCGGGCCGACCGGGCTCCCCCCGCCGCCTGCGGCTCCTCCCCCTCCAGCAGCAGCTGCAGCTCCCCCTGGCTCTCGCGCCACATAATGGAGGCGCTGCCACCACCGTCACACACACACACCGAGCCCGAGGCCTCACGGCTAATCCGGGATTCCCCGCGCCCCTCCTCCACCGCCACCCTCCCAGCCGCCTCCGCCCGGGGCGCCCTCCCCCCGACGGGGCTCCGGCACGGTCCCCACCCGCGCGGGCCTCCCGCCGCGCGCAACGTTACAACGCAGCACTCACCCGCCGCCGGAGCCCCGGGGCGACCGCCGCCTCCGCCGCCTTCCGCCTTCTTCTTACCTCCCGCCTGCTGCTGGCCCTGCCTGGCCCCGGGCGGCGCCACCGTCACCGCGAACAGCGAGGTGGGGCCGCTGCTCTTCCCCGCGGCCTCCTTGGCGGCCCCGCGCTGCTGTTGGGGCTGTTGCTGCGGCGTCGCCGGCGGTTGAGCCTGCTGCTCCCCGTGCCCGTTCTCGTCGCCCGCGCCTTCCTCCTCGTCTCCGAGCTCATCCTCCCCTTCCTGGAAACCCTGGTCGTCGCCGTTCTCGTCCTCTGAGGCGGCCTCCTCCTCCTCCATCGGGCCCGAGTCGGCCGCCCCCGCGGCGCCGTTCTCCTCCCCCAGCTCCATCTGGTCGCCGTCCAGCGCGGCGACCCCCTCCTCCTCCTCCTCCTCTTCCTCCTCGTCGTCGTCGCCGCCGGCCGCGGCCTCCTGCTCCAGGCCTGCTCCCGAGCGCCCGGCGGAATCCCCGCCCAGGTCTAGGCTGCCGTTCCCGGGCTCCATGGCGGGGCGGCCCCCGGCCTCCTCGTCGTCCAGCGCGGCCTGGAGCCGCTCCATGAGCTCGGCCTTGAGGCCCTTGTCGGACAGGCGCCGCTTCTTGAGCTCCTCTTTCAGCTCCGACACCTTCAGCTTTTTTACATTAACAGGCGAGGAACTCATGGTGAGGGCCCCGAATCACCGCTAGGCGCTGGCTCGAACTCGGCTCCGCTCACTCGGCCACTGGCGGCGGCTGCTGCGGCTGCTCCTCGGCCCGGGCGGCGGCTGCGGCTGCGGCTGGAGGTGGGTTCGTGCTGCAGAGCGGACCCGCCTGGTGTCGAACGGCGCCAATTCCTTTCACCGAGTTCGCGAGGGAGACGCGGAGACTCGCCTGGCGCGAGCGAGCACGCAACGTCCTCTCGCAGGGGCGGCGCCGCGCACGTAATATAGCCGCCCCGCCCCCTGCGCTGACGGGAGCGCCGCGCCGGGGGAAGCCGGAGCGCGCCCGCGCTCTGCCCTGCCCATTACCGTCCTTCCCTCCCCGCCCCCCGCCCAACTCCCGGCCGAGAGCGCGGCGCAGGCCGCGCAGTGCGCTTCCAATTGGGGCTGAGCAAATGGAGGCAAGAGAAACCGCCTTTCAGTTAAACCGACCCATTATTGGCCTTTCTAGTTCTTCAGTGGCGATACTCGTTTGGCTCCTTGCTCTTGCAGCCCGCAGGCTGCTTTTATCCGGATGCTTTCGGTCCCCAACTTGGCGATTTCAGCTCCAATCCCCCACCTTTTTTCTTCCATCTTAGATTTGCGTTACCCAGCTCATTTGTTTTAAATTCCTTAAAATTTCTAGTTTTGATTTGTGCCACACAATTGGGCGATTATTACACGCAGAGGATTTTCTTCCGCTTAATATTTGGTTTAATTTTTTTTTAAGTCCCGCCTGCGAATTGGGTTTTAAATTAGGGAAGGGTGAGAGCAGATCCTTTCTTTTGTGTCTTCCACAACCCCAGCCTGCTGCGGAGCTTGGGAGGTAGAGGCTGGCCTTAGGAGCGTGATCCCTTCTCCATACTGCAAAGCGTCATTTGCGGGCCTGGTCAGGGCAGCTGTTCTCGGGATACTAATAGCCAAAGAAATTGAGCCTCGGGATTGCGTTTCTGGGTTTCCTCGACCTACCAAGATGGACCTCCTCTAAGACGCATTCTGTCCAACTTAAGACCTGGTTATCCAGGTATAAAGCCCTAGTCGCTAACAATGAGAATGAGACCCAGCTAGAGCATACACTTTGATTCTATTCCTAGTATAGGAATAATCTAGACCAAATCATGCTGAAACTACTAAAAGCTTGTGAAAAATAGAGAGCCATGATTTTGTAAAAAGAAAAATAGACTATCACTCTTGAAATTTGTTATTTGATGTTACCTGGTTATTTTAGAAATTTTTTTCTCTGCTAAATAAAAGGTGTGTTATGTTCTTGAGGTAGTGCCAGAGTTTACATTTGTGATAGAGGTAAACATAAACCTCAAAGAATCTGCACGCTGACTAGCCAGTGTTCCACTACCTCTGACTAAGGGCAATTATACCCACTGTTTGGTGCTTTAGCTGGAACAATAATGACGCCCAGTATTATTTTGAAATTTGGAAAAACACTGGTAAACTCTCTTCAACAGGCTAGTATGATTTAACTGATTAGTAAATTTTATTCTTTTAAGTAGCATGTATTTTACCAGGCAGTCCTGTATAAAGATGGAATGTTAACATTTGTGAAAGGGTTTGAGTTGAAATAATGGACTATGTAACAGTGTGGGTAATTCTCAAGTCAAGTTAATAGAGGTAGAAGGTATAGCACCTAAAATAGGAACTTTGAAATAGGGCCTTTGGTTATAATGTCCTTGGAGCTAAGAAACAACTCATAAGCTGGATTTTTAACTTTTCAAATTCTTTATCCTTATACAAAAATGGGAAGAGAGCCACAGAAGGCTTGGATAATAATGAATTAGAGTTACATAGAGTTACTATAATTGTCCTTTAAGTTTATAAGTGTCCTTAAATATTTATATTTTTAACTCATGAAAATAAAGTTCATGTATCTAAATGTGGATTTATAACAATCATTCTTTGTAAAATAGATTATAATGATAAACATGAAATGTAACTGTACATGGACAGGAGGTAGCTCTGTGGCTTTATCTCCAAGAGTGTTTCAGACTTTTTGAGCTCCATGGAGCTGAGAGATCATCTTCAGTCTGCTCTTTTTACAGCCCAGGTTGCCGAGGCCCTCCCCCACCACTCCAGTGCTCTTCTATTACACTGGGCCTTCTTAGACAATTTTGAAAAGAAAAACAGTTTTTGTAACTGTTTTGTAACTCAAAGAGCCACCACCTTACTTTGCCCTTTTTACAAAGAGGTGAAATCTGCCATTTGATATTTTACCATTTGAAAATATATATAATGGCAATCTTACTAATTATTTCTGCTTCTTACACTTCTAATGCTATCCTGATGGTCCTGTTCTACAGAGACCAGTAAAAGCATAGATTGCTTTCTCTAAATCACTGAAGGACCTATAAGGAACTTGAAATTCCCCCTTTTCGAAATCCTAGAGACTACCAAGAATGGAGAATGGAAGAAGGGACTGACTAACTCTCAATGGCAAAAGGGGATTAGCCAGTTAACCATAAGTAATAGATCTGAGAGGTCATTACAAAGTTAGGGTGCTCAGAATACATAGCTTACACTGTGAGGTTGAAGCAAAGGCACATACCTAAGTGCTATAGTTTGTCACACAATTCTCTCAGCAAATATGTTTTTGAGCACCTTCTCTAGGACAGGCACTGGTCTACTAAGACTATAGCAGTAAACTACATAATTATGCCTTCACTCTCTTAGGGAGAATTAGTCAACAAATAAAACAGAGATGGTAACAAGTACTGCAGGGAAATAGAAAACAAGAGAAAGGCGGGGTGTGCTGAGGTAGGGGTGAGTTTTTCAGCTATTAGGTAGTCAGGGAAGCCTAAAAAATAAGGTAACATTTGAGCAAGTATCTAGAATAAGAAATGGAGGGTACAGTAAATATAGAGGCCTGAGGGGGAAGGCAGGAAGTGAGATCAGAGAGTTAAAAGAGAGGAAGGGAGATACAGATTGCCAGCAACCTTGCAAGTAGTTTTGTGAGGACTTTAGCTTTGCCTCCGTGAGAGAGGGGACATCAAAGGCTTATTTGCAGTGAAGTGACATGGAAGGCTAAATTCAACATGCTATTCCATTTAACTCTGTATTTTTTCTTTGTAAGACAAGCCCAATTTAAGTTAACGAAAGAAGCAAGAAATATGCTGAAATCCCTTTTCCAATCTTCTTACAAAGATGTAAGAAGTTACAGGCACCTCCTAATTATTATGTGTTAAAAGTACATTTTCAAATAAGACAAACAAGAAAGTCCAGTTGGAAAGGACAAGGCATCCAGTTCTGGTTAAAAGGGCAAGCTCAAAAATCGGACAGACCTGGGTTGCAGTCTCAGCTAGATTGCAGAGTAGCTGTATGATCCTGTACAAGCTTCGCATCTCTCTATGGCCGAGATTACTCATATATAAAATAATACCTGCCTCATGAGATTGAGGGGAAAATTCATCTAGGTAATGAATATAAACCCAGAGTACAGTGCCGGGCACACAGTAAGAGCTCAATAACCCATCCTCATAAGCTCTCACCTTCTACATGCGCCCTGGAGGCTGATTCGTTCCTTGAGGGCAGGGAGCAAGATGGATTTGACTTTTCCAGCGCCCGACCGTTCAGAGTTTTGTATCAACATTCACCCAGAGCCCAGCAATGCCTGGGGAACAAGATGGAGGCTCAGTAATGAAAACTAACCTCTAAAAACGTGCACACTGTGCTACAACCCTGATGCACACTGAATAATTTTTCATTTTAAGAGAGAGAGCTCCAAAAATTAAGTAGAGGCTGTGATAATAAATTTTATTCACCAGAGCCTTCTTGACATAACATCTGCTAAATGAATGAATGAATGAATGAATAGCTTTATAAGCTTGATGTTCCACGTAGCTATTATTATTGTTGGCACCATTAGTGAGCACCATCAAAGCTCATCAGTGATCCTAAACTAAACTCTTAGAACAACTAAAAAAAATTTTTATGGCCATAGATTTAATTACATGTCCAGGTACTCTCCTCTCTACACCAACAGTGTAGTGTGCAATTGCTTCCATCTATTGAAGCAAGATTGTGTCAAAAAATGATTTTGTAATCATATTTAGAGTAGCTATGCCCAAGGCTGTGTATTTTAGTATTCCATGTTTCCTAATCTGTTTTCTCATTTGACAGAATACAAAGGTAGGGTTTTCATATTCTCCATAACTCCTGGCAATATCGCCAAGTACCAGATGCTTAATAAATATGTTTGGCTCTATTTAAAAGGTGGTATTAGACTATGAAGAAAGTATCCCCCCAACTGTAATTGAAAACTTTATTTAAAAAAGTCTTCCAGCTCCAGATACAAGCACCATCAAAAATTGTCATCCAAGATCAAACAGTTGACTATGATCTAGACAAGCACATAGCAATGACATAGATAATACATTATTGACCAGTCCTGACCAATACAGTAGCCACTAACTACATGTAGCTATTTAAATAAAAATTAATTAAAATTAAATAAAATTCAAAATTAAATTCCTCAGTCTCGCTAACTACATTTCAAATGCTCCATAGTTATTGGTCTCATACTGAACAATGCAGAATAGAATGTTTCCATCATCACAGAAAATTATCTGGGGACAGTGCTGTTTTGAAAGTACAACTTAAACCAAGAAAGGAACTCTTGTCTATACATGGCTCAAAGGTTAAACTGAAAGGAAAGCTGGCCCCAAGATTACAGTAAGTGTGTGTGTGTTTTACATCACACATTTATATCACACACACCCATAGTCAACTCTCAATTTGTGTACTTATCTGCTTAACAAATATTTATTAAACACCCACTATGTACTAAGTACTATACCTTGTTCAGGGAAAGCAGGTATGAATGACACAGTCCCAGACCTCCTGGAGCTTGCAATTTGAAGAGAAATACAATCTATAACCAGGATGCTTTTGGGACACCAGTGTAGCTACACTAGGAACCAGTGATTTTGACCATCTGCTGAGCCATATCTGTAGGGGTCCCATGGTGCAGCTTTGTATACACGCTTGCTCACTTACATTTACACATGGAAAAACAAAACAAAACAAAGTCTCCTGTATACACTTAAGAAACCAGTGTACTACATTTGCAAGTAAACAGTTATTAACTAAGATTATCTTATATCATACTCATTATTCAACATACAGGGCTGCTTATCACTTGCAGACTTCTGCCAGTTGACAAGTCCTTCATTAAAAGCTGTCAGGAATATAAATCTTGGAGGTGTAACATATGGTATGGTGACTATAATAAATAATACTGTACTGTATAGTTGAAATTTGCAAAAAGAGTAGACCTTAAAGGTTCTCTTCACACACAAAAAAATTATTGTGGTGATCATTTCACAAAATATACAAATCTTGAACCATTCTATTGTATACCTGAAACTAATATATCATATGTTAATTGTATTTCAATTTTTAAAAAGTTGTCAAGGGTTTGGGGGGAAAGGTCAAACTACAAGTACCTTCTGCACTGTCTTAATTGCCTAGACATTGTACATACTTTGTATCTATATAATCTTTCTGTTCCCTGCTTTCACTTTGTTCCATCCAAGCACACTATCCATGGGCTGTCTTTCAAGTCTGCTGTATTTCGTCCTGATTCATTTATTTTTGACATTAACTGTCAGTTATTGAGTGCCTGTTTTGTACCAACCATTGTTCTGGGCATTTTATGCCACATATCTCTAATCCTCATAGCAATCTCATAAGGCAGTCTCAATTTATAGATATGGGAATCAGAGGTCAAGGCACCTGATGAAGCTTAATAAGTGGCAAAACTAAGATATCAAGGTAAGAATCACATAAGCGAAAATAGTAAAAGATAAAATGCTATACAAATGTATGGTATTCATATAATAATTACTTATCAAATTTTGGAATAAAAAAGGAGGGAGAAAGTTTTTAATTTACCTATCTCAGACTGAAATTGAAAGGTAACATAGTGTTTATTGAAAGATCATACAATTTAAGTTTGATGGGTTCTGAATAAACTAGTAGTATTGGCTGGGTTAGTAAGCTACACATCTTTTGACTGGGAGTTGAGACCATGTGTAGTTTGTCTTTTTCCTGATGTAGTAAAATCATATGGTTCAGAGAGTTTTTTTACTCTTGAAAGCGTATCTGTACACAAGGTTCACAACCACCACTATTGCCAAGAGAAAAAGATAACCCAGTGCCCTATTCAGGTTACTTCTGCAGAAGCATTGTTATTTTTTGTGAAAAAAATAATTTTTTAAAAATCACAACTGGTAAGGCACTAAAAAAGAGTATAGTGTTTAAAGATGTGAAGAGAAAGTCAGATGGGACAGGTTTCTTTTCAGTAATGGCCATGACTTTGCTCTGCTACCCAGTGTCATTAGGATTGCTCAATGACCCTCAGTTGACATTAAGGCACTGTTGGCTGACAGCAGCACAGCCAGAGTGCAGAATGGAGTTTCTCCTTGGAGGTGCTTACTGTATCCTTGTCTTCCCCTCCAGACACTGAACTTCTGACCCTGGCCTTTGTTATATAACTATTCAAGCAGCCCAGCAGTCCTAGACAGATGAGTTTGAAGCAAATTCACTCTCAAATTACAATTGATAATATTGCCCAAGCAAGCTAATGAAAGATTTTGTAAACAGAATCTTAATTTACATTTGTCCAGAAGAAACTGAGGGAGTTTGCTTCCCTGCCCTCAGGGAAGACATAAATCAACAAGTTGAAAAAGGGAGGCAGATTCTGTTTTAGGATCACATTTTGTATTTTTCTGACATGACTTCTTCCCAATACTGGAGAGTTTTGATGGGCTGCAAAATGGCACTAATTTCCAGTTTTTTCTTTCATCAGATCTTGAGTCAGGGCATATCATTTTAAAAGGGAATTCTTAGAACAGGAACTTCAAACATAACTACAGAAAGACTTTACACTGTAAATACTAGCGATTTTTTCATCATGGGTGGTTCGAAGTTAGCTTTTCTTGCCATTAGCATGATAATAAAATGCTTTAGAGAAGTGGATCAGTGGCTAACATTTCACCAGAGTTATCAGTCTTTCTAATGCCCTGCTTAAAGCTCTTTAGCCCGTTCGTTACCCACCACCTAGAAGATAGAGCACGAGTTCCTCGCTGGGCCCAGGATGTAGCTGCTGCTGCCTCTCCATTCTCTCAGGTGTCTCTGTGCTTCATGAGCCCTGGGGGACGCATCCGTTCCCAGAGCCTGCCTCAGCCTCCTCCTCTGTGCTGGAAGTTTCCTTAACCAACAAGTGCTGTCAGTGCCAAGTGCCTGCTGCTCCGGGAGCACACAGCAAACGTTAGCTCTTCACCTGCTGTTACTGGTCTGCCGTGCTCCTTCCCGAGGGTGAGGCCTCAGGAGGGCAGAGTGCGCTGTCTTGTTCATTCATTCTGTAACCCAGACCTACCACAATGAGAAGAATTGGGGTGAATCAATCATAGGAGCTCATTAAATCTTTGTTGAATAAAATAATCTATAACAATTTGCTGAATAGGGGCATGGGGTGTTACCGTTGAATGGGTACAGTTTCTGTCTGTGGTGATGAAGAACTTCTGGAGATGGATGGCCATGATCTTGCACAACGTTGTGAACGTATTTAATGCCACTGAACTGCACACATAAAAATGGTTAAATGAAATTTTATGTTATGTCTATTTTACCATAATAAAAATTTGTGGATCAAATGTATAAATAGTTTAGCATTTTGAGCCAGGTTCTACCCAACTCTAATATTTTAATTCAGTACATATTCACAGAGTGACTATTCTGGGTAAGACATACAGATGAACTTTTGAACTTATTTAATAGTCTATAAAATATAAAATACACTCAATGTTCAATCTCAATCACCCTTTGCATATAAAATGTGTTTTAACTAGATAAATAGGTCTTATTTATCTTTATATCCTAAGCCACTAGCACTTATGTGCTCAATTAATGTTTACTAAATTGAAATAAGACATTGACGATAATATAGTGTTTGTTTAGGGCTTTTCTCATTACAAAATACTTCCACAAACCTTATCTCATATTATCATAGAGTCTCCCTCACTTTTACCCTTTCTTCTCTTTTCCCTTTTCCCTCTTAACAGCCATCTCTTCCTGCCTTTCTGTTGTCAGAATCAACACAACTTCCTTAATTTCTTTATCCTTGTTTTACCCACTATTTTCAGCTGTTTGTTTCTGGCTCTTATTCCCACATGTCTAAGCACATTTTGCTATTTTATACCTTTTATACTTTGACAACATCCAAATCCCACAAAAGAGTTACACTTGACTCTGAGATGGAAGATTAGTGGGTACAGGCCAGCTTAGCAACGATGGATGGGGCTACATGCTCTAGAATCCTGAGAACCCATTACCTGTCACAAAACCTTCTGGCATCCTTGACAGTAAGTATTACACATCTCACTTCAAAAAAAAATCACACACCATTTGTCCACTATCTGTAGTTTGAGTGTTGGTAATGTTTTCTTGTTTCTTCTTTTATTTTTCTACTGAAGAAATGTCAGTCTTTTTATAATGTGAGGGAGTAGATAAGAAGTTACTGTTCAATAAAATAATTGGAGGCATTATAAAGAGAAGCAAACATCAAAAGTTGGAGGCTAATCAGAGGATAAAGAATGTTCCATTTTCAAGGTCTAGCGTCAAACAGTGTTACCAGCGGGAGCAAAGGCTTCTGTAAACCCTGGCTTTCAAAGGTAGACAAAATGGAAAGAAGTAGAGAGGCGACATTAGTTGAATTAGAAGCTAGTGATCTCATTTGGCTTCCATATATCTGAGGCCTTTGGCATGTAGGTAGAGTTTTTATTCTTATATTCCCAGCAGATGCAACATAGTAGAGTGGGTAAAAGCATGGATATGCCAGGCTGCTAGAGGTAGAACTCTTTTTCCTTGACTTACTAGTTATATGAACTGAGGCAAGTTGTCTCACTTTTCTATGCTTCATTTTCCTCATCTATAAAATGAGAATAACAACAGCTATTCATAAAGTTTTAATGAGCACTAGATAAACTAATACTTGCAAAGCAATTAAAACAATGTCAGGCTTGTATTGTGTATTATACTAAGGTTTGATAAAGAAATAAAATTACAAATATAGTTAATTCACATCTTAACACCCTATAGTTTACAAAACAATTTTCATGTACATCACCTCATCAAATTCTCATAACTCTGGGGTAATTGTTATTACCTGCAATTTATGGATGGGGAAATAAGGTTTCCTAGTGTTTTGTTAAGTTCATGGCTTTGAGACAAAATTGATCAAAAAGAAAAATAAGCCTTTCAGATATTTTATTTCTTACCCTTTTTCCAACAGAAAGAATCAGCTCTCTCTTTCCTTATTTCCACAGCAAACAAAATGATGGTTCATCACTGAATTGTTATGATTACTATGATAATAAGTAGAATAACTATCATTTTTTGCATGTGTGTATTTATGATATGTGGCATAGAGTATTCTAGGAACATTCCTCTATTGGTAAGTCCTTTGTTGTTAAGGGAACAATATTAATTTCATACATATTAGTCTTGATGGTGTATATTACATTTATGCTGTAACTCCTTGGCTGAAATTCAGGCCATCAGCCTGTAGAGGGAAGCTCACTGACAACTCTGGGTTGAATGACTCTTCCCCATCTTCTGCCAATACACACCCCATATCTGGGGTTACATAAGAAGTTTGTTTTCTGCTCTGCAGTTATTGGCATTTCCTATTTTAAATAGGATACTGTGCATGGGCAAAGGTTCTCAGGGTAGCAGGATAGAAAGATTACTTTTCTCCTCAGACCCTGGGAGCTCTCAGACTACACGGTAGAGTAGTATTAAATATACGGTCGTGGGAGCCGGGACGGGACTGCCTGGTACTGATTTAGCTGTGTGGCCTTAGGCAAAACTTTCCGTCTTTCTTCCTTTCCTTATTCACAACACAGAGACAATGGCAGTATCCACCATATCGGTAGAAAGATTACATGAGTTGATGAATGTTAAGAGTTTAGAACAGGCACAGCTCATGGCAAACATCCGGTAAATGTTAGCGATTAGCATTATGTTCCATTTTGCTCAACACTCTCATCATGTCTTGTCTAACTAAGTCAATGGCTTTCAAACACTTTGCCCATGACCTCCAGTAAGAAATACATTTCATATCACAATCCAGTACACTAACACATAAAAAAACTAAATTGAAGTTTTACAAAACATAAATACTTAGTAAATGCATTATACCCTATTAATTTCTAGTTCCCTTTAAAGAAAAATTGATTTCACCATTCACTCATGGGTTGGGTTGAAAAACTCTGCTCTTCGATGCCTGTGATAAGCAAAATAATGTCTCCCTAACATGTTCACACCCTAATTCTTGGAACCTGTGAATATGTTACCTTAGGTGGTAAAAGGGACTTTCCAGACATGATTAAGGTTACAGGCTTTGAGGTAAGAAAATTATATTCAATTATCCAGGTGGATCCAGCCTAATCACACGAGTCCTTAAACAGTGGAGAACCTTCTCTGGCTGTGGTCAGAGAAAGGGACGTGACAATGAAGAAGTCAGAGATACAAAGTGAGAAGGACTCAGTCCGCCACTGCTGGCTTTGAACGTGGAGGAAGATAACCACAGCCAGAGAAGGCTGGTATGCTCTAGAAGCTGGAAAAGGCAAGGAAATAGATCCTTCTTTAGAAGCAAATGCAGTCCTGCAACACCTTGATTTAAGCCAACTGAGACCCATGTCAGCCTTCTGACCTCCAGCATTGTCAGATAATCAAGTCGTGTTAAGATACTAGATTTGTGACAATTCGTTAATAGCAGCAATAGGAATCCAACGCATGACCTAGGCCAGAAACCTGGACTTCATCTTTAACAACGCTCCCCTCCTGGCCCCACACATGTCAATAAATCGCCTGTTCCATCTGCTTATAACTTTGAGGATCTCTGGAATAATTCATATGCTTTCCCAATTTTAATGGCCATTGCTCTCACTCAGGGCCCATTGATCTCTCTTAGATATAAAACCTCCTAATTGTTTTCCCTACTTTTGGGCCCAACCTGTCCCACATGCTCTTCCTTCTGGCTTTCAGAGTTAACTTCTTAAACTACCAATATGGTTGCCCCGGCACTTCTGATTCCTCATCATGCTTACAGAATGAAATTTGAGGTCTTTAGAGGGATATTCAAAGCGTTTCCGATGACCCAGTTCAAATCTATAAGGACACATTTCTGTGTGGCAATGTTCCCTATTCTGGCCCCTCAGAATATCATATCTTTAAAGTTACTTTACCATTTCACTTTATTATAGTTGGTTGTTTATTTTTTTTTTCAATTTTTGCCTTAAAAAATTGCTTCTTGGGAGCCAGAAAAGGCACAAAGCAGCAGCCTTGCCTGCCAGTCAGCCAGCTCCTCCCGCATCCCAACTAGGACCTCGGGTTTGTCATTTATATTATGGCTCTCCAATTACAACGTGTTTTATTTTTTAATTAGGGCATCAGGAGCATAGAAAACACTCTTTTCCATGCTTGGGAAAAATAAACCAATCCTCCAGGCAGTATATTCTTTATTTGCATCTTTTATTTTAATAAGCCTCATCAAAATTTGTATCAACTTATGCATTTGAAGGGTCCTGTTGGACCTAACATCAAAATGTGAGTGACAGAGAAATGCGTGGTGTTTCCTTCCTACCTCTGCACCAGGAGTCTCAGGTACGTCTTTGCAGTCCCACAGGTGAGCAGGAAGGTCATTTCTTCAATGAAAACCGAAGTCCTCAGTCTTGACCCTGCCCCCAGGGATTCTCTGGTGCTGTGCCTATTTCTACAAATCCCCTATGTTGAACCAACGAAGTCTGATCTGACACACAATTAAATTTCACCACAGCCAGAGGAAATTTCAGATTACAAATGCCATACTTTTATAAAACAGTATATTAGTCTGTTTGAGCTGCCATAACAAAATATCACAGACCGGGTGGTTTAAACCAGTGGTCCCCAACATTTTCGGCATCAGGGACCAGTGCTCCTATGAGAATCTAATGTCTGATGATCTGAGGTGGAGCTGAGGAGGTGATGCTAGCACTGGGGAGTGGCTGCAAATACAGAGTAAGCTTTGCTTGCTAGCCCAGCGCTCACCATGTGTTCTGTGGCCCGGTTTCTAATAGGTCACAGACCAGTCCTAGTCCATGTCCTAGAGGTTGGGGACCCCTGGCTTAAACAACAGAAGTATATTTTCTTACAGTTTTGGAGGATGCAGATGGACTGGTTTCTTCTGAGGCCCCTCTCCTTGGCTTGCAGGCGGCCACCTTCTCGCTGTGTCCTCATGGGGTCTTTATCTGTGCACACATATCCCTGGTGTCTCTCTGGGTATCAGAACTTCCTCTTCCTATAAGGACACCACTCTAAAGAGTTATTTTAACTTAATTATGTCTTTAAAGTCCCTATCTCTAAATACAGTCACATTCTAAGGTACTGAGTGGTAGGATTTCAACATACAAGTTTGGGGTTGGGGGGTGCACAACACAGCCCACAATGAACAGCAAGAATACGAGTGCCTGACACTCAGCCTTTCTGGGATCCATTGCTCTAACAGATCCCTCCAGGTGTCCCTCAGACCCCTGCCACGGCCCTTCTGCTTAGGATGCTCGGGACTACCTTTCCATCTCATCTCCAGCTGGGCTCTGAACTGCAATCCATGTTTAGTCTCTAGAGAAATCACATTTTTGTGTGTGTGTGCAAAGACCTACCCCACGTTCTTTGGTTATAACTGTTCCCATGTCACAGCTGCCCCTTCACCAACTCAGCTTGCCCAGCACTCCCTCACACACCCTGTTTTCTTTCCCTTCTTTCTGACATTTTGACTTGGATTCTTTGGAAAATTAGCCTAAACCTTTATATTAGCAACGGAGTATAATTTCTAAGATATCATGTTCCACGTTTGCCTACCTTTTTTCTCTATGCCCTTGTTTTAAAAGCAGGTTTTAGAGTTTTAGAATCTACTCTGCTGTATGCAGTCACTTAAATCCCACTCACCTCCACACAGCTTGACTCCAGAGTCCCAGAAACACCGTCTTTTCAATTAGAAATTCATAAAGATCATTTTCAATGAAGCAAGCAGCACCGACTTCCATTAAACATTTCAAATGTATAACTTGGGGCCCCCTCCTCTTCTTCCTCCTGCTTCAATTTATAGCTTATGTTGTTGTTGTTGTTGTTCTTGCATGTGGCATTCTTGCTTCATAGGTCAAGTTCAAATTTGACCAATATACTTTGTCACTGAGGAGCAACGTCTTAGTGCTTAGCTGTGGTCTGTGAGCAGCAGTAACTCCTTAGAAGGAGTGAGTCAGTGGCCGGGTGATGCAATGTCCCAGCAATGGGAGCAGATTTAGGGACTAATAATTCATGTCTTGAGCAATCACAGGTCCAAATTCAACGTCTTGTCTTGAGAAATTTGGTGGTTTGTGCAGGTAGACATTTAGAGGATCGACAGGGGTAGCATTACAAATCTAGGCAGAACCTTATTTAAAAGATTTTTGGTTTTGTTTTGTGTTTTAGTCTGGTAATTGTGCATGTGTTTTAAGTGAGCATTAAAAAGTCAAAACACAAGGCAGAATCACCCCGAAGGACACTAAGTGAAACTCCAAGTCCAGGGTCTACCACCTGGAAAACAAAATGCAGTTCTCAGGTGCCCGAAGCATCATCTTAATCAACATCGGTGTCTGCTTTGATCTTGCTTAGCTGAGACGTGATCATTTGCATTCAAAGTTTGTACTTATATTCAGGCTAACAGGGCAGGTGTAAATGTTAAGGTTGGAAAGCCAGCCCATTTGGTAACTGTTTTAATTGAGATAGGCTATGGTCATTACTATAAATGACAATGACTCTCCGTGGTCACCTGGTTAGCAGTAAAGAGCTCTGACCTTAGAGCAGGGCATCTGGTTCACATTCTAGCCCTAGCTCAAGCATTCTCTTCACCTCTCTGAGAACATTTCCCCCATGTGGATAATAAGAGTATTCACAATATTTAATTTGTATTTTTATAAAAATAACACAGATGTATTGTTTTAATAGTCAAATAATACTATAAGGCTTATCACAAAAAAACCCCAGCGACTCCCTGCTTATGATGGATTGTATTTTCCAAAGATGGCCACAACGACATCTCCTCTCCCACAATGCTCTTCTTCCACTAGAACGTGACACTCCTCCCATGGAATAGGAATGTCTATGCTTCCTCTCCTCTATCCAGGGTGGCCTGTGTGACTGCTTAGATTGATAGAGTAGCATGGCAGACATGATGGTATGTTAGTCAGGGTTCTCCAGAGAAACATACATGTATATCTATGTGTGTGTGTGTGTGTGTGTGTGTGTGTGTGTGTGGCGAGAGAGAGAGAGAGAGAGACAGAGAGAGAGAGAGAGAGAGAGAGAGAGATTTATTATAAGGTATTGGCTCATCCAACTATGGAGTCTGAAAAGTCTCACAGCAGCCCTTCACAAACTGGAGATCCAGGAAGGCTGATGGTGTGAGTGCAGTTTGAAAGCCTCAGAACCAGAAACACCGAGGGCAAAAGATTGATCTCTCAGCTCAGGCAGTCAGATGGAGAACAAGTACATCCTTCCTCCTTTTGGTTCTATTCCGTCCCTCCATGAACTGGATGATGCTCGCCCACATTGAGAAGGGCAATCTGCTTTACTCAGCTTACTGAATCAAACGCTTAATCTCTTCTAGAAACGCCCTCACAGACACATGCAGAAATAATGTTTGACCATATATTTGGACAATTCGTGATCTAGTCAAATTGATCCAGAAAATTAATTATCAATAACGCTATTTGACATCTTGTTCTCTTGGGACACTCGCCTCTGGAACCTTGAGCTGCCATTTTAGTCCAAGTGCCTTAATGTCACCATGCTACGAAAAAGCTCAAATTGACCTTACAGAGAAGCCCTGAGACTACACGAATTGAGAGAGAAAGAGGGGACATGGCTGGCCAGGCCCCGGATGCTCCAGTTCCCCTTCCTGTCTCAGCTCCAGCTCTGCTTCCTGCTTCCAAGAGCATCAGCTTCAAACACCTTTATCCAAAACTGCTCAGCAAAGCCCTTCCTGAAATCCTAACCCACAGAAATTGTGAGGGATAGTAAATAAAATGATTCTTATTGTTTAAAGCCATCAAGTTTTTTGTTTACATAGCAATTTGTTACATAGCAATAGGGACCAGAACACTACCTAACCCTTCTCACCTGTCAGCATCGCTCTTCTAAGAACGACCTCTTTCCATTCATTTAGCTGTTTCTTCTCACTATTTATAACTCCTTAAGAATAATATGCTTATACTGCTCTCCATCTCAGATGTATTACAATTTGACTTCCTATTTTGGAAGACAAAGGTATGTACGCTTGTTATCCCACCTTCCTGCTGCTACTTCCTCAATCGCTCCAAATTATCTCAAAATGTTGGTTAAGCCAATATTTATTTATTGCCTTATTATTTACTACTATGTAAGTCTTATTTACTGTTGAGCCAATGTAAGCATAATCATTATATTTATTTTCCCATATTACTTAATTTCTCACTTGTTCAATTTCACATGTCATTGTCACTACTTCTTTCCACATTTTCCAACTGCATAAGATTTTCTACACTTCAAGTAGGCTACCTATCGGTGTCTTTTTCTCCTGAACTTCTGGCCCCTGTTCCTGCAGGGTATGGGGCTTGAAGAACAGCTTCTGTGCTGAGGCTTCCTGCTGCCTCTCTCTGATGATGGATACCTTTTTACCGACTCTGGTGTCCTGTGTTTTATTGGGTCATTCCCTCATTTTGGTGGAGCACATCCTCTAGTGGCTTCCTAAGGAAAGATGTGCAGGAAGTGAAATTGTTGAGCTCTTGCATGGCTGAAAGTGTCTTTATTTTACATTCTCACTTGACTAATTATTGAGGGAGATAGAGAATTCTACATTGAAAAAACACTTTTTCTCGAAATATTGAAGGCGTCGTTCCAGTGTCTTTTAGTATCCAATGCTGTTCCTGAGAATTCTACTGCCATTCTGATTCCAAAATCTTTATTGTGAGGCTTTTCTTTTTGTTATTGTTCTATAGAAACTTTCAGTATTTTCTCTTTATCTTTGGTGTTCTGAAATGTTATGAAAATATGATGTAGTGTAGACCTTTTTTTCATTCCTTTTTCTGGACAGGCCCTTTGACCCTAGAGGCCTGCTCTCCTGTTTTGGGAAATCCATTACTTCTTTGATAATTTTCTCCTCTCTATAGTCTATTTTTTCAATTCTTATTAGTTGGCCATTGGACTTCCTGGATTAATCCTTTAGTTAAAAATCTTTTTTCTTCTCTTATTGCTCCATTTTTCTACATTATGGGAAATTTCTTCATTTAAAAAAATTTTCTATCATTTTTTTCTTACCTCTCTGATCAGTTTCAAAATACCAATCAGTTTCAGAAGGCCATTTCCCATTTCCTGCATTGCCTTTGTTTTCCCCAATTTTTTAATTTGTTTATTTTAGTTCCTGTTTTTCATGTGGGAATCTTCACTCAAATGCCCAGTAATTGTTTTGTAACCATGCATATTAAATAGTGACGCATTAAAAAGCTGCAAGAAAACATGACTAAAGCTTAGTAAAGTTAAACTATGCTGTAGGGTGACAGGGACAACCTTTTCTGGCCAGCAATTCAGTAATTTAGCTGAATAGCTTCTCCATGGAAGAGTCATTTTTCTACCTGAGGACGGGAGGTGGGCATGCAGTGGGGATGCACTTTTGCATCACCCCCTCTTGCCTTCAGCCTGGTGCCTCACTCCTGCCTCCCAGTATGTCAGCTATTCCTGAGTCTGGACCTCTACACTCAATTTCTCCAGAAATCAACCTGTGGGACCGGGATGGGATAGGGTAAGGAGTAGGAGTTTGCACCTGGCAACGTGGAGGAGTGGAGAGGACACAATGGCAAATCTTACACAGACTTTAGACCAGTTTTTCTGTTCCCAGTCCCACTCTGCGATGCTGGCCTCTCATGGTCCTGAGCCTTTCCGGGTTCAGCTGAGCACATCAGAACGCTCCCCTGGTCTGGTGCTACTGCCCCCATTCTGTGTGAGCCATCATGCCTCATCCAATTTTCATATTCACAAAATGCATTGCTACCTCTCAGTCAGATTTGTAGTCTCTTCTGTTCTCTTTGATCCTATAACTTTATACAATTTTCATTTCTTTTCTATCATTTAGTAGAGCTTTAGGAGGCAGTGGGGATGAATACTTGCATTGACTGTGCCATGTTTCATCAGCAATCTCTCTGCTTACTTTGTGGAGTACCAAACAGGACGATCTAGGCAAAGTACTTTTCAAACTCTAAAATGTCATACAAATGTGACTTATTATCACTTGGTTCCTAAGACACTTTGGTCGATTTTTTTGTCATGACTTTCTTCTCTATCCTTTTGACAAAATAAGCACTTTAGCAATGGCAGTCATCCATCTAGCAATAATCCTTAAAGTCTTAAGGTGAAAATAAAGCATTCCCGATTATATATGTTATACAAAATGAGTTACAAGTAAATACTAGTTTGTTACCTGAAGGAACTACATCATTCTTGGTGTTCTGGCAAATGTCTTTTAGACTCAGCTGAAGGCATCTGCTCCCAGATGTCTTGAGCCCACACAAGGTCCACAGGTGGGTGAGCTGCTTCTTTTTGTCCATCCCGTGCCCCTATGCACAGACCTCACTGCACTTATTCTACTAAAATTGCTTGTTTCCTTGTTTGTTTCAGCCCCCCCCCCCCCCGTGTGGATTGTGCCTCAATTATCTCTTTCCCTCCAGCACCTACACAGTGCCTGGTATACAGTGATTCCTATTTGATGAAGTGAAGCACTGCAGACAGTTGCCTATATTCAAATATTATTTAGTCTTTTGGGGAAATACTTCCAAAGGGGGTGGCTGGATATTAGGAAAACGAAGATCAGAAATTCTTCCACCCTTGGAGAGACAAAGAGAAAATTGCGGATCTGTCTGACAGAGACTGCCCCTTCTTTTCCTGAAACGAGAAAAGAAAAATAGAGAAATAAAACTCCAGGGCTGGCAGCAGCAGACAGCTCAGACACAAAGCGGGAGGCAGCGTGGATCCTGGCAGCTCTGGTGTTCCATGAAAAACACCTGCTCTCCTGGCAGTCCGGAAAGAAAGACCCAGAATAGCATAGGCACGCCCACTCACAAAAACACAGGAACTCCCCTGTACTGTAGGCAAGACTGGAACGTCGGAGTGAGGCCTGCTGAAGTTGACTTAAAAATTTTATAGAACACCGTTAAACAGACTTGAATTTCCCCTGCAATGGGAGGAGGATGAAATTCAACACCTCCCTTTCTCAGAAGCCACTAGGCTTGGTCAGCACACACAAGATAGGTATGGCCAACTTGCAGGAAGTGGATAAGGATACAAGTTACTCAGGTAGGACTAGCCACATGTGACGCACGGGACCAGAAGCCACCAAGGCAGGCTCTCTTAGTCACACGATGATGAAACTGCTGAGAAATATTCCACCTCTCTTCTGGGGACAGCTCACAGAGAGCACTGCACTCTGAGTTCTAGGGGAATGGGACGGAGTTTGGAGAGGATAGTATTAGTGGAAATGAGAGCTATAATCAAAGGAAGCAAGCAAGGAGGCCCACAAATAAGGCAACAAGAGGACAGAGGCAAAACCTGAGCCATGAAGTCATTAACCAACCTGAATGACTCTCCTGTATTTTCTACATTAGTGTCCAAAATAGTCCCTTTAGAAGTTTCTTAAGAAAAGGGTTTTGTGGTCACAAAAGTTTGGGGAATGCAGTGTATGGTAAACAATGAACATTGTTTCACAATGAACATTAGCATCTGGAAGGCCCTGAGAGGTTCTTCATGAAAGGAAAAATAAAAAAAAACAAAAACTACTTTACTTGATTTAACCCAAGTTTTCCCAAACACTTCCCACCAAACAAGACCCATTACTATACAGCAGTACCAGTGTTCCGGCAGCCACAGAACTGGGACTGCTGGTCTACCCAGGCCCAGACACGTGAATCTTGCCTTAAGTAATAACATGCCTTTCAGAATTTTATAATGAAAGATAGGTTTACTTATAAACATTATTTGTGAAGCTTTCAATCTTTTCTCAAATAACATGTCAGAATGAGAAATTCGCCACATTTCTTAAATTTTGTTTTGTTTTTCCAATTAGCTTTATAAAAACTTAATTTTTTTTTAGAGCAGTTTTGGGTTCATAATAAAACTGAGCAGAAAGTACAGAGAGTTCCCATATCTGTCTTGTCCTGTCACAGGCCCAGCCTCCCTCATTCACATCCCCTGCCAGAGTGAAACTGTTTGGTACAATTGACAAAAATTGACATGTCGTTATCACCCAAGTCCATAGTTTACACTGGGATTCACTCTTGGTGTCGTACAGTCTATAGGTTTAGAAAATTTATAATGACATGTATCCACTATTATGGTAGTTTCACTGACCTAAAAATCCTTTGTGCTCTGCCTATTCATCCCTCTCTTCCTGCAAACCTTGACAATCACTGATTTTTTTTGTACTGTCTCCATGGTTTTGCTTTATACCAGAATGTCATATTGTTGGAATACTTATAATGCTTTGTTATCATTAAATTTTATTGCATTTCTATATAAAATGGCATTGAAAACGGGTGGGCAGTGGGGAGAAACAGCACTCTTCCCATCACTGGCAGATCACTGGCTTATTCTTTACCAGATAACAGGGCTGGTTGGCACAATTAACATTTTGGACAGATAATCCTTTGTTGTGGGAGGCTGTCCTATGTGTTGTAGAGCATTTAACAGCATCCCTGACCTCTACCCACTAAATTCCAGTAAAATCACCCTCCCCAGGTTGTGATGACCAAAATGTCTCAGACATTGCCTAATGTCCCCTGGTGGGCAAAATCACCCTGAGCAGAACCCTTGATCTAAAGGGGACAGCCACACTTCAGAAAATTTTAAAAGTATTTTACATCTGATTATTTATCTCTGGTAAGCATTGGGTCACATAAAATGGTTGGTAAAGGGACTCAAGACTAGGTATAAAAACCAAAGAGTTATGAAAGTTTCTCAAACAGTTAAAAATAGAACTACCATATGATTTAGCAATCCCACTTTGGGGTATTTATCCTAAGAAAATGAAAACACTAACTTGAAAAGGCATCTGCACCCCATGTCCACTGCAACCTTATTTATAACAGCCAAGACATGGAAACCAAAGTGACCAATGATGGATGAATGAATAAAGAAGATAAAGAAGATGAATGGATAATAAAATGAAATATTATTCAGCCATAAAAAGAATGAAATCTTGCCATTTACAAAATGGATGGACCTTGAGGGCATTATACTAAGAGAAATAAATCAAACAGAGAAAGACAAATACTGTATTACTATTCCATACGATGGAATAGTAATCAGTCATAAAAAGGACTGAAACTAAAACTAAACAACCCCTATTCCTCCCCCTGCTTATTGATACAGAATAAAATTGGTGGTTGACAAAGGTGCGGGGGTAGGAGGTAGGTGAAATGGATGAAGGTGATCATAAGTTATAAAGCACATAAGTCCTGGGGAGGTAATGTACAGCATGGCGAGATGGTCAATGATACTCCATCGCATATTTGAAAGTTGCTAAGAGAGTAGCTCTAGAAAAAAAATTTTCTGTATATGCTGATGCATGTTACTTAAATGTATCGTAGTGATCATTTTGCAGTATATACAAATGTTGAATAATGGTATTGTACACCTGAAACTAATATAATGTTACATGTCAATTCTACCTCAATAAAAAGTAAAATAAATAAAATAAAATAAAATAAAATAAAATAAAATAAAATAAAATAATGAAGACCAAAGAGTCACTTCAGGAGCCTACAGCACGGCCACCTCACATAACAAACTGCCTTTGGCCAGGACAGTACACTAGCAAGTTGGGTTATAAGATAAAAGGAAAATAAAGAGGTTGTTTCTTCCTGGAGCTGTTAAAGGAAAATACTCAAACCCACCTTTTTAGATTGTTTGCATGTCTTCTCTTAATGTGAAAACAGCTGAGTTCTGTTCAAGTATTCTTTTAAATGTCCACAGAGGGGAAATTTTCGCCCTCTACATTCTTGGTGTAACCAGCTTATACTGTACAATCAATCTGATAAAATTCTAATTTTAAAAAAATCTATTCAAAATTTAGAGTGAGATAATAAACCGTGGTCAAAGGTGTGAGATCACATACTAAAAGCTGGATAAACTTCCCAAAAGGTACTTTCAGGAGCAAGGAGACTCTTACCATGTCCCTCATCTTTGTTCATAAATTTTTTTACATTACCAATTATTTTCTCAGGATAAATTTCCAGAAAGAGAACTACTAAGTTAAAGGGTTTGAACATTTTTTAAAACTAAAGGCATATTTTGTCCAGTTTTGTTCACTGTGTCAAGCTTGCCTCCCACACTTAATATTCATGTGAGTTTTCCTCCATACCCACCTTTATTTATTTCTCCGTAATAAATTCTTTCATTTGCCTGATGAAATTCTATATTTCTATATTCTATATATTCTATATTTCTTACCGCTTCCCAATTGGCAACTATATCACTTGATCTCCATGTCTCATTACTCTCTTGATTGATTTGTCCACTGAGTAAATCTATAGGAAGCCCTTACTAGGTGCTAGAAACTGTGCTTGGCAAAGTGAAATAAACAACTAACCAAATAATAACAGAATGGGATGAGTGCGCTGAAGGACGTTAACAAAATGCTAGAACATAATAACAGGGAGAAGAAAGCCCTTTCTGAGAAGATAAAACCTGAAGGATGGGAAGGAACCAACAGGCCAATAAACACATAAAAAGCCGCTCCACACTGCCTGTCATGAGGGTAATGCGAATCAAAACCACCATAGGAGACCACTCCACAGCCACTAAGATAGCGATAACAAAATAAAAAATGGGAAGGGGAGTGGATAATGACTGTTGGCAAGCATTTAGAGAAATTGGAAACCTCATACACTGTGGGGATGCAAAATGATACAGCTGCGTGGAAAACTATCATTTTCTCACAAAGTTAAATCTAGAGTTACCATATGACCCAGTAATTTGACTCTTAGGAATATACCAAAAAGAACTGAAAACACATACTTACACAAAATTTTACATGAATGTTCGTAGCAGCATTATCCATAATCACCGAAAAGTAAAAACAACTCAAATGTTCATCAACTGAGGAACGGGTAAACAAAATGTGGTATATCCATACGATAGAATAGTATTCAGTCATAAAAAGGACTGAAGCACGGATTCATGCTGCAACATGTGTGAACCTTGAAAACGCCGTGCTAAGTGAAAGAAGCCCGATGTAAAATGCCCCATATTGTGATTCCATTTATATTGAAACAGTCAGAATTGGCAAATCCATAAAGACAGAAGGTAGATTAGTGGTTTGTAATAGGCTGGAGATGTGGAGAAGCACATTGGAAGTGACTACTTTTAATGGGTATGAGGGGTTTTTTTGGGGGTGGTGATGGAATTGTTCTAGAATTAGTGGTGATAGTTTTATAACATTGTTAATATGCTTAAAAACACTGAATTGTACACTTTAAGATAGTTAAAATGGTGACTTTTATGTTATGTGAACTATTTTTGTTGAGGTAAAAATCATATAACATGAAATTAACTATTTAAAAGTGTACTATCCAGTGACATTTGGTGCATTCACAAGGAATATCAAGGAAGAAGTCAAGTGTAATAAGCAGAAAGGATGCCAGTCTTCCCATTGCCATTTTACTCACTTTTTAAAAGAACTTTCCGAAGAAAGGTATGAAAGATTACTGAAAGGATCTTCATTGTGCTTAATCTTCATTTTGAGGTAAAAATTGTGAAGCTGAATATCAGTCCATTTGGAATGACTTTGAGATACCAAGAATGAAATGATCTTTTAGATACCAAAAGTGCAGGCAGAGTCACCATTGATCAGAAATAGCACAGGAAGTCCAGAGGGATGAGAACTTCGTCACCACAGCTGAGCTGAGCCTGGGCAGTGTAGGACAGTGAAGCAAACGGAAGGAATCAGGGAGCCTATCACAGAATCCACAGGTGCACGTGCTTGGAGACTGATACTACTTTGTATGTTTTCTTAATAAGCTCCACATTCCAATACCATATTTTCCATCATGGTCTCTTAAGTTAGCTTCTTTGTACTCAGAGACCATCTGTGTGGTATATGCTGATGATCAACCCTTTGCTCAAATCAGGAGAAACACAATGGAAGATGAGGTGGTTTATTCATCCTTCTAGCCATCCCTCAAATGATCTAGGCAGGAAAGCAACAACTATGCACAAGGCACATACCATTTAATAAACAGAAAAATAGCTAGGTTGATGGCTAGAGTGACAAGTTGCAGCAGCAGCATCTGTGTAGAAATTCAATCCAACCGCCAGGCAGAAAGACGTCAAAAGCAACACTTGTATGAGGTTGACACAGGGGCCTCCACTGTGAATTATTCGCAAAGATCATTCTCTGGGAGAGAAAAAGAAACCTGACAAGCTTTTTATATTTGTGTCAAGCTCTTCTAATACTTGAAGGGTAATTTGGGGGAATTTGCATACTTCTGGGTGGTTAACCTCTGTCCCACATAATGCACAGATATACTTTTCAAGTTGAATAGGGTCGTAATTTTCAATTACGCGTTTTGAAAATGCAAAATTAGTCCAGTACTTTGAGTGAATAACAGGTCTGAAGAAACTATGCAATCTGCGATTTTCTGCCTTAAATGTGCACTGTAGTTAGTATTAACTGCTGCAAAGAAGAGGAAAAACACAGGCTAGCCATTTAGCAATTATTTTGCTATGGTGGTTCTTGTATATTTGTTTGCTTTTCACTATAAGTAAGTCGTTTTTACCTCTCCAGTCCTCGATTTCTGCATCTGTAATATGGGGATGATCAGTGGTGCCAAGTGATGGAGGTTATGATGACATGAGTTTACTTTCATGGGAAGTGCTTAGAGACCAATGGCTGGTACATGGTGAATGCTTAGCAAATGCTTACTACTATTTTTATTAAAATACATACAAACCGACGCTTAGTTCATATCTGCTGAGAATATTTAGTACTTTGGGTAACACAATGTTATTTTAAAAATTATCACATGAAGATATATCATTTTTCTTGGTGATTACCAAATTCTTTGGGGAGAAAGAGAAATTTGACTATTTCAATGAGTTAGATTTTTATGGTGAAAATTGAAACAGATGAGAGAGTTCAGGTTGTTAAATATAGGTAAAGCACACAGGATCTTTGTAAAAATAACTTCTGATGGGAAAGCTGTATTTTCCTCTAGATCAAGGACAACATGAAAGCAGTGCAAAATAGAGGTGTATTTTCAGAGAAGTTTAAAAATAGGTTGCAAGTTGAATCACATAGAAATAACTGTGACTGGGATATATAACTACTATCAAAGAAACAGATGAATGAGCATCATCGTGATAGATACAAGTAGTGATGTTTGGGTGGGACTTTATAATTTCCATAAGATAGTCAGGTGCTGAATCAAAAACTTGGTGAAATAGGAAGAAAAAAATGCAGATGATGGGCCAGAGAAATCTCATATCTTTGGAGCGAGAACTGCTCTAGTGGAGAGAGCATGGTAGTACTCTTGGGAAGAAGTCTCAGGGGAGAAGGCCTTTTGAAAGTTAGCCTTTCTCTGCCTCAGTTTCCCAACTATAAGATGAAATACTAAGTGGAGGTGATTTTACTCTACATTACAAAGTTGAAAAAAGAAAAGAAGTTAAATGTTAAAGTTTTTTATAAGAGATATTTGCTAAATTTAATTCTCACATATGGATACTGTCATATACTTGATATTGTCATGTATCTACTCTTCAGATTAATTTTGGAATCACTTTGCTGATTTCTAATGAAATTCTTTTGGACTTTTTGTTAAAACTGAGTTAAATGTATAGGTTAATATGAGGAGAATTGACGGTGTTTTAATATTAGATCTTTCCCACTGAGAACAGCACATTCTTCTCTGTTTAGTCAAGTCTTCTTTTGTATGCTCCCGGGGAGGGTTATAGTTTTCTTCCTAAAAACTCCCTATATGTCTTATTTCATTTATACCTAGACATTTTACATCCTTTGGTTGCTATTTTAAATTGGACTTTTGCCCACTATTTTTGTAACTGGCTTATAAGAAGACTATTTTTTAATATCGATTTTTATCACCAGTCACTTTCCTGAATTCTCTTATTCTTTCCAACAGTGCTGCAGTTGATTTTCTCGGGGTTTCTAACTACACAGACATAGCGACTGCAAAAAGAGACAAAAAAAAAAAAGGATAATAATTATTTTCTGATAATTAAATTAATGTTTTTCATTATCTCTTAGATTGGCTAAAAAGACCTGAATGACACTGAATAATAGTGGTGACAGACTATACTACTCACCTTGCATATTTGCTTCAGATTTTTAAATCAGCATCTGCAGTGTTTGTTGCTAAGTATGTGGATTTCAAATAGAAAAACTATCACATGAAAGATTCTCTTTATTTTTTCTTTACTACTAGTTTTCTGATGTTGCTTATTAGAGTTCTTCTTACTCAAAGTACTTTCTATAAGGCCCCCCATCTCATCTTGGTCAAAAGCCTTTAGTTTTAGATTCAACCCAATTTAAAATACATTGTTGGATTTATAGATTAGTGGTCATAATTCACATCATTAGGACCTGAAATGTGAAGCCCCTTTTTAGTTAATATGATAAAAATTAAATTACATTCAAGAAAATAAGTATTATATATATGCGTTACATGCAAGGCATTTTATTAGATGCTCCAGAGCACTGTTTCTCAAAGAGGGTTCCATGATTCATTTGATGTACCTGTTGGAAGTACAGATTGATGACCTATATTCCAGACTCACTGAAGGAGAAGTCAAGGGGTTGGAAGCTGGGAAGCCATAGTTTCAGTGAGCTCCCCAAGTGAGTCTAATGTACTTCACAGTTTGTGGGTCCCAGGTTTGGCTGGTCCCGAGCCTAGATCACAGCTAGGAATAGGACCCCGAATTTAGAATGTTACATTACTAGGGCCATGCCACCCTGAGCGTGCTCAATCCCAGTGTATCTCCGACGCCAAGCAGGATTGGGCCTGGTTAGTACTTGGATGGGAGACTACCTAGGAAGACCAGGCGCTGTAGGTGTTAAAAAAAAAATGTTACATTAATGTAGTAGGGTGCCTATGCCCAGTTCATGTAAGCATGGGCCAGCTCACTGTATCACACATGTGTGGCAGAATGCCACTATTGTTCTCTGACATACGCAGAGTGTCCCCTAGCCCAGGAGAGCGCATTCCCCGCAATGCAGTTGGTGCCTGCCCTTTTCATTCTCAAATCGGCTCCTTGTGCATCCTTCCCACTGGGCATCTCACCACCAAAACCTTCCCTTCTCCATCGGCGCTGTCACCGTTTAAAACCCGACCACAGAGAGACAAAGAACAAGTGAAACATACAGAGCTTTAAAAAAGAGAGACAGAGAGAAGGTGAGTGAATTTGAATTTACCATCACGGGGTGGCACAGCTAAATTCGTCAGGCTAGAGTGAGTAACCTGGCTGTCAGCACCATGAAACGGCTCAGCCACAACTCGCGCCTGGCTCAGCCACAACTCGCGCCTGCCGTTCCTTGTTTGTCTAGGCTTCGTTCCGACCATTTCTAGAAAGTCCTCTAAGTCACTGATTTCCCAGCAGTGCCACAGAGACTCCAGCATGGGAATATAGCAGAGGCTGAGCTACGGGGCTCTCGTTTCCAACTTCAAGCAGAACCACCCCACTTTTATGTTACAGGTTTTAGGATTCTGAGCAATATTTAAAAAATAAAAGTTTACAAATGTCTGATTTACAGGCTTTAGCAGCGTCTTAATTTTCTTACAGAGTTTGGTCCTTGATGTTGGTGCACATGATGAAAAGAAAAAGGCTTGATTTGAGCAAGTTTGACAAAGTCTCTTTTATATTGTTCTTACTTTATATATTTGTCTAAAAAAATAAAATCTTTTCTATGTCAGGGACCACTGTTTTGCATAGAACGTGTAAAATGCTTCTACCAATCTGGGGACATTTGATAGCTATTTATTATAATTCTTATTAGTCAGAAATTCTCTAAAATTTGTATCCTTCAATGTAGGCTCTGCCCCAGTGAGCTGGGCCCAGGCCTAGGACGGGAGCTGGAGTTCCTGGCTGGAGCTCTCTGTTCACCTTCTGTTTGCTTGGTCGATGTCCTCGCACCCTCGGGGTCTCAATTTCTTTTTCAATAAATTGAAGATGCTGACGCATGAGATTTCAAAGATTCATTCCCGCTCTAGAAGTGGATGACTTTTTGCATGTCAAAGAATTCGACATAGACTTAGATGAGTACGCACCATCGTGAACGAGAAAAATTTTCTGGTTAATTATTGGGCGTAGAGTAGCGACTTGTTCTGTTATACTTTATAACTAATTTATTCTAAAATTAATTCAGCGCAATAAGTATTCACTTATGTGTAATTAAAAGCAAATCATTTTACATTTTTGGTAATGATTAAAGCTAATTGTTATTTTTTAAAATATAACACGATAAATTAACTCCTTATGTTTCATTAAGATAGCCAGTTTACTGTGGACAAAGATGTCTCATTTAATCAAGCGTAGTCAATTGTTTCTTTATTTTAGGCTTTAGTTCGCTTTAGATTTATTTTTCAAGATGAGTTTTCTTTTCCCAGGTAGGATTTTCTCTCTTCTCGCAGTCTCTGCCAAGCTGAGATTTCAAATGGTTTCCTTTTAGTTGTGCTCCATAATTTCTCACTAGTGCTGACTGCTTATAACAAAGATGAATTAAATTGAATCATGGACTTTTTATCTATTTAGCAAATACCCTCTGAGTACATCCTGTAGTCCTAGCAGTGTACTAGGACATTGGAAGGAAAGAAGGCAGGACGACCGTGACCTTAAGAAGCTCACAGCCTCCTTGACGTGTTGGAGAGACAAAAAACCATGCTACGTGTACTGACGTCATGATAAGGATGATCCTTAATGAATGATCATTTTTACCCTTTAAACAAAATTTCTTAGCAACAGTTGCTTGTGAAATATACATTTGAAAGTTGAACAGTATGATATTGGTCTGAAACAGAGCTCTAGTAATATCCTTGTGGTTGTCAAAACAAATTCAAAGCCAAGATAATGAGTGGGTTGAAGAATTAATAATATTTTGGTATATGCACCACTAACAAGGCACTAAAGACAAAAGCGTGAAAATGACAGCTGCTATCCATAATAATCACATTTTTCCTTCCCTGCTCCCCAAATCCTATTATACTATTTTATAAAAGAGAGCTATTGGGGTAAGGCATCTTAGTGGGAGAAAAAAACTTACAGATAGAACATATGGAAAGGATTTTGTCTTACCTATCCCTTATCCCAGGTTGTTCTTTGCCTAGAGCCTGCACAGACACTATTCCCATGCGCTCGAGTCCCATGGGGTTAAGTAAAATAACAGACCTGAAACAATTCTTCACAGACTCTCTCTCACCTTGCATTTGGATGTATTCTGCACTACTAAGCTCATACTTATCTATAATATTCTCTTTGCTTTGCTGTTTTTTTTTTTTTTCCTCATGGGGTAAAGAGATAACTTGATAGGGCAGTGTTTATCCTCACCTCCCAGCTCCCTCACTTTTGTGAATTAAAGTTAGACACTGCTGTAAGCGTCTTTGTTTCTTGCATTGTTGGAAAAGCTTTCAGTGGCAATATCTGTGATCACTGGTGTTTAAATGTCAAGCCTCGAATGATTATTCTGCCCTGGGCTGGCAGTAAACTAGGAGACTGACCCTGTACTTTTCATCCCGCTGGAGAAAACTTCCCTTTGGATTCAACTCATATGAATCAAAAAAGCTCAGATTCAGCTCCAATGTGTAGCCCACTTTACCTCCAGAAAAAAAAAAAAATTGAATTCACAGAACTGAAGCTAAATACTACCATGAAAGAAAATTGCATTCACCACATTTCCATGATAATAGCAAAGAGAACCAGGATAAATGCAAGGACACATCTTGGATTTGTCAGGTTTTGGCAGAACTTAGAAGAGCAGGAAAAGATGTCACTTCTACTCTTTGGGATCAAATACATTTTTTTTCTCAAAATTATTTTTTAAAGTATTATTTGGTAATTATTATTATTATTTTTGCCTGTTTGAAAAACAAAATGAAAGAATCCAGTAGACTGAAGTCTTCCTACATTTAAAAAATTTTGTAGTCTAATGCAAGAATCTGGGGATCATTTTTGTACTGTAATTTACTTCCTTGTAATTCATGTTCTTTTCATGTGATCTCAGAAATTTTAAAAAAAGTACCAGTGTTCTTAAGTGGAAAGTAGAGTACTAAACAATGCCAATTAAATGTGCAATATGTTAGCACTGCCTGCCAGCTGGTAATGTTTGAGCTTTGCGGTTTTCAAAATATATGTAATTAAGCTATCTTTTAAAGTGATATCCGAATCAGCATGCCTTTATTCAGGAATTCAGAATTTGATACTAGAGAAGAAACAGGGGAAAGCCTATGGCGCTTAGATTTTCGGAGCTAGGATTATAAATACAAACAGGCCTCAGGACATAATGAAGCAAGCAGAATGCGCAACGGGCCGTGCCCTCCGCGGGAACCGCGCAGCAGGACCCAGGGGACAGGCGCAAACCCACTTGACAACCGCGCGTGCACAGGCCGCTGCTGCAGCTGCGGGCGCACACCCACACGCGGTCACGTGCGCGTGGGGGCTGCTGAGCGGGCCCCGGCGCTGCGGGCTCTGTCTCCTTTCACAGCGACAGAGGATCCTGACGAGTGATTCTGCTGTCACAGCCAGCTTGCCTGTGGAACGTCATTTTCTTGAACACAGGATGTTTTTAAAAATACATTGTATTTTAAAGGCATGGATGGCATGTGAGCACAAATGCATCTTACAGATCAGGGCAAAAAAAAAAAAAGACGCCCTATGCACATTCAAAAGTCGTAAGCCCTGTCTGCTCTGTCATTTTCACTTGTCATATGCAGATTTTCACCTCCGGAATGCAATGGTTTTATGGGGTGGTGGGAGGGGGGTGCATTTATCTACTGGACTGTTTTACCACACTCACCTGAGGGGGCGCCCAGTTTGACATAGGCCTAATGATTTTTGGTGGCTTTTCATTTAGTATTTGCTCATTTGGAGGGTAAAAAAAGAATACATATTAAGAATACATACTACCTGTAAGCTGGTAGTTACAAATAGAAGCTTAATCAGATTCAGATTTGATTTTTTTGGCATGAATACTTCATAGGCTGCATATTTCCTGCTGTGTCACATCAAGGGCACTTAATGCCCAGTGGCTTTTCTTTTTATGATGACAGTATCTGTTGACAGAAACTATCGACCTGATATATCCATAGTTAATTTCCCCTCCAGCTCTTCACCTGTGGTTTAACAGCCCTTGATAATAATTTCCTAGATCTTCTATTCCTTCGAGGTTGCAAAATGGCAATATTTTAATTGTATCATTCCTTCTTCATTTATCAGCAAGATCTCTTCTCATTAATTATTTGATTACCCCGAGAAACAGCTACAGGAAAGGCAGAATAAATCCATGACTATTTTTATTTACCCATTTTGAGAATAAAGAGTTGTTTTCTTTCCATCCTTCAAAGGTGACCAACGAATCTATTTTGGGAGCATTACTGGGAACCCGTGGATATGATCACACTTGATGTATCTCAAAGAGCTGCCGTTTATTTATTTACTTATTCAATGTCCAAAATATCCCCCTTTCAGCCAGTGCTCCTGTGTCCTTCCAACATGACCCCAGACGTCTGTGACAGCTTCTTTGCTTCTGGTACAACAAAATGTTCCAGGGTTAGAGGAACGTATTACATGACATCATGAAGAAGCAATCAGCAAAATTTAGAATGTGAGAAACTCTACAGGACAAACTATTCGTTTTCTTCAGCAACAAATTGTGGGGGCGGGAGATAAGAATGAGGCTGTGAAGCCTATGGATTGGAAGAGACTGAAAGACTTCAGATAAATGCAAAAAAAAAAAATCCTTGTTTGGATCCTAATTAAAAAAAATCTGTAGAAAATAATGTATAAGAAAAATCAAATAAATTTTAATGCTAGTTGGCTTTTTGATGATCGTTAAATTTTTAGATGTGGTGAGATGATTGTGGTATGTTAAAAATACTCTTTATATTTTAGAGATATGTTACTGAAGTACTTATGGATGAAGTTATATATCTGAAATTTGCTTTAAAATAATTTAGTTGGGGTGGAGGGAGAAATTAGATGGGATACAGATCAAGGGTCCCTGAATCCCTGGGCTGTGGACTGGTACCCATCCATGGCCTGTTAAGAACCGGGCCGCACAGCAGGAGGTGAGTGATGGGTGAGCGAGCAAAGCTTCGTCTGTATTTGTTGCTCCCCAGCACTAGCATCATCACCTTAGCTCCATCTCAGATCACCAGGCATTAGATTCTCATAGGAACACTGGTCCCTGGTGCCAAAAAGGTTGGGGACCGCTGATGTAGATGGAGTAAGATTGGCCATCTGTTGATAATTGTTAAAGCTGGCTGGTGAATACTTGGGGGTTCCCATGTTAATCTCTCTGGTTTTATATATGTTTGAAAATTACATAGTAAAAAGTATAAAATATATTTAAATATAGAAATCACCCTAGAAGGAAGCTGAAGAGGAAGTGATCATGGTAGAACTACACTATCTCCATAAATAGAGTCTTGCCTAATTCAGAAATGTGCTCGCCAACTGCCAGCTGCGGTAGCAGAGTATGAGGAAAGACCCGGTGATAATGAGGGAGAATTTGAGATGTGCCACTGGGCCTGTGCTAGGTACATTGATTGCATGTATTGGACTCATTAATCCTCATGATAATGTTATGAGATCTATACTATTATTATAATACCCACTTTACAACAGAAAAACCGAGGTTCAGGGAGGCTGCTGGCTTGCTAAGCAATAGAGATAGGCATGGTCTGGCTCTGGAGCCCATGCTATTAGTAAGAGCCACATCCACAGCTCTTAACAGATGCCAGCCCTGTTCTAAGTGCTCTACGCTGATAATCATTTTATGTTCACAGTGATAATCCTCTAAGGAAGATGCTTTCGGTAGTCCTTTTTCACAGATGAGAAAGTTGGATACAGACAGGTGAAGTCACTGTGCAAGGTCACTTGGCTAACAGGTGGCAGAGCCTGATGTTAAGCGGGGAGCACTCTGGCCCCGCCCCTTTGCTGCTGTCACACTATTAGCCACTCCGCCCACTGACAGCTGTCAGAGCAGGTCCTTCTTTCTTAGATTAAGAATCTATCGAGCCCATGGAAGAGGCCGTCTTTGTCAGAGACGCTGGGGTATGGGGATGAACAAGACACGTTTCTGGGTTTTTTGTTCATTTGTTTTTTTTTGTTTTTGTTGTTGTTGTTGTTTTGTTTTGTTTTCCTTGCATAGCTTAGTTTCCTATGGCATCATGAATCTCTAAGGAGCTATTTAGGAGATAACGGGGCTAAAACTCAGAAGCTCAAGCTACCTCTTATTAGAGGTCAAGTTGGAAAGGGGACTGAACCAGCAGCCCCAAGAGGGCTCTCCTAAACCCTAAGACTTCTGAAGTAAGGCTCTGAAGGAAGGTGCCTGTGGATCGCATTGCTTCATACGACAAACCTCCACCGCTGGGGCCAATTGGTCCCTGTCCCCTGACGCCATGCTCATTCCTTTCTTAGAATCTTCTCTCTCTCCTGCTGGGTTCTCTGTTCACCCCTCACATCATCTCAGTGAGCTTCCCGTCTCTGAAATCTCAATGTCTTTATTGGTTGCACTAATCAATTTAGTGCTTAATTACGTACAAACCTCAACCGTTACCTAACAGTTTTACCGCGTATATCTTGTCTCTTCATTTAAATTGTAAATGTTTGGAAGACAGATATTATGTCTTATATGTTACTGATATTCCCCCAACAAGCCCAAACCATGGAATGAGTGCTCACTAAATATTATTTAAGTGAATAAATTATGTTTACAATGGTACAGTGTAAGATGGTAACATGTAGAATGATTAAGAGCACAAATTCTCTCTAATTAGTTGCATGGCCCAAAGCTAATTATTCACATCTTTTATGCCTTAGTTTTCTTATCTATAAAATTGAGATAATCATTTGTACTTTATGAACGTAAGATGCTTAACGAAGTGCCCGGCACAGAACAAATGTTAGATGTGTTAGCAGCTATTATTATTATTATTATTATTATTATTATTATTATTATTATTAACTGCCTAGCCAAGTAAGGTTTTATTGACTGACTAAAGCACTTTTTTCTATGTGTGAAGTCAAATTAATCAGAAGTTTGCTTGATATGCATGATTTAATTGGCTGTAATGGAATAGAATGGGCACTAATCCTGGACCAGAGTTCAAATCTCACCTCTGATTTGACCTTTACTTTCATGAGCCTTAGTTTGTTCATTTGAAAAATGAGATTACTGATAGGTTTCCCACTGGGCTATTGTATGGTTCAGAAATGATCAATATTAAGCACGTAGCCAAGAACTTGGCACAAAATGGATCTTAGATAAACCTGTCTCTTAATATCATCAAGCCTGTAGTGTCCCTCTCTACAGAGACTGTGTGTGCTTAATAGATGAGACATTGCTGGTTGTTCATTGGCCTCTTTTTTCTAGAAAGTTCTAGCCCTCTAGACTAACTGTAATACCTCTGTATCTCTGAATTCTTGGTATTTAACTATACTACTTGTTGTTATATACTCCCCAGGATACTTGGTACATGGTAGGGACTTAATGAGTTCATTTTGAATGACTCAGTGACTTATCTTTTATAGATGTTTATAGACCATCCCCCTTATGTCAACATATTCCTTCTCAGCTTCTCAAACCCTCAATCTGCTGATGACTGAATTCAGCTGTTACATTTGGGTGCTTCTTAATGTCATTCTCAAGATAACCTTCTTTCCACCTGCCAGTTAGATTTTAGATCATGTAGGAGAGAGAACATCTCAGGCTGGGTGAATGATGTTTTGAGGTGGTTGAGGAAAACAAAATGAATAGCACTTGACTGGAACCAAGAATACAAGAGAAAAAAAAATTCAGAAATAAGATAAGCTATGGAAGGTGGAGACAGATTGTGGAAAGACTTTATTGTCACCTTAAGGAATTTAATTCGATACATACACAACTGGAAAGCCCTATTTCCATTCCGCAGAGGCAATCATGTTCAATTCCTTAACCATGTCTTCTCATTGTTTAAATTTACTTGTTTTCTTTTAGGGAGGGCGGTTCCTGACTCTTGCTCCATCACTTTTTTTAATCTTCCTAATATAGTCATATTATAATTTTTTATTAAACCCATATTTACCATGAAGAGTGAGTGAAGAAAACAAGGTAGAGTCAGTATAGCTAAGCTGACTTAAAATGGAGTCTGTATAGACAAGCTGGTAAAACTAGTTTAGACTAGAGTGGGCTGAAACATGAGAAAACAATTTTATTTTACTTAACTAGCCTGAACACTTTAAAACTTTCAGTTGGGCATCAAAGCCTGGAGATATCTATCTATCTATCTATCTATCTATCTATCTATCTATCTATCTATCTATCTTTATATTATATCTAATCTATCTCTATCTCTATCTCTATCTCTATCTCTATCTCTCTCTATCTATATCTATCTATCTATCTATCTATCTATAGAGTATATATATGTATGTGTGTATAATATTACATATTATATATAATATGTATATATAATATATAATATATAATATATATATAATATATAATATATATATAATAGATAATAGATAACTCTCTGAAGAACTTAGGAAAGAATGTTCACATGTCCAGACCACCAGACATCCAGTATCCAGATGCTGGGCATCTGGAAAGTCACCATCTTAGGCAAACCAGAGGATAAGAATTCAGGACAGATTCTTTTTTTTCAAGAATGCAGCTTTAATTATAAAAACTCTCAATTTTTCTTTCTCCTTGGAGTCACTCTGGGTATTGCCTAGTTGTGTTTTCGATTTGTAAATCCTAAAACCCTTGAATAAAACTTTGTCTCTTAATTCATTTATGCTTGGTCAACAACCATTTAAATTATTGTGACTGTAAAAATAGTTCATAGGTAATTACATTTTCTTTCCTGTACAGTTTTTTTTGGCTCTTCCTACGGTTAATTATTGGCTTACTGTTTTATTTACTTAGGTTTCTGCATACTTACCACTAAATCAATCCCAAATGCTCTAGTAAAGATATAAACTGATCAAATATATTAAATCATCTATTTTTTTTTAAGCTGCCATATGTAACTCAGATAACAAAAGTTAATATTTTGTATTTTTTTCCATAATATTTTGGCAAGGTTATCATCTTCCAATACTGAAATACCAAATTCCAATACCAAAAGGTGAAATGATTTAATGGACTATCACTGAAGAATATTGACTGGAGCAAATGCTCACCTAATTAAGCTGGTAAAGCTGGTAAAGCTGATAGGGTGGTTATTGCAGGAGCTTATAGGAAGAAGGCAGGATGTTGTTGGTTGCTGAAGTAGTTCCCCAATTAGGGCTAACATTAAATTATGTCTCCCAAATATAGCAGATTCTTTTCTTCAGCATACCTATTCTGATTCGTCTCCATGTCCCCAATATATAGGCCACCACACAATTCCTAATAATGGATATAAAGCCCTTGGCAAAAAAAAGTCCCTGGCACAAAGCAACTGGTAAATATTACCTCTGTATACGTGTGACACACGTCATCTACTTTGAAACTTTGTTTTAATTCTAGTGACTTTTGTTACGGAAATAATTTGTATGCAATTGCTAATTTCTCCAAAAATTTCACATTTATTACTTCTGTTTGATCCTCAAACTTTCTAAAGAATTAGACTGATTTTGAAGACTGGCTGTAGCACGGACTTGCTGTGTGCAAGTTACCTAATTTTTTTTTTTGTTTTCCATTTTTGTCAAAGAAAGTGGGGATTGCCTCATGGGGTAGTTGTAAGGATTAAACGAGATAATCTATGTAAAGCACCAAACACATACATTAGCTACTGTAATTGAGGTAAAGCATTATTAAGCTATTTGATAATTAGAAAAACCGAAACACAGTAGTTAAATGATTGGTATTGTTTGCACAGTGTGTTGGTGGCAGACGTAGATTTAAAGATCGGCACCGATGGAATCACAGTGCATCTGTCAGGGAAGGGCCTGATTTACACTCTTGTCCACTGCTGCGTCCCAGCACCTAAAACAGTATCTGCTAAATAATAGGCACACATACATGGTGAACAAATTACTGTAAACAGAAAGTTTTAGGCCTGGAAATGGTCTCAAAGATCATTTAGTTAAATGAACTGATTTTTCAAATAGGAAAATTGAGGCCCAGATACTTTTAAGTGAGTCGTGGGTATGTTTTGTATTTGTTTTGTTTTGTTTCTTTGTATCTACATAGTGCTTTTTTAAAAATTGAAGTACTTGCCAAATTAGGTTTGGCCATGTATGAATAGAAAACACAAATAGTAGATCATATAGGGTAGGGGTTTATTTCTCTCTCATGTAAAAGAAAAGCTAAAGGTAGCCAGTTCAAGGTCAGCAGGAACCTAGGCACCTATCTTCCTGCCCCACCATTCCTAATACATGGCTTCTATCACTTATATTGTCTTATGATGCAAAGAGGCTGCCTCGGCTCCAGCCATTGGCATTCTTTCAGGAAGGAGGGCAAAAGGTACACTTCGCAGCTGAGTTGGCAGGAAATTACCTGAACATTAAAGAAGTTACATTTCACACGACTTTTTCTTTCATCTCTTTATCCATCCAAGGCGCAAGAGAAGCTGGAAAATGTATTCTTTTATCTGAGAATCTTGCTGTCCAGGCTAAAAGCAGAGCTCTGTTATAAAGAAAAAGGATGAAGTGAATAGTGGGTAAGCAGTTTCCATCAACAATTTAAAAATAGAAAAATTTACATAGCTTTTTGGATTTCTCTTATAAAAATCAGAAGATGGAGCTGAGTTTGGGGCCAAGGAGAAGAGAAGTTTCAGGAGGATTGGAAGGGAGAGCTAGAGGCAATGGAGGAGGCCCACAAAGCCTGGACTGACGAGACAGAAGGGAACTGATGTCAGAGGACGTGAGGAGTGATTAGGATTTGGCATTCTGATCGGATGAGTTTGTGTTTTGAGAGAGATACTGTGGAGAATAGGTTAAACATTGGAAAGGTAGAAAGAAGAAGTAAGGAGCCAAAGCAGAGATCCAGGTATGAAGTGATGAGAATCAGGACCAGCAATATCAATAAAAATATGATGCAAGCTATACATATAATTGTATATTTCATAGTATCCACATTAAAAAAAGAAACAGGGGAAAATGAATTTCATAGTCAATTTCACTATCCAATCTGTCTAAAATATTATCACTTGAACATGTAATCAATATACAAATTATCAGTAAGATACTTTACATTTTTTTTGTTTTTAATATTAAGTCTTTGAAATCCAGTGTATAGTTTGCACTTACAGCATATCTCAATTTAGACACGAAATTTTCACGAGAAATATTTCGTCTATATTTAGATTCCACAAAATTTATAGCTGAAAAAGTACATTCGTGTATCCAAGTTATCCTAGATATACTTAAAAATTTTTCCAACAGCTGAATTGAGTATCTGTTTTTAAATTTAAGCTAGTTAAAATTAAATGAAACTAAAAATTTAGTTCCTTGATCACGTTCACTTTTACAGTGGTTATTTTGAGTGTTTAGTAGCCACATGTGGCCAACGGCCTCCATATGGGCAGAAAGAAAGGACCTGATTTGAGACGCGTGGCTCATAAAAGATGCTCTTCAGATGGAATACTTCTGAAAAGACCCCACATCGTCATTGTCTTGCAAAGTACTAAATTTATCACCATTTCCTACATTTCCTAGACTTGCCAGAATTTTTACATCTTCTATTCTTTTGCCTGAAATGCTTTCCCCTTTTTTTTTCATCCGGAAAATGCCTACTTATCTTTCAAGTCTCCATTTTCTCCTTTCAAGTCTGTAAAATCCATCTCACGTTCTTCAAGCCTGGTTAGTTGCCCCATCCTATTTCACACTTCCATGGGTCTGCAATATTCTTGAGGTAGAGAACCATGCCTCAACTGTTTCTGAGCCCTAGCATGTGGAAGGGCCTTATAGGTTCTCAGCAAAAGTTACTGAATGGAGAAGACCTTAAGTTTAGCCTACACCTTTCTTTTCTGTTGCCACTTTACTCAGCAACATTTTTTAAAAGGATATGCTCAGCCTTCTTCATTCAATTTTTGCTTTATCTATTTGAATATCATTGTACATGTCCCTTCTAACTAGCACAGTTCAAGGATGGCTTCTAACTTTATGCCTCCATACATAAAATCTGCTTGGTGCAGTTTGATATAAAATGGTCATCTTTTTTAGGCTTAAATACTTGCTTCACAAAATTATACAAAATATAGTGAGTACTATAATTTGTTTTCTTCATTTGGCAATAAATTATGGGTATGTTTTCAATTAAAAATTTATATCTATCTATCCATCCATTTATCATCTATTATCTATTTGTCTATCATCTATTATATATCAATCAATCTATCATCTATCTGTCTATCTGTCTATCTATCTATCTATCATCATCATCTATCTACTCTTATTCTTTCCAACAGCTGCATTGTATTCCTTTGTATAGATATACCATCTGTTACTTAACCAATCTGATACCAATGGCTATTGAGGCTATTTTAGATGTTCAAAATAACAACTAACAATATAAATACAAAGGTCACACATGTTTATGTATTTATGTAAATATTTCTATAAAATAGATTCCTGAAAGTAGAATTTGGAGGGTCAAAGGGAATGTGCACTTAAAGTATTAATAGATTTTGCCAAACTGCCTCCCTATCAGTTCAAGTCACCTAAGGCTACTCTATTAAAACAAATATATCACACCAAGACTTTTACAGTGGTTATCTTCGGGGTATTAAAATAGGGGGAAGCATGGGCTTTCATTTATACCAACATAAGTTTTTTTGTTGTTTGAAGTTCGTTCAATGTATTTCCTATTTATAATTTTAAAAAGTATTTTTAAATATGTAAGAATAGCAAGAAAGTAAAGAAACAAGAAAATGTCTCAGTAGTAGAAAATTCAGGCTTCCTAGAAAACAGCAATTCCAAGCCATCCCTTGTAGGAAATAATGGCAAGTTTAATGCCCAGGTCTTATTTTTTTCTCTGAAGCAGAAGCCTCTGCACCTTGCTTTAGTGACCTGTTCCTACTACTAACTCATTTTCTCAGATCCAATTTCTATGTATTCTCTCTGGTTTGTATTCAAAATTCACCAAGATGAAGGATCTGGTTAAGCCGGTGAATCACTATTCAATCTGGATTCCTTCTAGTGTGTAGGGTCCTTATGTCAGGCCACCTCATGGGCCTATATTCTCCCTTTAGTGTTCACTGGCTTTGGCAAGACACACAGGTAGCATGTCATGGACCTTCCTCTATACTCTCGCTTTGGTTGTATACAGGACTTTCCTCTATACTCTCTCTTTGGTTGAGCACAGTCAATAGTCAACTAACAGTTGCTGTTATTCATTAAGAAAGCCAGCCAAGAATCCTTTCTAAAGATGTCCTTGTCACTGAAGAGGAAGTTCTCCTCACTGTGTTTTCCAGGTGGGTCTGTCTGTATTCCCCCGACCTCCAGATTTCACTGTGCATGCTCAAGATCAACAGAGTAGATTCCAGAAGCAACCTTTTTGTACTACTCGAAGTTATCTTTTCATGTAAAGATTAATTGATTGATGAAAGATAGGGGAAAAAATCAGTGTCATTGTTTCTGAAAGCAGGACAAAAGCCAGTGTTTGTAGAGATGAAAATGCAGGTAAAATTTTTATAGAAACGGGGATCCCTGGAATGCTGTCTTCCTAAAATATTTCAAAGCCCAGTCTGGGCACTTATATTTAAACCTTAAAAGGAAGGTCATTCATTCAAATCCTTCACAATACGGGGAAGAAAGCAAAAAATGGGCATGTCCCAAAAGACTGTAGGGACGAACACTTCCTTTATCATATTTAATTTAAAAGTAGGCATCCTCAGGCCACCAGAAAGGGCCATCTGTCTTTGAAACTTATACAAGATGTATATGTGACTACAAAACTTTCAAACAAGGCAAGGCTCCTATTTCCTGTGAAAGGTAGTGACAATATGAAAGGCCACCTATAACATCGTTCATTTTTCTATGCTTCAAAGCGGGAAGACAAACGTGTCAAAGCATATCTGGCTGAACTTTTGGGTCGATGAAGTTTTGTTACGTCTGTCACATAACTTTCGTTCTCAGTGTACCCCTTACAGTATCTAATGGGATCGCATATGAGGATTTCAATGTATATTAAGCACATGGGTACTGAACATCCACCTTGTGCCAAGCCCAGTGTTAGGCACTGGGATGCCAAAGTAAGTAAGATATATTTCCTACTCAGAAGGTACTCAGGTGTGGTAGGGAGAGCAGCCCTGCTAACAACCAACTGCGATGCACTGTGATGCGATTTTGCTAGAGATACGCACAGACTGCCACCTAAATCCAGTTAAGGGAAAGTTTATCTTATTTCACTGACTCTAAGGTGCACATTAACACCTCCGGAATCAAGATATGGCTTATAATTGATGGTGTCTCACAATTGTATTGGCAGGCTTTGCTTTTAATGACATAGAAAATAATGGTGCACCTTAAAATCAATGGCATCATCAGTGAAGTACGTTGGTTGTATCTTAGGGTCACATAGAGATGAGAGGAGAGATTCTTGAGCTGGGTCTCTAAGGAAGAAGCAGGATTTTTGCTAGGTGGAAAAGCAATGTGCTATGGCAAAATCCACTGACTATAAACTTCAAAGTCAGAAGACCTAAGTCTTAACTTTAGAGACTTTGGGTTGTTTGTTGCTTAACAGTGGACAAAAATTAGCAGCTAAGCCTCATTTAGTAAGCTGCGTGTCCAGCGATGTTCTAAAGGCTTTACATGGATACACTCACTTAGTGTTCACAACAAGCCTAAGATACTATTATTAACTCCTTTTTAAAGATGAGAAAGCTGTAAGAGGTTAAATAAATTGCCCACGATGACATAGTAAATAATTACCACTCAGGCAGCTTGGTACAGCTTTCAATCAATGACACAAAGCTCTCAGATGAGTATTTAACAGAAATCCTCTCCTTGTGGACTATAATGTATGGCACAAATGTTGGTTATTATTTAATGCAAGGCAGAGGGATTTTCAGGTTAAGAGGACAGTATGAGGAAAAAGTCACAAGATTTTAAAACATTCAGGAATTCCTTTGGGCTAAGGATTTTGAGGAGAGAAAGGGTTGAGACAGGGGGCAGGATGGGGCTAAAGTATCACCAGGCAGGAAGCTAAAAGTCATATTGATGTGCAATTATAGCGTGCATTGTAGACCATTTTAGATTGTGGACTTTTTCTGTATAAGCTATAGAGAGTTGCTAGGTATTTTTGAGCTGGGAAGTGACTCAATCATCTCTGTCATTTAGAGAGATGATGACAGGCAGCAGTGGGGAAGATGGATTCAAGTGGAGTGTGACTAACAGCGGGGAAGGCTATTAGGGGGCTGGCATTTTAGTGTGGGCCAGACAGCAGAGGCCTGAACCTGGGATGCGGCAGTGAGGATAAAGAGGTGATGGTCAGATTGATGGACATTTTGGATGGAGATCCAAGCCAACTCACATGAAGACAAGGATGCCTGACTTAAGTGCTCATAGGAGGAATGTATGTATGACGTCAGAGGGCCGGCCAAGCAGCCAGTGCAGGCTTCAGGATCCGTGCACCCCAGGCAAATTGGGCTTGTTCACCATGACGTCCCATAGACATTGTCTTCTGTCTGTTTGCTTGTTTTGTTCTTAATCTGATATATCAAGCAATGCTTTAATCATGACTCTATATTGCCTTCTGTCTTTCACAAGCTGGCTAGAGTGGCCATCATGGTGAGCTTGTGGTTATTAGGTGACGTGAAAATTATGGAGAGGAGTGGCCTATACTGGTGGCAAGGACCTCAATTTCCAGAAGAGTCTGGGAAGATAAAATTCCACTGATAGAGTAATTGAGTGCCCAGACACTAGAAAGATATTAAAGAACTGAAGAAGGTGAGCTCCTTGATCAGCCAGGAGGTCAGGAAAGGAACACTTGGAAAAGTACTTTAAATAGCATTTCAAACAATTGGATGAAAGAATGAACAAGGTCGTGTAAACTTGGCAGCTGTATCTGCCGTGTGTGGCTGCAGTGTGCACTCTATCCACTTAAGCCCGAGGAGCCTGAGCAGCCTGGAAGCGCTGGACATACCAGGTGGGCGGCTGCAGCAGTGGACGAGAGCTCACACAGATTCCCACAGCCACCTCAAGGTCTGTGGCCAAAGGAAAGGAAAAGAAAATCTCACCACGAATCTGTGTTAGGGGGTGTAATCTTCACAACCCTGTGATTCTACCCAGTAAGCTCTATTCCACGCCCCCAGGAGCCACAGCTGGTCCGTCATTGAACTAGAGTCCTTCCTCTACCATCTGACCCCACGGGGCGGTGAGATAGTGTCGTTCTGTGTCACCCTGACCATGGTCTCGCCCTGGGATTACCCCCAAGATCTTAGCCGAGGTTGTAGGGATGCCCCATCAGAAATGGGCCACGCATCAACGGAGGAGGGGTACGAGCCAGGCAGGGTGGTCGCTGGTGGGACCGGGACCCTGGGTAGAGCCCGGCAGATGCCCAGGCAGGGGACTGACTGGTCAGCTCCCGAGGGAGTGGGGCAGGCTGTTTCTCTTCCCTCACAACTCAGTTTTCCAAGCAGCTCTAAGGCCTTCTGGAAGCTACTAGAGCAGAGCGGGGAGAGGGCCTGGCGTTTTCCAGGGAACTCTGTCTACCTAGCCCGAGCTGTTCAATAGAAATGTAGGACAGCCACATGTCATTAAACAAAATTTAGCAGCCATGTAATAAGAAGTTAAAAGAAACAGTTGAAAATAGCATTCTTTTAACAAATTATGTCACTAATATAAACCTTTCTTAATAAGGGATTTTACCTAGTGCTTTTATACTAGTCTTCATATTGCAGTGTGTATTTTATACAAACATCAGCATTTGGAATAGATATGTTTTAAGTGCTCAGTAGCCACGTGTGGACATGCACAGGTGAGGCACCTGCACCTAGGGCAGCCCAGTGAAACAACCAGAAATCTCTCCTGCTGGCTTCCCAGGGCAGAGGCTGGCGTTTCCTCTTCCCTTTCCTACAGCTCACTCTGCATGGTGGCAGAGGGGTGCAGCGGGGCGCGGGGGGCGGGACACGCACATCCTTTGTCCTGAGCACAGCACTGCATCCCTCTCCCATAATTCCCCTCCGCTCAGTATTTACCAAATTCTGAACACTTTCTTAAACGACTAAAAGGGGGGACATATTCTTGCATCTCCCGATCTGTGACATCCAGGCCCTTCAGCACATGGTTCGGGATGGGCCCCTCCTGCTCCGGTCCAACAGTGGTCCTGGAGCTCGGCAACATGATTTCAACTCCTGGACCAGGCAAAGCCAAAACCCATTTCTAGCAGTGGGCAGTTCAGCTACGTGTGTCTTTTCTACTTGAGGCAGCTCATGAAGGGCTTTCTGTCAAGTACAACTAAAAGAGTCCTAACTGATAGAAGGGCCTGATGTTTCCTTTTGGGGATCTGGGGCTGCACAACCATAAAAGGTCGCCATCAGAACCCCTCCGCTCTTGGTGCTGTGCTAATGAGTTACTATCCAACCGCCAATTATCCTATGGATTTCTCTGTCAGTAAGCAGGTACTTACAAGCTGTCTTTTAAACAAATGTGCACATTACAAACATTCTGATTTCCACAATATTCTTTACTCATTCCAAATGTGTGTCAAGCCCTTAAAACAATTTATGATATTGGTAAAAAAAATTTCAGGAATATGAAAATACTTGAATAGAAAGAGTATATTCCTATTTTTTAAAAATGAGATGTTTTTAGACGTTAAAGGTAAATAATCAGAAAAGGAAATTAAAACAATTCCATTTGTAACGGTGTCAAAAAGATTAAAATACTTAGGAATAAAATACTTAGGAATTAAAATACTTAAGAATTTATATACTAAAAATTACAAAACATTTCTAAAAGAAATTAAAGAACACACAAATAAATGGAAAGAAATCTTGTGTTCATGGATTAGGAGACTTAATATTGTTCAGATGTCACTATTACCAAAAGTAATCTACAGATTCACTGTAATCCGTATGAGAATACCAATGGCATTTTCCCCCAAAATAGAAGAAAAATTCTAAAATTCATATAGAATCTCAAGGGATTCTGGGTAGCCAAAATAATTTTGAAAAAAGAACAAAAGTAAAAGGCTCACACTTTCTGATTAAAAAAAAATTATTACACATCTACATATTACAAACCAAAACCGTGTGGTTCTGTCACCAAGACAAACATATAGACAAATGGAATAGCACAGAAAGCCCAGAAATAAACCCTCATGTATATGGTCAAATGATTCAATAAGGGTGCCAACACCACTGATGGTCTCTTCAACAAATGGTGTTAGGAAAACTGGATATCCAACTGCAAAAGAATGAACTTGGAACCTTACCTTATACCACATTCAAAAACTAGCTCAAAATGGGTTAAAGACCCAAAACTAAGCTCCTCAAAGAAAACATTAGGGAAAACTTCATGACATCGGATTTAACAATGATTTCTTGAATATGGGAAAAGCATAGGCAATAAAAGCAAAATTAGACAATTTGGATGACATCAAACTTAAAAACTTTTGTGCATCAAAGGATACAATCAACAAAGTAAAAAAGGCAACCTACGCATTGGGGGAAAATGTTTGCAAATAATATATCATATAAGGGGTTACTATCCAAAATATGTAAATAAATCCTACAAATCAATGATAAAAAATTAAGTAATTCAATTTAAAAATAAGCAAAGGGCTTGAACAGGCATCTCTCCAAAGATGATACACAAATGGCCAACAAGCATATGAAAGGATGGTCAACAGCACTAATCAACAGAGAAAAGGAAATCAGAAGCAGAATGAGATGACACCTCACACTCACTATGATGGCTACCGTCAACAAAATCCTAGAAAATTGTAAGGTTGGCGGGGATGTGGAGAAGTTGCATCCCCTGTGTCTAAACTGGTTACAATCACTATGGAAAAATTACAAATAAAAGTACCACATGATCCAGTAATCCCATTTCTGAGTATATACCCCAAACAATTGAAAGCAGAGTAAAGATATTTGCACACTCATATTCATAGCAGCATTATTCACAATAGCCGAGAGGTGGAAGCAGCCCAAATGTCTATTGACAGATGAACAGATAAACAGAACATAGTATGTACATACAATGGAATATTATTCAGCTTTAAAAAAGTAGGAAATCTGATCAGATCGTATAACATGGATAGACCTTGAGGACATTATGCTAAGTGAAATGAGGCAGTCATAGAAAGACAAATATTATATGACTCCACTTATATGAGGTATCTAAAGTAGTTAAATTCCTGGGGACAAAAAGTAGAATGATGATTGCCAGGGGCTGGGGGAGGGAGGAAAAGAGAAGCTGTTGTTTAATGGGTATAGAGTTTCAGTTCTGCAAGACAAAGTTAAGGAGATCTGTTTCACAATGATGCGAATATTCTTAATACTATTAGACTGTGTACTTAAAAATGGTTAAGATGGTCCTTTTTTTTTTTTAAAAGGGATGCAGTCTGGCTCTTTTCCTTTTTCATGCACCTGTGGTTCATTAAGACATATATTTACCATGAGCAACATTATCTTCTATTCAAGCAGTGGAGCTACACAGAAGCATCGATTCAAAATCATGATCTGAAATTTTTAAGGAAAAAATCTATTTATAGGTAGGAAGACAGGCTGATGCCTTCTTTTTATTATTTATTATACAACTGGCGTCTTTTTTGTAACCTAATCTCTGAAGTGACATCACACTCAAAGGGAAGGGATTACCCAGGGTGTGAAAACAGGAGGAGGAGATTACTGAGGACCATTTTAGAGGCTGTGCAACATACTATTAAGCTGTTACCATAAAGTTATAGCTCCATAGCTCTATGTTTACCATATTCTTCACCACGGCTTTTATTAGGCACTCCAAATAACCATTTCATGAAGTTCTTCCCATTTTACAGCTGAGTGTATTATGTAATTTGTTCGGGGTCACAGAGGAATAATCATAATTAGATCTCGTAAGTCTTAAACTATTAGGTGTTTTATCTCACTTAACACTGATGGAAAATCAAAGGTATGCTTTATGACACGATGTAAATATTGGATTTTGGATAAATATTTTTTTTTATATTATTACTTGTAAATTTATTTCCTACTAATTTTCTAATGCCATTGACCTATGGAAGATACTGGTTTAGTTGTCTTATCTGATGTCTTGTATTTTGGATTTGCCTTTTTGCTTCCTCCTGGAGTCATTTAACTCATTCTTACATTATCTCCCTCACACCCCATCTGTAAATAAAAAGTAGCTCTAGAAGCATGATTAGATTCAGGTTTAATTTCTTTAGTGAAATTATTTTAATGGTGGTATAGCTATTGGTAACTTAATATAAATTCCTACAAAATCGAGCAACGTTGGATTATTTCAAGAAGCCTTGGGGATCTCTTAAAGTTTCAAGGTAATAGGGCACAAAAATAGGCCCCAAGTCCAGCCACTAGCCTCAACCATTTTTTCTGCTTTTTGATAATGTTGTCCAGCATTTACTATCTATTTTTTGTCATTTGGGAAAGCAGAGATAATAATCTGAGGCCTAAATGAGTATGGAATGTGCAGTAAAGAACGAGTCGATATCTATCCTTCAGGTTCTTGGTTGCAAGCAACAGAAACAAACTCTGCCTAACTAAATAAAAGTACCGTACTAAAAAGATGTAGGATGGATTATAGACTCTGTAGGTAGGCTGGAAAAGCAAGTTCCGAAAAGAAACAGAAACCTCAGGAAGCTAAGCAGAAACACCCCAAACCAAGGCCACCCCATAGGAACTCACTGGGTGGGAAGCTGCTTCTCTGCTCCCACCATCAGCATCAGACACTCCTGCAGGCTGCTGCCCCAAAACATGCTCAATGAATGAATTCTTAACCACCCCTTTGTGTCACTTGCTGGAGGTTCGGACGTCCAGGCAGGAGCAACTAATTTACCAGCCTGGCTTGTAGATCCACTCCCTGCTCCCAGAGGGCCAGAAAAGAGATTCTCTGGACACTTTGGTATACATAGTGAGACACTTGGTCTCTCCTTAAGACTCACAAAATGGCAAGCTTGATCCTGTCTGATCTCAGAAGCTAAGCAGGGGCAGACCTGGTTAGTACTTGGATGGGAGACCACCTAGGAAGACCAGGTACTGTAGGTATAAAAAATAAAAAACAAGGGATTGTAAGCTGACAAGGTCCTTGCCATCTATGAGGTCAACCAAGGGTTGCCTCGCCTAAAAAAAAAAAAAAAAGACTCACAAAATGGGAGATCATTCCTAATAGGAAGTGGGTTTGAAAGCTGTGTAGCCAAAAATTTGACAAATATCTATTGCATAGGATGAATTAGAGTAATGGGTGGACCTCTTAGAAGAATAGGTGAATAGGAATTACTGAGGAGAAGGTAGATTGTCAAACATATTTGTAATGAAGATTGTAGGCTAACCATCTACATCTGATGACCTTCAATGGTTCTCATGGTCCAAAAATTTTATGTTTCTGACAGGAGCCCAGATAATTTTGGTGTTAACGATCTTGGGTTTAGACTCTGGGAACCACTAATTTAGGTTCTAGATCAACAGCTCTAGGGTATGTTCCTATTGAGATATGTGTAAAATTTATTACATGTGATTCGAGTTGCAGATGAATAGATGGCTGAAATAACCTTTGAGGAGTCTTCAGATGCTGTGAATCTATAATCCAGTAATTTCCCGTAAATATAATTTCTTTTCCATATACCATTCAAGTTCTCAAAGATAGCTATAATGCTTCCTTAAATTATGTTTCTCTTAACTAAAATCCCTAGCACCATCACTATCCTTCACGTGTCACAGACTTAATGCTCATCGCCCCACTCTTCAAATTGCTTTTGATTGTTATTGCTTCTATTAAGAGATTGCTATTGTTCCTATTTATATGAAGAATCCAGAGTTTGAAACGTATTCCAGATAGCGTCTGACCATTGTAGGGCTAACACACACACACAAACCTTCCCTTATTTTGTTCCTTATTTGCCTATCGATTTTATTCAGTAGCTGTATCATATTAGTAGCCTCATTTTGAGGTTCTTATCCATGAAAGTATAAAGCTTTTATTCCTCCCTCCTTGCTTTCCACCCTTCTGTCTTTTTCTTATCTTTCTTCTTTTCCTTCATACTTCATTCTTTAATGTCTGTATGTTGTCATTGTAAAATTGATTTTGGAAGCCTGAGTTTAGGATTTAACATTTATCCTTGTTAAATTTCATTGATTTAGCCTTGATCTATCACATCTGCCTACTATGATATTTTCATCTTAAATTTCTTGTTTGATATTGACTTGAAACTTCATAACAGGTAAAGCTTTAATCAGCACAATACAAATATTCTTATTCATTCATTCATTTCTTCAATAGATATTTACATGTCTTACTATATTACAGTCATTGCTCTGGTCCTAAGTATAAATAAAATGTTGATCAGAACAGGACTAAGGACAGACCCCCATTACATCTACTCCCAAGAATACACTGGCTGCTAATCAACACTTGAATGGATATGGTTATTTTATCCATTATCACTCCTCCTAAATCTATTTTCACCTAGTTTCCCTAATTATATTTTGTTCACAAATTTGTCTTCAGGCTTCTGGCATATTCCTTGATGAAATGAGATCCACACTGTCAAGCATCCCACCCTTTTCTAGACTAGGAAATTCTAGTTTCAAGCACCATTGCGGGCCATGACTCGAATAATTAGAGCGAGGTGCACATCCCTGCTTTGCACTCACTACCGTGAGCCTGTGGCAAGTCACTTCAGGCCCCAGAGCTTCATTTTCCTCATCTCCAAAGAGGGCAACAAACCCAATCTTGGAAGGTCATTGCGAGGATTAGACATGATATGCTTAAAATGTCCAGAACATACTATTTTTCGAATGTGGCATATGAAAAATATAGTAGGAAGAGAAAGATTTCCAATGACAGAAAATTAGATTTTTTCAAGCACTATGAAAATTTATGAAAAGATTTGATTCAGGGATCTGCCAATTAAAGAACTAAGCAGTATATACAAAAATGGTTATCAAATAATTTAAAATATGTAATTATTATCTTTAACTTCAATGAAACTAATTTTCTACTTAGTTAAAATCCACAATGTGGTCATTTTGGTTATGTCCTTCATAATCTGTAGCAGAATTTACTTTATGGTCAATGTATTAGTACGCGATTGAAGATTTTTCCAAGGCTCTGAGAAAATAAGCAAATTTTATTTCATCTGGACTTCATATGTAAAATAAGGAATTTGTATAAGATTCTAAAAGGCTTATGGGCTATGACATTTATCTGGTTTGTCTAAGAGAAAGGTAATGAGATATTAATCAAAGAGTATACATATTTGCATTTGCTTTTTTTTAAAGTAGAAAAACAAAAAAAAAGCTGGTAATTGTATCAAGAGAGAAATGTTAGGTGGGTGGAGAGCAGAAGAGGAAGAAATTCTGCCTTTTCACTGGACAGCCTTTGTACCTTTTGAATTTTGTTCCATATGCATATATTACTGATTCAAAATAGTTAATCTTCTTTAAGTAGTGGAAAAAGAATTTTAAATAACACTATCCTTTTCACTGAGAGCTTCTTTTTGTAAAACTTCAAAGCTTTGATAACAAAGAAGCCAAACTAAATTCCTTGAAAAGTCCCATTCAGGTTTGATAACATATATAAGTTAAACCACTTCAATGAACAAAGTTAAAATAGATTTACTTTATAACAACTTCTAAACTCTCTCTGCTGGGCATCCAAATGAACACTAAATTGTTTCTACAAAGATGAGTGTGATCCATCGCAAAAACTTTACTGAGAACATCGAATTTTTAAACATGGACATTTTAAAATACAATATGTAGGATAGTAAACTTGATTTAAATATTAAAACATCAAAAACTGTTTTTTCAAAATATGTTGGGCAACTGTATAAATTTCACATATAAAACAGTTTTTGTGGTTATGTATTTGATTTTTGCTACTGAAATTGCATCAAATGAACAATCAACAATTTACATAATTCTTGATTTCCTGTTTAAGACAAATAAAGCAAAAGTTTTTCGAATAAGATTGTACACAAGAGAGATATATTAAAAATATAAATAGCAACCATCTCCATGGACCACTTAGATAATTTACTTTTATAATACAAGATGAGGGTCTTTCAGTCTATAAAATTTCATGCAAAAACAGTTGCTTAGAAAATGTTTAAGTCTTGAGGTATTATTAGACAGCATCATTGAAATTTTCATTGCCCCAGCAACTGCTATGAAGCAGAAATCTGTATTAGGCAATTTGGGAAATACCAGGAAAATGAAAGCCAAAATCTTTGTGCTTGAAGATTGAATAAACCCTTAAGGATACAACAACTGCTTGAGAAACTCTATAAGAATCTACAAAACACCAGACTCAGATGATCAAAATTCCATTCTGCAAATATTTCTTATAAGTATATTGTATAGTAGAAGACGTGGAATATTATGGAATATCCACTGATAATCCACTGATAATCCAGTCTTCTGCATCCACTACAAGGTGACTCATAATTTTTTTTCAATTTGCTCAGATAACCAGAAGGAAATGATTTGATTCTTGTGATAGTCATATAAAACAGTTTTTAAAAACTGTATATGAAATTTAATGCTAAGCATACCAAGTGGAAGGTTTGGAATCTTCCTTCTAATTCCCCCTGTGCAGTGAGTGGTATTATCTCCCTTGTGAAGTTCCCGGCACAATAATCATACTCAGTAATCATAAGACCTCTTACCTCCCTCCTCTCGAGACAACCTCGGCCCCCCAGGTCTCTTAACTCCTGCCCCAAACAAAAGGAACGACTGTGTATTAACATCTCCTGACAGGACAGTCTAACAGCAGATAGTAGAGAAGACCTTACTTAGGAGCCGCCTGAGCACGAGTAGGGGGACCAAACCTGTTACCTCTGTTGGCGTTCAGGGAAAAGTCAGTCACAAGGTGTAACCTCAGACCACCCAGAAAAGCGCCACTGTCCCTTGATCCAGAAAGCATCTCGTTGGTCTCCGAGAGAACATGACCGGGATTCTGAAATCTTCACCAGGTGGTTTTATCCCAGACCTGTGGGATGCAGGCCTGAAGGCCCAGAGTTCCCCTGTAGGTGTGTGTATGCATTGCTGCTTCTTCATAAGCATTGCGGAGACCAAGCAGGCAAAGGCACACCCTCCCAAAGCTAATACTCTGTTAAACAATTACTAGGACTCACCCATGAGGTTCCGGCCCACATCTGAGGGTTTCTGGGGCAAAAGGCCCCAACGGAAAGGGGTTGCTCAAATGCCACATGAGCTATTGTAGCACTGTCCAGCTATTCGAATTGAAATCGCCCAGGTCAAAGAGTTCTAGGAACAGAGCAGAGATCCTTTAACTAACACGTTTCTTCCAAGCTCTTCAATCTTTTCTTTTCTAGAGCGTGAGGAAACTCAGAACAAAGAAAAATAACAATAACTACATTGTCCTGTGCTACTGCTTTGTGCCTGATGTTGTAGAAGTGACTAACACGGCACCAACCCAGTATTTCTTCACAACACTTTGCAAGGAAGTATTGTTCCTATTTTGTGGATGGAAAAGCTGAGGCTCAGGGAGGTTTGGTCATTTGCCCAAGTGCATAGAGCATAATACCCGTGCTCATTCCCCTCCGTACACAGCTCGCTAATTATATATGAAGTTACAATGTGCTCGGTAAGGCAAGAAGTCTCTAGCGACACAGAATTTTTTTGAGTATTGAATGAGGAAGCGTACAAACGCATACAGCCTGCTGCCTGACATAGGGTAGGAACTCAGTACATGTGTATTTATTTATTTTTTAAAAATTATTAGCTAACATCCTGGAACACATGCAGGAGCATGGGATAGGCACACAAAGACCTTCTATAGGACTTAAATGGAGACAACTATCATATTTTTAAAAATAGCAACACTCAACATGGTTTCATAGTAAGTCAGTTGGCCAAATCGAAAATAGATTCTAAACATAGCAAGGGCAGAAATTCAATCTAAGATACCAAGTCATGGAAAGCAATGACAGGGCTTGCAACAGAAAAAGAAGAGCATGCATAAACTGTTTAGGCATTTGTATAAAATCATTCACCTCCACTTCAGATTCTGCCTATTCCTTCTCTGCAGCAGAAAACACATATATATGTGCATATATACATATGCAAATAAATAAACTAGAATGATATTGTTTCATTTATTTGTCTGCAATAGCACCATTTAGAAACTTATTGATTTTGAGGCTTCAGTACTTATTAACATATACTAGATATACTGCAACAATATGCATTTCCTTCAAATCTTTAGGTGGAGGAGAGAAAATAATGTTTAAAATGTTTGGGGTGCTAATACATACATGGCTAGACTGTAGATAACTAGAAAGGATAGGGAACAGAAGCTACATTCATAACTATTCCCAATGCGTGCGCTAAATTTACAGTGGCAGACTTAGAAAGTTGGGTTAACACTCTGTCCTTCTGTCATTTGAAACCCTGGGAGCTGGTATGCCAGATAAAAACTTCCATCACTGTGCCAAGAACTCAGTCCCCAGAACGACAGTGGCTTTCAGGGGGAAGGGATGGAGATTAGCTGCTTCTTTAGTCCCCTACTTTAAAAATGTTGTCTGGAGCACAGACTTAGTTTTCTCTCAGTTGCTAAGATGCTCCAGCTGTGGGCATGATTACTGAGGGAGGTGGCCATGAAATCTGTGTCCTTAAATCACATAATCTTATTCCATGAACACGAAGAAGAGATGACAGATGGGTCGTATTATAACTTGAAGTAATGGCTCATCACATCAAGTGAAATTTTCTGTAAAAATACAAACGTAAAAACAGATACTTTTGAGGAATAACTTTTGGGGGTAACATAGAAAAGATTTTTAAAAACTTACAGAAGGACTCACCATAAAATCGATTTATAAATGTTGGAGCAATAACCTTTCTCCTTAAAATAAAGTTTGAAAGAGGTTTCTTTGTAAAACATGAGTAAATAGAAGAATTAGAGACAAAAAAAACATAGGAGAGGCTACCCAAGTTCATAACGCAGTTTGGTCAATTTAAACTGTGGACAAGGGATTTTACTTCTCCAAGTCACAGTTTCCTAAAACGTCAGGTGGGAATAATCACAGCAAATCTCACAGAATCGTTGTGTTAAAGTCATAGATGCTAGCTATGGGCCTAGCACCGCAAGATTCTAAATATTAGCTATTATCATTTTATAAAAGTAACAGAGGCAATAGATATTACTAAGTACCTGGGATAAGCAGATTACTATCGTCGAGAACTGCTTTTTCCCAAGGACAAAGAAAAACGTGGTTTTTCTTTCTGGCAAAGAAACAATGAACCATCAATAAAGACCATCCTTACTTAAATGGGAGTTTATTAAATGAACCTTTGAACACATGACATTGTGTGGAAGAGCAGGTATCTTCAATGGCAGCTTTGCACGCCGCAGAAATAATTGTTCGTGTGAGGTGCCTTTGGAAGAAACTTCATCTGTAGCAGAACTGCATCATGGTTTATTCATAACTAATTTACCTCAGTTTTGGGTTCAACAGTATTTCAGGCGTTGGGCAAAGGTATATGGATTTCAAAAATGAATAAGACGCATTACTCTTTTTGACCTTGTATGTTTCACATGTGGATTAAAGAAAGAGGCACATGTGTTAGATACTTGACGTGAGGGAAGGAAATCTCATGTAAAAATAGAGTCAAATGTCACCTCCCTCCCAAATGGAAGGCGGGCTCACTTGGTCCCATGGGGGACAGGGTTGCTTGCCAGCACAACCATGGCAGCATTTTACTTGAGAAAGAGTTTTGAATTAACTCAAACACTAGGATAAGGCGTCAAGTTCCATGCCGTGGAATATGAGGAAAATGTTATAGCCTGGAAGACTTTAAGGTGGGTTTAATCATCCCTTCTCTTTACTCATAAATTGAAGGTATTTTGGAATTATATTTAATTGTTCTTGCTCTATGCACTCTAACCTCTGGGTATGCCTCAAATATATTTGTCTAATTGTACTGTCTTCTCCCTGTAAGTTCTAAGGTACCTGTTCGTTAATTGAGCCAAGTTACTTGGGAAATATAGATTAAAAAGAAGAGTTCTGGGAGACAGCTGTTTGGCACCATTTCTTGAAGAGATTAGTACATTCACTAATGCAGTGCTTTCCAAACTTTTTCCAGTTACCCTTTACTTCTGGTTTTTGTCATATCCACGTGACTTGCACAATTAGATACTTCATATTTTCTCTAATTTGACATAAATCAACTTGTTTTTAGAATTTAGTCTCATCTTACGCAATGATGTTTGTGAAGTCATAGGTTGAGTTACTAAATTTTTAAAAATACATATTAAAATAAAATTAAAAATAGAACTCTCTAAATAAAAAGAAATATATATCATGAACCCCCTAAAATAGTTTCTTGCTCACTTTGGGAATAAGGGATTAATAAGTCAATGAAATTTTGGATTGGAAGGGCTTCTTTTTTCTAACCCAACCCAGAATTCCACAGTGGGTAAGGGTTAGGGGTACAATGTTGGTCTATAGTTGAGTGTTTTCTTTACCATGTTTGGTTGCAAAATATGCCCCCGACAGTGGAAGAGCTATTTAAATATGAGAATTCCTACCAAATAAAAGAATTTTTGTCTGGTTGTAAGTGATGCCAAAGTCTTTCTGTCAGTAGCTAATAGAGCCAACTGCTTCACATCACTAGAATATTTATTTTCTTATTTGCTAAAGCACAAGTTGTCTCCAATTATTTAAATATAATAAAATAAAAAGAATAGGATTACATTAATGTAAGATGTCAACCACAGAGGAAGCTGTGTGTGGTGGGGAGCTGGAAAGAGGTTTATGGGAATAATTTTTGTTTAATTTTTCTGTAAACATCAAACTGCTCTAAAAATACTCTATTAATAAAAATAATAATGTCGTTGAGGCATAGTCCTGTTTAAAACTTGGATTATATCTGGCAGATATTTTGTTTTAATAGCAGTGTTTGGCTATGGATTATGAAGAAGCATTAATTGTCAGGGTAGCACAAAGCTGGATGGAGATGAGAGTACAACAGACTTGGGTGGCGTATAGATGTACAGACCCTGGATTGGATGTGAAACTTGCCTTTAACATTGCAAAGATAATGATCCCATTTAACATGTTTGATCCTCAAATTCTATTTCTATTATTACTAGGTAAGTAATACTTAATGGAAAAGATCGTAATTATCATTCTAAGATTTCAAAGCATAAACATTATCAAGTGGTAAAAATGTTTCACCCATTTTAAAGAAATGGAGACATATCGATCTAATAAATTCTAGCAATAGATATTTCTAGATAACATCCAAGCAAAAATAGACATAAAATTCAGGATTCTAGGGACCTGGCTCCCCTGTCATGCTGTTCATTGTTAAACTGATCATTCTTTTAAAAATAATATAAAGAAATACAGGGTCACAATCTTTGGAGCACTCACATTTTAAAGAGAAGGGAATTTAAAAGAAGATACACATAAGCTTTCATTCTGTTAGGCATAGTTATTTAAGATCATTGTGTGGTATTGTGTCTGTGGGCATTAATTTAAAAAGTAATCATTAAATTTTTGGTTATACCTTTTTTTTTTTCTCCTCATGAAAAACACTGTTGTATCATTAAGACAAATACAATATGGCCCTCTCCCCTAAGAGATTAGCTATAATTAGTACTAAATTTCTAGTTCATAGTCTATTTAAAGGCCTTAAAAGACTTTGAGGTCTACTTGAGGCATCAAAATAAAACAACCTAATGAATAGATTTAGGTAAAATATTGAAATCTGCAATACCTTGCTCCTTACAAATGAGTAGAAGCCCCCACTTACCTGCTGGAGAAAGATACTCTGCTCTAATGACATACTTCTCTGGTGTTCTGGATAACTAATAATCCATCATATAGTGTAGACACAAACCATTGTCGGGCGTGCTGTGGCTATGGTGAGGGTATAGTACGCAGACACCATTTGAAGGAGAAAGTAGCTTTGGTGGGTGTTTTTTTTTTTTTTTCATTTTTGTGGGTCAATAATTTAGTAAACTTTGGAACAACAACAACGAAACAAAAATAAAAAAGCTGTTGGCTTTAAACTACCAGCTCTAAAAATATCTTAGCAAATAGAGAACAGCTATCAGCTATCATGTGTGCGGACTCCCTATTGTGCCTAACAGACTGTGCTTCATACACACTTTATACAAACTTCATGAACATTTTCTGAATACTGAGTGCATGTTCTTCCTCCAAGGATGGAGAGGGAGGCTACAAGGAACAAGACCCCTCCCCCAGCGCCCCCCAGGCGTCTGCAGCTACCTTCGCTTTTTTGCATTGGTGAGGAATGATTGTGAATACCTAAGAAGAAATGAGAGAGACTAGAGAACTAGTGAAACTCTTCAGTTAGCCAGCTTTCCCTCGCCTCCCCCACCGCACCCCCATTCCCTGTGCATAACGGACTCTCCCTTCCCTTCCAAGCCTTCCTAAAAATAACTTCCTTTCTGACTTCTCTTCATTGTCACCACTATTCTCTCCGTCTCACACCTTCCCTCCCCTTGAAAATACAGCTGACCTGAAAAAAAAAATTGTATAACAAAAGCCTCAGAAAACCTGCGAAGATTTTTTATCTCTGTTTGTGTTGTTTGCTTGGTGGTGTTCTCTGTTGGGGAAGGAGTTACAGATCCCTGTTACTGGCAGTTACTGGGGAATGTGGAACTTTATTAATATCAAGGAGCTAGCTTCCAAGTCACATGAATATTTAGTCTCAGCTTACTGTTATTCACAGGCATTTTATTAAGTGCAAATGGACATGATCACGGGTCAGGCCAACAATGTCAAGGTGAGAACACTGACTCATTTTCCACTCAATTCTAAAGCAGCAAATGGTGTTGGAACTGTCTATAACACAAATTTACTTGTCAATATCTGGTGATTATAGATAGCAATTTAAAAATCCATGTATAATATGCTTGTAACTATTTATTTAACCCTTAGGTGATTTTTCTTTTGTCCTGTAAGAGCCACATGAACCAGCATTAATCTGTGTAAATTCTGGGAAGGAAAATTATCGGCAGTACTAGCAGTTTTGGGAACAGTAGGGTGAAGAGCCACAGGTACCAGGCACATTCTCTTACCATCTTAGAGAGAGTCAAGAACTTTATGAATCAGGAACAACATCTGTAAAAATTTTCTAAGATTCCAGGTGTTTAGAACATCTCCATTTGTTAATTTTCCTCTCCTTTAAGTCAGTGGTGAAACCCTTAAAGTTTATTAAATGCCCACCTGGTTGTATTCAAGGGTAGCAAGGAAGGTGGAGCTAGAGTTTAGGATGTTCCAGCCCCCTTCACGGTCTCCCTCCTCAGCCCACTGGATGGACAATGCCTCCCTCCAGAGTGAGGAGAGCCTGCCAGGCCCCTGGGGCTTGATATAGAGAGGAAACAGAAAATCCAGAACAAGATTCTGAGGCAGAACTTCAAGAGAGGCTTTGGGCCTAAAAAGAGAAAAGCCACTTTTCCTCTCAGAGAAGAATTTTGAGGATGCTATTTCTTGGTTTCTTCATCTTTAATATGGGCATCATATTAGTATCCTTCTTCTAGGATTATTGTGATGATGAAGTAAGATAGTCCATGTGAAATGCTGGGCATCGTTCCTAGAACACAGGAAGTGCTCCGAATAGTATCACTACTGGTGCTAGAGCTGTTAGAGAGTCTCACAGCCATAGTCCAAAGAAATTAGATCAGGCCGGAAGTCAAGGGAGAAGTAGAGGTTGCTTCCATGTCCCAATTAGCCAATCATCTCATTAACTCCATGGAACCTCAGAGAAGCAATAACATGTCCAAAGTCATATAGCTAATGAACAGTGGACCAAGGTTCAATCCTGGGTCCCTTTACCTCCTAAGACAGTATTATCTTCTTATGCAGACGTTAACATAAATGACACTTAACTTCATAGATTTCTGTTTGGAGCTGGAACAAAAAAATCATTCCAAAGCCAATTACCAGCATAATTCTACACTTTTTCCTCTTTTTCCTCACTTAAGGAGGAAGAGGTTATACAAGGAATTGTAAACATTCATTGACTCTCTGGGTCAGTCTCCACTCTTCACCCTTTAGGTCTTATTTTCAGTAAATAAAGAACAGATACTCACCAAAAGCTGCTTAGCAATGTATGTCCCTGGAAAGTGCTCCTTAGAACAAGACATGTTTAAGTAATGAACAAAACAGTGACTTTGCTGTGGTGATGTGTGTTTTTAAGGGAGACAGAAACATGTTTTTGGGAGAAATAGAGCCAAGAGTGTGATTTTTCCAAATGCTTTTACGAGTTGTGGTTTGACGTAAGATCTACCTGCAAGCTGCCCACAGCTGCCGTTCCAGCTTCCTGCACTCGGTCTCCCGGAAAAGCCCAGAGAAGCTCTGGCCCTGACAATGCTCTCATCCGTCAGGGTCAGGAACTTAACATGACTTCTCCCCACTATGAGAGGCCTGAGCCTCAAAGTGCAGGAAGGTGGGAAGGAAAAAGAAGGTGGGCCTGGTAAACGAGAGAGTTTTGCCTCCTTTCCTGCCCTCCAAAAGCCAGGCTTCTAACTCTGGTCAGACAAGGACAACGTGTTTGCCATTATCTTGTTCCCTTAAAGTCCCTGAGAGTCTCTCTGCCAGTTGTTGTTTTGAAGAGGTAAAAAAATGAGCGGGAGAAGGTGACTAATTCTGCCCAGAATTTTTTTGTCTTTAACATTCTTCTAGCAATATTCAGTTCACTCAGTAGGATAGAACAATGTTATCTTACATTTACACAGAAGAGATACAGCATTAAAAGCGGTTACTAGTATCGACCTTCTAAGAATTCAAAGAGGTAATGTATACAAAGAACTAAGAAGAGTTATTTTTATTATTATAACTGTAATGAAACCAAACCGTTTTTTTCTGTTGTGTTCTGATAAGATTTTCCTTTAGAGATCACAGGGTAGGGCAGTAGTATCTTCCTTCAAGGGCTGACAGTCTTGATGTTAATTATCCTGGATGTACCCCGGATGTACCCTCAGTTAGGAAACTGAAGCTAGACCAAAAAAATAATTTCCTTCCTCTTATTTTACTGGGTCTAGAGCTCAAGGAATCTAGATTTGCTTAAGGTCTCTCTTGCTTGGTTAGGTTTAAAAATGGCGAGGTAGAAACCAGGAAGGGGACACAAACTGAAGACGGTGAGCTTTGTTGTGTAAACTGGATTGCATCATGCAGGCAGCAGATTCTAGCAGTGAAGTGTGAGGCCTGGACTCAGACCACGGAGCTGCAGCATCAGAAAGGCGAACTCTCCAAGTGGGATCTGATTCTCAGGAAAGAAGCTAGGGCGTGACCTCTAAGTGCTCCTTCCTATGCGGAAGTGGGGGTTTATTTCACTTGAGGAAAGTGGATTTCCTCGCACGTTCTTTTAACTTTCCAATCTGTTGAGTCTCATGAAAACTCTAAGTTTGGACATTGGGCAAACTCTAAGTTTGGTGGTTTGGACATTGCTATGTCTACTTTTTTTTTTTTTTTGAGTTAACTGAGTTTTAAAGAGATAAAATGACTTGCCTAGGGTCACAAGGTCAGTACATGACAATGAATGAGGAAAATCCAGTTTTTGTTTTTTCATTTATTTCTGGTCCAAGGAGATTTCAATGATTTCCATACTAGGAAAGTAAACAAGACCTTTTTGACTATCATTTTGCATTATTCACACCACTTACTCTTTCTACTTCACCCATATCTTAGGTAACTCGTTCAGTTGTATTCGTAAGAAACAAGTTCTATGTCTGTCATGGGCATGGTTCTGACACCTATGTGAAAAGACTTAACTCACAATATATTCAAACATGCAAAAGAACATAACTTGCTCACATCCATCTGTCCCCTCTGAATAATCAATCAAATAAGCGTCATTGTCCTACACTATGCCCTTGCTTTTCTGATTTAGCCCTAAAGTGAGATAATATCCACAAAAGAGATCAAAAATACATTTCCAATTATGAGTGTCTGACAAAATTGCTGAGATTCTTAAGTGAGAGAATCCTTTAGCACTATATATTATAAAGTCAATCTATAGTTCAGAAACAAAATGTATTTTAAGAAAATGGTTCGAGTTAGTTTGCCATGGTCCGAGGCAACCTAATAATATTTAAAAAGAGGTGAAAGTGTAATATAACTGAGGTCAGGTTTCTACAACCAAGGAAAAGTGGAAAGCTGAGTCAAATATCATAATGCAGACAATTATTCTTTGGCATTGTGGTCCTTTATCTTGTCATTCCAATGACCTTTTTTTTTCATTTTGTGAAAAGTTTTCCAGAATAATTACTTTTATGTCGAATTAGCTCATTAATAGGTTGGAAAGTATACATTAAGCTTCTAATATGTGCCCTAAATTAGTATTTTTTCACTCATTCAAATTTTGACACAGTATTGTTTTAAATATGCTGTTGGAGTTCAAAGAAGTAGAGATTAATGTGGTTTGGAATAATCTAAATAATAATAATAATAATAATAATAATCTCAATAAATTATTGACAAGACTAACTTCTGTTTTAATTTTTAAAGTATGTATTATTTCACACACAAAAATTGAACAATTATTCTAGGCACTGAGGATATATGGACAAATAAAGCACTTCCTGTCCTCAAGATCTTAGTTTGGTAGAAGGAAACAAATTAATAACCTATTAAGCAAACGAACACACACAACAGACAAAAATGGAGTCACTTTTGCTAAGCCATATAACCAAATCAAGACTTAACAACTAACTTAACTTGAAGTTTCAGCCTTTCCCAGTAGTGAAATTTTAAACCCTTCAGTCTGGAATTTTTCTGACGAACAGTAGTCAGGTGACATATGCATGATAAGACTCCCTGCCTTCCCCTAGGGATGGTGTTATCTGAAATAATCCACTCTTCTTAGTCCCACCTTCTTTCTGCCTATAAAACCTTTCCATTTTCATGAATGGGGTGCTGCCCCGTTCATGAAATGCTTTATAAAGCAAATTAGATCTTTAAATTGGTTGAATTTTTTTTTTTTAACAAAATAAAGTCATTGCAAATGAACGTGAGAGGCTCTATAGTTATGAGTACAGAGGAAGAGGATGACAGGGAAAGCTTCAAAGGTTACAATCTGGAGGGAACAAATACTCTGTGGGAGGATGGACGTTGGGGCAGGAAGAGAGAGATGGGAAAGGCATTCCAGAAGGGAAATGCAAACGGCCTATGAAATGGCACAGTGAGTAGGTAATAAACCTAAGTTGACCAAAGTTGAGGTTTTCCACGTTTATTTCAAAGCCCTTCATACTATTTAGCAAGAGGGAGTCTTTAAAAACAAATAACTAGGCTGTAATAACTAGGAAATTTAAACAAGTAAATGCTAATAATTACTTTCCATATTTTTGGGTGTTAAGAATTTATTGTACACAATAGTAATCATTTTACGTAAGTACCTTCTAATATGAGCCATTTTGTGATGATGCCATAGTTTATATTTAGTTTCAAAGAGAATGCCGATGACAGCACCACATGAATATCTTATTTTGAGTATATACTTATTTTAAGAGAAAAGACTTATTTTAAGAGTAGTTTGCTTTAGAGTTTATTGAGAGGTTACAGAACCTGAATTAATAAAAGGAGCATAAACATTTAATAAAATCTTTAAATATTGATACTTTGTATTTTGAAAGCTTCTTAAGATTTAGTTACGTTGATAAACTTTTTACATGCCATTTAAGTTAGAACACATATGCACTTAAAAATCATCTAAGATTAGTTTTAAAAATACATATTCGTTTGACCCTCGCCATTACATAATTATTCAAAAACCATTTTGAAAATATTTCTTGTAAACTTATCCTTAAGATGAGACCAAAATTTAACATCAGGGTCCAGCTGCAGTTTCAGAAAAACGGGATGTAGAACTTATCCATGGTAAGTCAAAAATACATAGAACCTGAAGGTCATGTCCAATTTCACAAATAAGAACATCTTAACGTATGTAACAATAAGCACAACTTGGGCACGTCTTTGCTGCCAGGAGAACCTATTTTGTAACAGAAATTGCAGCCTTGACGACGCAACGTTTGCGCCTGTTTTGCTCGTTTTTCTCCAGCTACCATTCCTTTCCTCTCTGAATGAGGCTAATGGCTCTGGTTTCCCCCCGCACCCGGCCCGGTGAGCCGCAGCTCCCATTCGCTGCGCTGTCGCCGTCCCTGGGAGCGGGCGGCGAGCCCGGCCCCGAGCAGAGGCGGAGGGCAGGGGTTGGGACGGGTCGGCCTCCCCGCCGCTTCCCTGCGCGACGCGGGCTGGGGTGCGAGGGGGACTGCGGGTGGGTTCTGTCACCCCCTCGGGAGCCGGGCCTTCACCCAGGTCTCCAGCTGCGACTTAAAATCTGCAGGAAAGAAAAGACTCGAGCAGCGCCACGTCATTCAAACATGGGGGGTTGTGGTGGTGGTGGGGGGAGAGCAGGGTGTCTGATGTCGCCAAATGGATCAGAAAGAGGGGACAGGAGGTGCTACGAACTTTATTGAATAAGTCCTCTGCGGCGGAGAAATCAGGCCGCGGTTCTGGGGCAGGGGGCTGGGGGCGGTGCGGGGTCGCTGGCGGGGGAGGGACGCGCGCGCGGGCCGCCCCTCCCCCACCCCGCCCGGGGTCTCCTCCCTCGGGGTTCGGAGCCGCGGGGCCTCCGGGCCCGACCGCCGCGACCTGGGGTAACGACGGGCATCTCCCGGGCGACGCGCTCCGCACAAGATGGCGGAGGATAAAGAAAGGGAAGGCCCAGGTAAGGGGCTGCCCTCGCCGCCCGCCGCGACCCGGGCCGCGCGGGGCGCGTCGCCGTCCCCCGGGCGCTCCCGCCACCGGGCGCGGGGCTGCGGCGGGGCGGGGGCCACGCTCCCGCTCCCGCAGCCTTCCCGGCCCCACCCCGCCCCCTGCGGCCCTCTGTCCCCTCCCTCTATCCCCTTCTTCTGTCCCCTCCCCGCCCGCCCAGCCGCCTCCGCCCCCCCCGCCCCCCTTCCTCGTCCCTCCCGCGAGGACCGGTGCGCGGTCCCAGGGCGGGTGGTGGCCGAGGCGCCGCAGGCCGGGCCGTAATGGCGTCCGGGTTCCCGGTCGCGGGGGCCCGGCCTGCGGCCCCTCGCCCCGACCCTCAGGCGGCAGCCCCGAGTCGTGGTCCCGGGCCGGCCTGCGCGAGGAGCGGTCCGACCGGCCGCCGGAAGCCGGCGGGTCCTCGGCGGCCGCGCCTCAGCCCCGCCCGGCCGGCCCATGGCGGCCGCCGCCATTTTGCCTTGTCGGCGGGGACGCCGGGGCACGGCCTGGAGGTCACGGCTGTCCTCTCCGCGCGCGCAGCCTCCGCAGGGCCTGCAGAGCAGGCCGGAGCTGCGCCGCCCTCCTAGTGTTTCATCTTAAAACACAAAACAAAACGATCTGGAAGACGCGAGGCTAGCGAGCGGGGACGCGCCCGAGCCCCGGGCGCCGCCGGGCCTGTCGCCGGATCCGAGGGGCCGGTTCGTTTCTTGTGTGGAGAAGCGGTCATCCACGGCTATTTGCAAGACCTTTACGGTGTTTCAGCACTATGATTACAAACCTGAGCCTTGCTTAGCATCTTCTGTTACTCAAACGTGTTTTTATTAATTGGCAGACTCATCGCAAAAACAAAAAAAACATCAAAAAAGCCGTAAAACGGTGGAGGCAAACATCTTACAAATGAAAGTAATATTCCTCCTTTGTTACCTCGAGTGCTCTAAGCACCCTTAATCAACATACCATTTTTCTCAGCATGGAACAAAGTGTCAGGTTAACGACTGGTATTTACAAGTGGAGAAAGCAGTTCTGAGATGATCATTTGTCAGGTGATCACAAAATTAGCGGAGAAACAGAAAGCTGCGCCAAAGAGCTACCTATTAATAACAGTCATACTATTGGACATTTTTTATGGTACCGTTAATCTGAAAAAATCAATTATTTTATAGATGTTAAATTCCCTAAGATGGCCTTATAATTTCATGCTGCGTTAAAGGTATAAGATACATCTTAATAAAATTATTTTTAAAGATAAAATTTAAAACCCAGAAAACCAAACGACTTATTTTAATTAAGTTCTTACAAAAATGGAAAAATCGTTGGGAGATAAATCAGCAAGTTAATTTTGGATATTTGTTTTTTTAAAAATAAGAGTCGATTAGGTCAGCATGAGAAACTGCACTAGATTATGCTGCAAATACAATTTTTTATTTTTAGAAGAACAGGTTGAGAGCTTTCCTGATTTTTCAGTTAAAAAAATACTTTTCTATTTAAAATAATTCAGAGGCAGAAACAATTCTATCACTATATAAGTAAATGACTTAAACCTGGATGTCATTGATTAAGTTGAGTATATTTAATGCCTATTACATGGAAAGCATTCTGATTGGATTAGAACTTTGGAGGATACAAAGATGAAAAAGCCATCATCTTTTCTCCCTAGGTGGGTAGGATCAGTAGGGGAGATAAGACATCCACACGTGGGAGGGAGCAGTGGCTGGGGCTGAGCAGCCCCTGTGTCAGATGCTGTCCCACATGTGTTGTATTTCCTCCTGGTCTGTGGACAGCAGTCTGGGCATGGTGGGACCTTGCTAGAAATGAAAAATCTCAGCCCTTACCCCTGACCTCTGAATCAGTCTGCATTTTAACAGATCTCAGGTGATCCAAAACATCTTAAAGTTTGAGAAGCACTGTTACCTGGAACAGCTCATTTATTCTGAACAATTTTAGGAGTTAACTGTAATTGCAGTTTGAAGGGCATGATGAAATAAAGGTATGTCATCTAAGGGTAATCATTGCATGGACATTTCACTCCATATTTGATTATTAGCTTTGAAGGTTTAGAAATTACATCTAACCAATTAATAAGAATTGATCAGGCTTTGGGGATTCACTCAAGCTAACTAAACTCATTAAGATATACAAACCTGAATGATTTATTAGCTTAAATGGGGTATGTTGATGTATTGAACAGAAAGCTAACCTTTGCAATATAGTTTTATGGACATTAAGGTTTTGGGGAGTATAAATTTATATTTCAAAAGTTGCTTGACGAACATGGACTCACACACCAGAGAGGATGATTCTGGAGGATATATTTAATATCCTGTGAGCCCCAAGAGGGCAGGGCCCATTTTTTGATCTGTTGTGCTGTGTCTTGCAGAGTGCTCAGTACAGTGTAGGAACTCAGTATTTGCTGAATTTAGATTATTTGAATTAGTTAAAGATGTTTATGGTTTAACCAAAGCATTACTTCCTGTTTTTCCAAAATTTATATCTAAAAGTAGATAAAACTATTTTTAGCTCTTTTTTCTTTTTGTTACTGGTAAGCTTATTTTCCATCTGGCTCTACAAATAAGTTTTGAGAGCCAAGTTATTCACGGGCCTGTCTTTAAAAAACAACTACACAAAGCCTCTTTGTAGAAACATACATATGTTTTATTTATTTATTTATTCATTCAAATTTTTATTATGGCGTTGGTTAATGACATCCAGTTTCAGGTGTAAAATTTAACAGTAAGGCATATATATATTACATTGTGTGTTCACCGCCCATAGATTTCTTTCTGTCACCACATATTTGACCCCTTTTACCCCATCGACTTTCCCCCTTCCCCCTCCCACCCTCTGGTAACCACTAGTGTATTGTCCATGTTCATCAGTCTCTGTTTGTCCTGTTCCTTTGTTGCTTTTAGGTTTATATCCCACATATGAGTGACATCATGTGGTTTTCAGTTTTTTCTGTCTGGCCTTTTTCGCTTAGCATGATTATCTCAAGGACCATTCATGTTGTCACAAATGGCAGTGTTTCATCTCTTTTGGCTGAGTAATATTCCATTGTACGCGTCTCAGCTTCTTTAACCAATCATCAGTCATACGACACTTCGGTCGCTTCCATAGAAACATATGTTTTAAGTAGTTCGTTTTTAATCTTGAGATTTTTAGGATTAAGTTTCTAAGTAGCCGTCATATCCAGCTCTTCTTCAACATTTAGGGATTAATCTTGACATAAGTATTGAGAATGTTGGTTAAAACTAAATCTGTGACAGGGACTATTATATCAGATTATGTACATTGAAGTTGTGTGTGTTTGTAGCACTTCTGTGTTTTAACATAGTATAATTAATTTTTTTCCTAGATTAAAAAATGTTTGTTTAAATGGAGAATCAATGCAATAGTTGATTTTTTGGATCTTTAAATCTGTCTCCTAGAGGATTTTAGATAGGACTGAAAGGGTCTTCTGTTTATTTTAGAATCATACCTAGGAAACAAACGGCTTAGGAATAAAATTCTAACTTTTGGCAGTCTAGTGGACTTTGGAAGGTACGTCAGTTTATTAAGTAAGCCTCAGATACTCAAAGCTCACTCTAGGATTTACTATTTTTGTACTAATATTTTTGTTTGTACAAAATAGTCCTTGTTATTTCACATGTTCTGATAACATTGCTTGGTAAAGTGCCTCCAATTCAGTTATTAATTCCTAGATGGAAGAGATTTTACAAGTTTTTAATTATTTTTTTCTGTTTCTTTGTAATCGTGCCATTCTTCTCAAAACCTAACATTTGGAAATCTAAGATACAAAAACAAATTGCAGATGAATATTACTTTTTAAAAAGGTAACTATTGATAGTACAGAGTATATGTAGTATGGAATAGTAGAAAAGGTGAGCTTTGGAATAAGACCTGAATTTGAATTTTAGCTTCCTCAAGTTTTATCTGATCTTAGCCAAGATGCTAAACTTAAGAAGATGCAAGTTCCTCAACTATAAAGTGGTAATAATTATACCTATTTCATAGTGTTGTTATGGGGACAGTATCTTCTGATTTATCTTTATATTCCTAGCACCCACCACAATACCTGGTGGGTGGAATTAAAGTAATACTAAATAAATAGGAAAGAAAGTGCCTGGTACCTGCTAGGGAATAAGTAGCTATTAGTAAATGCATGACATGGAATCTAAGGGTTAAGAAAAACTTAAATCTCAGTCTAACCAATCGTTGATCACACGTGATGCATTTGTGTATATTTTGGGGGCCACTTACAAGTTTTCTCCCTATTTTAGACTGACAAACATCTACATACAGACTAACTGAAGAAGAAAACTAGCTGCTTGAAACTTAATTTACTTTCTGTAATATAGAATTAATAAAATTTGGAGAAAAACTGGACTTTATCTTTGTACTAATCTATAAAAATTGGTCAAAAACTCATAATTTAAAAAATCAAATGGACAGTGAGATACCATCTTACACCTATTAGAATGGCTACTATGAAAAAAACCAAAATAGTAAAGTGTTGGTGAGGATGTGGAGAAATTGTAACCATTGTGTATTGTTGATGGGAATGTAAAATGGTGTAGCTGCTGTGGGAAATAGTATGGCAGTTCCTTAAAAAATTAGATATTGAATAACCATATGATTCAGCAGTTCCACATCTGGGTTTACCCCTCAAATAACTGAAAGCAGAAACTCGAACAGATATTTGTACATCTAGTGTTCATAGCAGCATTATTCATAATAGCCAAAAGGTGGAAGCAACTCAAGTGTCCATCAACGGATGGGTGGGTAAACAAAATGAATTATATACATACAATGAAATATTATTTAGCCTTAAAAAGGGAGGAAGTTCTTTTTGCTACCAAAAGGATGTACCTGAAGACATCATGCTAAGTGAATTTAGCCAGTCACAAAAAAAAAACAACACAATTTATAATTTCACTTATATGAGTTACATAGAATAATCCGATCATAGGACAGAAAGTAGAACGGTCGTTGCCATGGAAAGGGGAACAGAAAAGTTGTTATTTGATAGATGGAGAGTTTCAGTTTTGCAAGATGAATAGTTTTGAAGGTTGGTTGTACAACAGTATCAGTACTTAGCACTACTGAAATGTATGCGTAAAGATGGTTAAGATGGTTAGTTTTTTGTTATGTGTATTTTGTCACAATTTAAAAAAACAAATAGCAATATTGAATACATCCGAAATGGGAAAAAAATGGATACATTGTTTGTGGAAGGCGATTTGGAAATTCATATTAAAGAAAAAAAATGATACACACATGCTTTTTACCTTAGAAATATATTCTGAAAAAGAAGAAAAACATAAGCACAACAATGAATTTTTTAGAGTTATTTATAAATTTGAAAATATGGATAAAATCTATTTGGCCATCAATGCGGGATGCAAAGTAAGTTGTTATGTATTAACGTGTTGGATTGCAGCCATTTAAAACAGTATCTAAAAATTATATGCGTACATGGGTAAGGATACAGAGGTACATAAGAGAGGATGTCAGCGTGGTTTAGTTTGAAGGAGCATTTATTCTTAAAAGTCTCATTATTTTAACGTTTCCACAAAAGTTTTATAACCCACTTAGCAACTATTTTATATTTTAAAATATTTATACCAGTTATAAATTGTTCTTGCCTACTTGTAGGAGCATGTTTACCATACCCTATACTTGACAATGCTACTATAGATTTTATAGATATTAAGAGTGTAATAAAATAACTTAGTTTTTAAATGCAGCAATAGAGTTGGAGCCTAAGGACCTGACTTGAATTTGGACACTGCCATTTTTCAGATTTGACTGGGACATGTCTGTCACTTAATTTCTCTGAACTTCAGTTCAATGAGTTCCCAGTCTAATGAGCATTTAACTCTGAAGCAGGAACTGGGCTAAATATTTTACATTAATTGTGTTATTTATTCCTTCAAACGAATCTATGTGAGCGACCCCTCTATTAATCCCTTTTTTACAAATGAAGAAAAAAGGGGCTTAGGAAGGTAAAGCAGATCTCCCATTTCAGCTCCAACAGATAAGAGCTTGGAGGTCATTATTTCTGTCACTATAAACTGGAAGAAACAACTTGATAATTTGGGCCAGTTGATGGAGGCTCTGTGGACTACCATCAGCGCGAGAAACTTCTAGGGAGCCTGCAGTCTTAGGCGACCCCTAACACTTTTTGGATTTTACTTCCAGGAAACCCACCAGGTTATCTGGTACAGAACCAAGAAAGCCACCGTCCCTTGGGGAGGGAGAAAGTAACTATTTTTGAAATCTCTTTAGAGCCTTCTCCATAACAAAAACCTGCTTTCCAGAGGGTCCATTTAGCAGGGAGAAAAGACTACCAGAGCTTTATTCGACCTGTCTACAGTTAGCCAACTCCAGTTCCCTTTAGCATCCCTACCTCTTCTACAGGGGTGGGGAGAAGCTAAAAATTACTCGTGGAGGTCACAGCACAGAGATGCAGGTCCACTAGGAGACTGAAATTGAGTCAAGAGATTATAGAAAGCTGCTTTTCACCCAGAACTCACCCTTACCAGCATACCACAGGGCTACAGTCCAGTAACAGTGGATTTCAGCTAAAGGTTGTGCAACGTGCAGACCCTCAAGGAAGAATTCTTAGAGAAATCTGGCCCCTGCAGCTATAACATGTTAAACACAGCCTCTTCCTAGTCAAATGGACATAAAACCTCACACTATTAACCTATCTCAGTGCCTATGACCTGATGCATCATGTCTGACTTTCAACAAAAAATCATTAAGTCATGCTAAAAGGCAAGAAAAACACAATTTAAAAATAAGCATTGGGACTGGACTCATATATGATACATATTTTGGAATTATGAAATAGAGAAGTTAAGAGAGCTATGATTACTATGTTAAGGGATCCAATGGAAAAAATAGATAACATGCAAGAACAGATGGGTAGTGTAAGCAGAGAGATGGAAACTCTAAGAAAGAATCAAAAGGAAATGTTAGAAATCAGCCGCATTGTAATGGAAATGAAGAATGCCTTTCAGGGGACTCAACATGACAGAGGAAAGCATCACTTTCCAAACTGAAACACAAAGAGAAAAAAGAATGGAAAAAAACAGAGCCTCCAAGAACTGTGGACCATTTTAAAGGTGTAAAATACACATACGTACTTGGAATCCCAGAAGAAAAAGAATGAAAGAATGGAGCAGAAGAAATATTTGAAGTGATAATGACCAAGAGTTTTCCAAAATTAATGACAGACACCAAAGCAGATCCAGGCAGCTAAGAGAACATCAAGCAGGATAAATACCAAAAAAAGTATGCTTAGGCATATCACACTCAAACTGCAGATAACCAAAGACAAAATCTTGAGAGAAGCTACGGGAGGAAAACACCTGACTTAAACTCATGAGAAACCATGTAAACCAGGTGAGAATGGCATGGAATATTTAAAGTGCTGACAGGTAAAGCTGTATGACTAGGGTTGCATGGCTACGTGGGGAAGCAAGGACTCACGTTCAAGAGTGTCTGGCTCCAAGGCCAATGTTCTTAGCCACTGTGCCTCACATAGGCAAATGAAATGGAAATTCATATAAGGAAGGCAATAGAAATCACCCATGATCTCAGTATGTAGAGCAATAGTGCTCAGACTTCAGAGTGCCCACTTGCCCACTAAAGTGATTAGAAAACTCGTTAAAACGTAGATTGTTGGGGCCCATGCCCAGAGTTTTTAAACCAGTAGGTCTGGGGTAGGAGTGTGAGAATGTGCATTTCTAATAAGTTATCACAGGATTAGAATGCTATTAAAAACCATTGATCTAGAATCTAAAGTTTGCTGTTTCAATGTATTTTCCTTTTTTTTTTTCTAGGAAGATTTGTATTTTGTTCATGTTATAGACTTGAGATGATATTATATATAGTTTTATGTTCAGCTCTTTCACTTCCTTTTATAAATACTTTTTCATGTCATAAGTATTTCTCAAAAACATCATTTAGAATAGCTGCATGCATTATATTTAGGGAATATATTTAGCTTTTTCTGACTGTTGGGTGTTTAGATTGTTTCCAAATTTTCTGTGTTATATATTACATAATGCTGCAATAAATGTTCTGATGCAAGGATCTTTTGACCCAGCTTTGATCCCCACCTTCTACCCCTTTGGAAAAATAATTTCATTTACTCTCACTTCTGTTCTTACTAGTTACTAAAAGAGAATAATCTAATTCTAAGTTCTATGAATACCTTGTGATTTTTTTTGTATTAATTGCATTAGTTCTTTTTCAATTTTTTTTTTCATTAATCAGAGATACAGAATTGCCAACCAGAGCTTCTAATCAGTATAAGATAAGTATTTGCTTATCGTTTATCTATCTTATTATAGTGGATACTCCACGAAGTCAGAAACTTTGTTTGATTATTCCCAGAATTTAAAACAGTGTATAGGATGTAGTAGTTACTATAAATATTTGTTGAATGAATGACTGAACCAGGAGTACCACAATGGGTGAAGGAATTTAATGTCATCCTTTATGGTCTAATTATGGGTATATGTTTTTTCTGTTAACTTTTGAAAGATATTGAAAATAGTTCAGAACTATCTCCATTACATTTGCAGAGGCACTCAGAGTAGAAATCACATATTTAACCCAACCTTATCATTTAAAAAGTTAGAATGGCACTTCCAGTTCAAGTCGGTGATTGAGCACGTATGTTTATTTTTACTCTTCCTGAAATCCTGCTAAAATGACAGTAAAAGAATAAAAAGAAGCTCTAGACCTACAAGGATAAAGTTGAATAGGAGAAGAGATAATAATAGTTTGTTAAGTGACATTAGGAGAGGAGATAACGAATTATCAAATGAATGGACAAATGGCAACTAGTCCAGCAGAACCAAAAAAATAAACATAAGTCCTTAGAGGAGGGAGCCAAAAAGAAACCAGCTGGATCTGTAAAACTTTGGGAAGGCTCAGAATGGGAGACAACAGCCGTCTCTGAGGCATGTGTCTGGAGTGCAGCTAAATATAGGAGGTTGGGATGAAAGTCACAAGGCAAGTGGTTGGATATTCCATACCCTGGTGTAATCAGGTGATCCCTTACATCCTTGCAAAGGACTGGAGGTTAACTCCCTGATGACTAAATCAGAGACCTCGGATTTAGGGAGACCTGGCACAGTTGATGGTAGGGGTGATGTGCCATTGTTACGATCGATACAGTAGCTGACGTTGAAATTTGTATGAAAATATTATATGGATTAAATATTCTGGGTAGGACCCAAGATAATAAATCTGAAAAGTGGTAATGTGTCTAATAGGATGTCAAAGAGATGGGGATTTGAAATTCTCTTTGCTTAGCTCTTCATTAGTAATGAGGAAGAGGAGCTATGCCCCTCTTAGACAATTTGTCACTTCATTATAAAATAGTATAAGTGCTAAAAACTTCAAAAGAAAAGTGAACGGAGATTCAGAGATTAAAAAACTTCGGGTGAAATCAGTATATGAAGTTTTATATGAAGCTGTAATATAATGAAGTGAGAGGGAAACTGTGTCAAATGTGACCTCACTTTCAAAGGACTGTATCTTCATTACACCTCAGCTGCCTACTTCCTGGCCAAACTGGATATTATTGCCAAGATCTAGAATTGTGCCTGAACAAACCTGATATGGTCTATTCTCAGAAGCTAAGCACGATCAGGCCTGGTTAGTACTTAGATGGGAGACCACCTAGGAAGACCAGGTGCTGTAGGTGTAAAAAATAAAAAAAGATAAGGGATTGTAATGTGACAAGGTCTTTGCAATTTGTGAAGTCAACCAAAGGTTGCCTTGCCTAAAAAAAAAAAATATAGAATTGTGCAACCTCTGAAATCTTAAATTCAGATATATCATTCTTGGACAATACTTTATTCAACATTGGCTATTTAAAAAATAATTTTGTACTACACTTATCAGAGTGATTGTAAGTTATATAAATGTCTAATTGCTACATTGTACACCTGAAACTAATATAATAGCATATGTCAACTGTAAATGAAAATTTTTAAAAATCACCTTGTAAATTAATTTTGTGAAATAATTCAAACTTTGTGAAATAATTTCAGTTATACAGAAAAATCGTAATAGTAGAGAATTCCTGCATTCCCTTTATACAAATTCACTAATTTCAACATTTTGCTACATTTTTATCATTCTCTCATATACATATAATATAATACATATTGTAATATAATCTATAATATAACATTTTATATAATATATGTTTTTTTACTTGAAACATTTGAGAGTGTTTTACATGTAATCGCATATAATTATGCCACTTTATTTCTTAATCCTTTGGTGTGTATTTCCTAGGAACAAAGATAGTCTCATATAAAATCTCTAGGAAGTTTAACATAGTTATAATTTTAAAAAATCTAATTCCACAGTCCATGTTCTGATTTGGTCAGCTGTCCCAATTGTCAACAGTGCCTGCATTTCCCCCTCTAGTACAGGTTTCAGTCCTGGGTGACATATTGCGTTTAGGTGTCATGTCTATTTAGTGTCCTTTAATCTGGAGCCGACTAGGATGTTGTGTGTCTCCAGGTTCTTTGCTGGTCACATGTCTGGTACCACCCCCCAGGCATTCTATACTTTCTAATTAACAATTTATTTGTTGTTCCCATCATGAAAGTGCTGGCCCGAGCACGTATTATTTCCTCATCTTAGGCTTCATTTAATCGTATTGTTTAGTGGTTAAGAACATGAAATCTACAGAGTTGGACTCAAATTCCAGCTCCGCCGTTTAAGAGCTGGGTAACTTTGGGCCAGGGGTCTGACTGCTCTAACTTCCTCACATGTCAGGTGAGGGCTACAGTGGAGCCTACCTCACACGGTGGTGAAGCATGTGACAGGGCTTCACCTGAAGTAAAAGCTCCATAAATGTCATCAATCGTAACTTATTGTGTCAGGCACTGTGCTAGACGCTGAGGATGTAAACAGATTTGGGCCTTGCCCTCCTAGAGGTTATATTTCTGTAGAAGAGAGAACTGTAATTACGTAATTATTTAATTACATTTGGGATAAGTAGTTAAAGTTCAAGGTTCTAGAGGAGGAGGGGCACCTGATTTAATTTTTTCTCACTTCAGAGGTTTTGTGTGTGGCGTTCTCTCTGAAAACCTGTTAGTGTTTAGCAAAAGGAAGCGTAGCTTCAAAAGCCTAAAGCAGTGAAGGAGCCTAGAGGGATGAATGAGGGCGGGGGTCGCTGGAATGGAGAGGCGAGGGGTCCGGGGGCAGAGAGGTGTGAAATGAGGTTGGGAAAGTAGGTAGAGGCCAGATCTAGAGAAGCTCTTTAGTCAGGGCAATAATACCATTCAGTTTATTTTTTAAAAAAGGTCACTTGCCTGCCCTCTGGCAGATTGGAGCAGGCCAAGAGCAGATGATGGTTGGTGGTGTCTTGGACTAGATGGCAGCAGAGGACATGACCCAGATTTTAGTCTAGAGTCTGAATTTTGTTGTGACTGGATATTGGGATTTGGAGGAGAGGGATGGGGATGAACAAACACCTCTTCATTACAGCTTCAGACTCATCCTCCTGGTCTCTGCCTGGCCGCACTCTCGAGACAGGTGATGCCACCCCGGGGCCTCTCCAGTACCATCTACATTCCTCACCGAGTTTCAGCACACCTACTGTTAGGGTTTGCTGTAGCCAGTTTCTTTTTGTTTTACATTGGAATGTATTTGTAGTAGATGATCAATAAACATTTGAGAAATAAAAATACAAATTAGCATAAATCTGGATGATGAGTGAATACCATGTTTCATATTTAAGCCAGGTGTTTTGGTGGTATATTGCCTTTGGTTCCAGTTGTTTATAAAGACCAGAATTGGGTTCTTGTTTTTCAGCAGCGTATCTGGACTGGCATTACATTACTTGGATCAAACAGAACAATAACATTATTTGTACTAACAGTTAATTAACCTTAAGGGCATTTCTTTACCTTCTTTGCTGTGTGCTTTACACAGTTCTCATGGCAAGGATTCCTCTTGGGACTTATTATTTTATCTTAATTTCTGTAGGTGGGGTTTTGAGCACTTAGTTAAATATTTAAATATGTATACAGACAACTTAGCTTTAGAAAAAAAACTGAGCTGCACTATTTGTTTAAAAACCTCTCTGTAACCTCTGGTTATGACAACTCCCTCTGTATTTATTATCATTAATTTCTTCTTTTGAAATTAAATGTAACTTTTTTCTTTCAATGGTTTTATTTTAACTTGGTATAATAGCTAGTTTTCAGCCTTAGCATTTCCACTGCTGAAAAACAAATATAATGACAAATTGTTGGCTTTGTTAGGACCTAATATGAAATTAAAGAGAAAAAAGAATTACTATATAATGATATAACTTGCCTCTAACTGGGATTTCACCAATTAAAAAGGCATTTTATTGTTATATTGATATATTAATTTAATTATATTTCCTTTATGATAAACAAGATGCCATATGTTCTGATCGAGTGGTAACAACAAAAAAATGTAAAGAATAAATTTTTAAAGAAGTGTGAAATATAAACGTATTTAATAATATTTGAAGAAAGGCGATTTATATGTATAACCATATATAATAATTACATTAATTATAAGTTCCAAAAATATTAGTGAAATATCAGCACATTCCAGTAAGGCTTGGAACTTCACGAAAACTAATGCTAATAATCCTGAGTGTGAAATTAGATTTTTTTTGCATATTTCCTCTTTCCTTATATGTTTCATGTAAACAAGTAATAAAAAACATAATTTCAATCATCTACTAATCAACTTGCCCAAATTAGAAAAATTAGTAATGGTAATGGGTAACTTTCATTGACTTACTATAGTTTAGGTAGTACCTTTCAAAATAAACTTGTGAGATATTCTCGATATGTCCTTTTTATTCTTGTCCAAGATAATATATTGTTCTTTTATTAGGCCTGTAACCTTTTGCAATTAAGTAACTTGTCCATAAGATTACAAAGCTGATAAGTGGTGGAGCTGATCTTTAAACCCAGTGTGGCTCTGGTCTGTGATCGTAATCAGCACACTGTGCCACAACGCAGAAATGGTGGCAAAATGTGTTCAAAGTAAGATTTCAATAGAGTAATTTTTAAAATTAACTAAAGCCATATTTTATACAGGTTTCCTTAATTTTTATCTAGTGTTCTTTTTCTGCTCCAGGACCCCATCTGAAATACCAAATTCCATTTAGTTGTATCTCCTCAAGCTCCTCTTCACTGTGACAGTTTCTCAGACTTCGGTTTTGATGACTGCTTTGACAGATAGTTGGCTATTTTGTAGAATCCTGTTTATTAGAATTTGTTTGATGTTTTTCTCAGGATTAAACGGGGGTTATAGGATTTTGGGAGGAAGACCACAGAGGTAAAGTGCCAATAACACCAATATAATTTATATCGCTGTTGATGTTTGCCTGGATCACTCAGCTGGTAGTGCCTGTCAGGCTTCTCCACTGTAAAGTCACTCTCTCCCCCTTTCCATACTGTACTCTTTGGACGGAAGTCACTGTGCACAGTCCGCATGTAAGGGCTGGGGGCTGACACTGTGAGTCTGTGAGGGCAGAGGATCTATGTGAATTATATGGAGTTCTGTACGGGAGGTTTGTTACTTCTCTCCTATTTATCTGTTTACTCAGTCATTCATTTATGTCAGTATAGACTCATGGATGTTTATTTCATACTTTTGGTTGTAATCTACTCATTTATTTTGTTGCTCAAATTGTTTTAGCTATAGCCATTAGGAGATCTTTCCATTGGTTTCTTTGTCCCTTCAGTATAGTCCCATCGATGTGAGGGTTTTTGTTTTTGTGTTGTTTTTTAAAGCCCTTTCTTTCTGGCAATAAGATACTCTGAGCTCATCGTTTATATTTCTTGCCCCAGTCCCGGAAGCAGCCATTATTCCTTTTTGGAGAATGGTATTAGAAACCAAGATCTGGGTGCTAGGCGTGCTCACTGCTACTGGGGTGTTATTGTTTCTGGGTGCTCCCAGCTGACAGAACAAGGAAATATGTGCCACACTAACCTGTGTACATACATATGTCGATAAAGATTTATATATGTAACTATCAGTATCTATATTAAGCTGAATATGAGTTCATATTGCTATCTCCAACAATAATCCATTATTACATGGGTCATTCTAACTTTCTACCATTGTTTATCAGTAAGTTTCTACCCTGGCAATGAGAAACCTGGCTCCTACCACACACTATCCATGGACTTCATTGTCCAGCTCTAGCATACATGTATAGTGGTGTCAGGATCGTTACTGGTACCCCTGTGGGAAACACTTTTATCAGCTGGAGCACAGTGCAGTTCCTTTTGTCTTTATTTTCACAGATCTTTATTTTCAAAGTTACTTACGTCAGCATCTTTTTCCTGTTTCCTTCAGTCAGATTATTCTATGCTTTTGTAATAGAGTTAGTTTCTTTTGTCACAGTCTGCATCCCATCCTCCTCCTAAATAATTTTAATTGGCACATATTAAGGTTCACTTTTTGTACTATAAAGAGTTCTGTGGGTTTTGACACATGCAATGTCATGTATCCATTGTATAGTGTCATCAAAATTGTTTTACCACTCTAAAAAATTTCATCACATATTTAACCATCTCCCACTCCTTTCAAATCCCTGACAACTACTGATCTTTTTCCTGCCTTTATAATTTTGATTTTCCAGAATGTCATATTATTGGAATCGTATAGTACACAGCCATTTCAGACTGGCTTCTTAGCATTATGCAGTGTCCCTACATGTCTTTCCATGGCTTGGTAGTTCATTTTTTTAAAATTGCTGAATAATATTCTAATGTATGGATGCGCCACAGTTTGTTTATCTGTTCACCTGTTGAAGGACATCTTGGTTGCTTCCAGTGTTTGGCAATTAGGAGTAAATTTATAAATATTCAAGTGCAGGTTTTTTGAAGACTTAAGTTTTCAACAAATTTGGGTAAATATCGAGGAGTGTGATTGGTGGATCTTGCATGCTAAGACTAGGTTTACCTTTGTAAGAAACTGCCAAACTGTCCTCTAAGGTGGCTGTACCATTTTGCATTCCCACTAGTAATGAATGAGACTTCCTGTTGTTCCATATTTTTGTCAGCATTTGATATTGTTAGTTTTTGCATTTTAGCCATTCTCATGAGTGGTGGTATCTCGTTTTAATTTTTGATTTCCTAATGACATGATCTTGAGCATCTTTTAATATGCTTATTTGCCTTCTCTTTGGTGAAGTATCTGTTCACAACACTTGCCCATTTTCGCCCCAACTTTATTGGTATACTTGAAAAATGCAATTATAAGATATTTAAAGGATACATCAAGATGATTTGATATAAATTATGAAAGGATTCCTCTCATCTAGTCAATGAACATATCCATCAGCTCACGTATTTTTATATACAGATGATCCTTGACTTATAATGGGATTATATCCCAATAAACCCAATGTAAGTTGAAAATGTTGTAAGTTGAAAATGTATTTAGTATACCTAACCCACTGAACATCAAAGCTTAGCCTCGCCTATCTTAAAGGTTCTCAGAGCACTTAATTTAGTATATAGTTGGGCAAAATCATCTAACACAAAGCCTATTTTGTAATAAAATGTTGAATATCTCATGTAACTTACTGCATACTCTACTGAAAGTGGAAAAACAATGTTCGTATGGATATCACTTTTGCTCTATCATAAAGTTGAAAAATCATACATCGAACCGTCATAAGTTGGGGACCATCTATGTGTCTGTGGGGATAGGGGGGCGTGAGAATGCCCATTTTAAAACCTGGGTTGTAGTTTTCTTATTGAGTTAATAAAATAATTGTTAATGAACAATTTCTTTTTTGGTATTAGTCTTAGTTATCATTTGGATTGCAGTTACTGAGAGCTTGTTTACAATGAATCAATTTTATGGTAATCCCTTTATATACTTTATTACATTTAATCTTCATAAAAACTTTATGAGGTATTATTCTCACTTTAAAGATGAAGAAACAGGCTTGTAGGAGGCACGGCCTATTTGATCAAATATATAGTTAGTAATAGACAGGGTCTGTTTGGTCAGCATTATGCTGTTTACCTGCTATTTTAAACTTATATATTAATGCTCCAAATTTCTAAAAATATCAGACGAATATCTTGACAATTATTTATAATCTGTAAACAAATATTTATAAAGAAATTCTATTTTTTCTTGACATTCCATACCTTTCAAGTCATTTTCACATGGTCTGAGCCTTCTAAAAAGATTTTTTTCTGGTTTTCATAGTGTGAAAAGTAAAGAAAGTTGTTAAAATTGACTTTCTGGAGTGATTAATTGAAGAAATCAGTTGGTTTTTAGAGAAGTTTTATTACATTTTGTGACTGTTTTTTAAACTACATGAAAAAGGAGAGATAGAAATAGCTGATGAGGAGCTGACAACTGAGGTAAGGTTTCTTAACCATAAAATGCAGTTGACAGACATCTTTATATAGACATTTCTATGATTACACTCTGTTTCTAGGCTTGAAAATTTTTTCATCAAGGAAAACCTTTAAAATTTAGAAAAGCTGTTTACAGTAAAGTAGCGAACTATGACAAGACAGAAACGTACCCAGCTCCTTTTAAAGCTAAGTTGGACCACATTTCCCTCACAGTGCAGATACAGCGACAGTGAAACACAGCTAAATATGTGTTTAGTGAGGGAAAGCTTTTTATACTACTTCTAAAATAATTTTTCAAACCTTCATAAAATTGAGAAAGTGACATATCTAGATGATAGAGGGAAGGAAAAGGAAAACTAATTCGATTTTGCAAAATGTATTAAACAACCAGGATTACAGAAATAAAGGAATGAATTGGACATAATCCCTGTATCAGTTAACTGTTGTCGTGCAACCAATTACCCCCAAACCTAGCAGCTTAAAGCAATAAACACTTTCTTATACCATTTCCAGATGTAGCTTTACTGGGTAATCCTGGGCTCACTTAACATGGCTGCAGAGGCCTCAGCTCCTTACTGGTCAGTTTCTTGGTACACAGGATTCTCCATAGGCCATTTGGGTGTCTTTACAACATGGTGTCTGGCATCACCCAGAGTGAGTCACCCAAGAGACAGACAGAGATGAAGACAAGCCACAATGTCTTGCATAACCTAATTTCAGAATTATTTTTGCCACAAGTCTATTGATGATATAAACGAACACTGGTATATATTGGAGGCGACTCTACGGTGGTGTGAATCCCAAGATGGGGAGTCGTTTGGAACCATCTTGGAGCTCGTTACCACAGCCTTCCCTCTGGCCCCCAGCGAGTCCTATCCCTCTCACATGTAAAATACACTCACCCTCTTTCAAGGCCCATCAAAGTCCCATCCCATTAGAGCATCAGCTAAAAGTCCAGAATATCATATCTATGTCAAGCCCAGTTGTGGGTGAGGCTCCTTGGCTGTAATTACTTAAGTATAGTTCCTTCAGTACAGTTTCTCTCAATCTGCAGACGCGTGAACTAAAGAGACGAGTTATTTGCTATCTAACCTGCAGTGGAATAGGCAAAGGATTACCTCCATACACACCTCTATTAAAAACAGGGTTGTGGGGAAGAAACACAGGATTCACTGGTCCATAAGATCCAGTTGGCAAATGTTGGAAGGTTCCTGATTAGGACTTGGTCCTACTGCCCAGAAATGATTCTAGGTGGCTTTTAGCTCTGCCCTCTGGGCTCTCGGGTCAACCTTCTGTGTTATCTTCCCTTTTGTGAGAGATGGTACAGGTTTTCAGCTAAGCACTTTTCTTAAACCTATTTTCTGCCGGTAGGATCTTGGGGAGTCCAGATTTTTTTTTTTTATTCTATTACTGTCTCTGTTCCCATTTTTCAATCCAAGCTAGAGGTGCAGGTATAATTCTCTTAAAATCTTTGTAGGTCTTCTGTGAATCTTATTGTCCAATAGGCAAAAAACGCATGCACAGATTTATTTGAGCTAAGCCAGTCTCTGCTTCGGGCATCTGCTGAGACAGCTGAGAGACAAGAAGCTTCTTTCAAAGCTTTATTAATTGAAAGAATCTTAGACTCTTTAGAGGTTCTTTTGCAAGTTTGAGTGGTACCCTGAGACACCATATTTGATCTTTCTGAGATTTTAACAAAGGATTTTACAGCTACATACTTTGTTTCACATTCAGGCTGTTTTCCTGGCAGTGCCCCAAATTTGCTCTGTGCCCAGAAGTCATTTCTTAGCATCTGTTGCCATCTGGAGAGGCAGGGCATTTTCTTAACTAGCAATTCCTGGCTCCTTTGTATTGAACAGTCTTTCCTCTAGATGATCTTTCTCCTCTTCTATTTTTTTTTATATGCAGCCTGAAGGAGCCAGGGAGCTCCTTCAGTACTTTTCCCAAAAATCCCTTTATCTACACCACTAAGTTCATTAGGCATATTTTCTACTTCCTATATTAACAGCAGATTTTCTGCTCTTCATCACAAGGACCCGCTTTGCAGTTTCCAATGTGATTGTCCTCACTTTTCTTTGAGCTCTAACCTACAGCCTGCTCAAAAGCCATCACGCCCTGACTCCAAAGCCTCATTTGTAGGCATTTGTTACGACAGCACCCCACTTTCAGGTACCAAAGTTCTGAATTACCTATTATGTGAGTGGCACAACATTACTTCTGCCGTATCGTATTGGTCACACCATCAGCCCTAGCATAACGTGAAAAGGGAATATACGTATGTGTGAAAACCAAGAGGCGGGAATCATTAGGAGCCATCTGGAGGTGGTTTGCCATGCTCCTGCCTTTAAGAATTTCCTAGTCTAGTGAGTGTTTATTAGTCCTACAGGTTCTAAGCACTGCGTAAGCCTGCCACATGTTGTTCATTTGGGATTTACAGTCCTGTAGGGAACTGCTACCCTCAATTAAAGCTTAAAGAAATCAAGTAGCTTGTTTGAGAACTCACCAAACAGATCTGAACTTAAGTTTGGGGAAAAAGACTTAGGAGTCCAGGCCTTAAGTGAAAGAGTAGAAAATATTCCATGGGAGTATTGTCTTTGTATTTAGATACGAACTTTCTTTAGTGTACTTACGTTCGTCAGTAGCTGTTTAGCTGTTCGGCTCCTGTTTCCTATGTGGAGGTCTCTGGTCAGGTACCTGTTGTACCCCCTTCTGCGTACAGCTCTGACCTTCACCTGTCCTGTCCTGTCCTACTGACTTTCTTCTCACCACTTTCCATGGAGTCCTTTGGCACCTCGGACTTATTCTAATGTAAATAAACTTCTTTACAAATACTTTTTATAGAGCACCCCTCTCACTCAGTTTCTTAAGTTAATTCTGGTTTTCTTTCTGACATACTGCTTCTTTGGGTGCCATTTTGAGTAAGAGACATTCATTCTCCTGTGCCTTTTGCCTTCAAGTAGTAAGTTGAACCAGCTCGCTTCCAAGTCTTAATTATTGCTCTTTCATTCTTATATAAATTTTTTTCCTTTGAAATTTGTTCTGACTCACCTTTTCTCTTTGTCACTGTTTCCCTGTCCTTGATGAGCACAGCCTTTGGCACTTCTTTATCTGTTTTCTGTCCACGCCAAATTCCACCATCATTCTGGGTGACTTCAGTCACCAGGTAGGCCACTCATTCAACACACTCTGTTCAAAATTCTCGCTCTTTTCAACTTCGGTGACCTTCATTTCCATTCTTTTTCAGCCTCCTACTCTCATGGCTGGATCCTGCGAGAGACTTTAAATCTTTCCTCCTTTATTGTAATGACTGACGAGTCTCTGGATTGCCAGTGCCGCTCTGCTTCCTTACGCACAGAATGCCTGCCGTTGGATTGTATCGAGACCTCTAGTTTCCTTGATCCTTTTATCCCCTCCCCCTCTCCCAATTTATCAATCAAATAAAACAGTTTTAGGCTAATGTAACTAGGAAAGGAGTTTATTCGGAGAGAGCAGTGAGCTCACAAAATCAGCAGGAAAGCTGGAGAACCAGCTTGGACAAAACCAAGGGTATTCAGCAGCCTGGGCCCCAGGTAAGGTCAGGCCACAGGACAGTTTGGTCAGTTTTCCACTGCTGGCACCACTGTCCCTGGACCACTGCTACTAAATTCTCAGTTATTGCTCTCATCATCTCCATACGTAATTTAAACATTGTCCCTATTTCTTTGTTTTGCCTCTTTAAGATTCAGAATCCTGCACAAGAATATTTGCTTGGCTGAGCCTAGATCACATGCCTGTTCCTTCACTGCCAGAGGACTGGGAGAGGGACGATCCAGCCTCTTTGGCTTACTTAGTGAGAGAGAGGACATTGTTTTACTAACATTCAGCGGGAATTCCCTCTAAATAGGAAGAGTATTTGGATCCTGGGTGTCAAAGAAGATGAGGTAGGAAAAGAAAAGGAAGAAGAAGAGGAAAAGGAGGGGAAAAAAGGGAAGGAAGGAGAAGGAGGAGACAGAGGATTCTCAAGTGTCCACTTTAGCCTCCCCTGGCTTGGGGGTGAGGGTCTGCCTTAAAGCGTCTGATCCAGCATCAGCCGCCTTATTCTCAGTAGGTGATTTTGCTTTGTCCTTTCAAAAGCGGTAACCATTAGGCCTGGACTCCCTAAGCTCGCTGCCTCCGCCTGTAAACGTATCGTAACTGCATCGACCCTCTCCTTTCCTACCTTCCTTCAGTTATTTTAGAAGAGCTGTGCTTCCCCTCTCTCATTCAAAGCTAATTTTCTCATTTGTATTCATGATCTCATTCACTCTTGTCTTCTCCAGGACTTTCCTTCATTAATTAAGCTTTCTCTTTAGTTAAGATTGTTTATTAATATCTCTTCTGAGCCAGACATTGCTAAATGCCAGAGAACTAAAGATGAGTTTGATAGGGCTTCAAAGGACTTAGTATTTAGTGGGAAAAGACAGATACAAATAATTGGTTGCAGTGCAATGGTTTAATCACAGTCATCATTATTTGTATAATTTGTTTAATATCTGATTTTCCATTAGAATGTCAGCACATCAGTTTTGTTCTCCATTGCGTCTAATACATAGTAGATGCTCAATTAATATTATTATGTGAATGAAGAGAAGTAAACACAGGGTACTGTGTAATCACAGAGGATGAGGACTTGGCCCAGCCTAGAGCATGAGAGAAGGAAGATTGGGGAATGTGTTGGTGGAGGCTCGGCGGAAGAGATGGCAGAGCAGCATCTTAAAGGTGTAGAGCAGGGATTTGTTTTGGGTTGTCTCTTGCTGCAAAGCCTGATGGTCTTTAAAACTACTCTGTTCTATTAATGCAGTGATTTCCGAACTTTATCGCTCATCAAATCCCCTAAAGTACTCTGTTAAAATACAGATTCCTGGCCCAGGTTACTGCATCTGAATTTCCAGAGGCAAAGCTGCCAGATTTATATTTTAAAAAAGTTCTTGCTTGGGTGATTCTCATACAGCTGGCCTGGCACTGGTTCTTTCACCCTTGAGAATCACTGCATGTGGTGTCTAGAGCAAGGTGGAAATAGCTGGCTAGATTAGGGAGATTTTCTTGTATATTGCGAAGGACCTTAGACTTTATGCTGTGGGTGATAGGGAGTTTCTGAAGAGCTTTAAGCTGGAAGTGCGTTTTATACATACCACTTCGGCAACAACATGTGGGATGAGGTTGAAGATACAAAATTGCAGGCAATAAGAATTTCTATTCTGCAGATTTGTTTTGACTGATTTCTTTTTTGCCCTCAAACATTCTCAGATCTCGATTTTTTTTTCTTTTAGTCTTGCCAATCTTTCAGTTGTGTGAGTTCCCTCCATTTCCTTGCTTAACTCTTAAAAGACACAGCTACAATCATCTCTTCCCCTATGGAGATGGGTTCCCAGAAGCCCAGTGGATGCCGAAACTACAGATAGTTCTGAATACCGGTATATGCTGTCTTTCTTGCACATACATACCTACGATAATGTTTAATGCCTTTTCCATCTTAACCAGGCACTTACCACACACTATGGCTATAACTTTTGCACTTTGATATGTGACAGCAAAACTAGCACTTATTTCTTCATTCTTCACAATTTTGGGGATAGAAGATTTGGTCTTACAGTAGATCTTAACTACCTCAGCTTATGATTTTTTAAAATTTAGTTGAGAACCTTAATCTTTTTCATTTAAAGGAGACATTTTATGGCTCCTCTTTGGCATATCCGAATTGTCAGCATTACTATTCTTGTGCTGTGGGGCAATTAATAAGTAAAATAAGAGTGAGATACCTCGACATTCTATCTGATAATCAGGACAACTACTAAGTGACAGGGAGCTGCTGGACAAAGAGAGGAATTATGTGCTGGATGGGATGAAGCGGAATGGTGAGAAATTTCAACTTAAAACTTTTGAATTATTTTGTTCTGGAATTTTCTGTTTAATATTTCATGAACCACAGTTGACTGCGGGTAATCAAAACTGGAAAGTGAAACCGCAGATAAGGGAGAACTACTCAATGTCAGGTTTCAATAAGTTCAAGAAATGTTACTTCTCATTTTCCTCGTTACTGCATCATTTTTAATAATCTAGCTATTACCCCAATGACCTCTATGTCTTCTTCAAGGTCATCTTCCATTTAGTAAATATTTATTGAATATTGTTTGCAAGCATGATCATTTCTCAGATTTTTGTTTGAAATATTAATACCTGGGATCTTAAAAAGGTATAAGAAATAGGGAGAATCAGCTGGTGGTGGAGAAATGAGTCAACAAAGTCTTAATGTACTAGCCTGTGTTAGAGCTGGTGGCATGAACAGATGGCCAGTATAGGTTCAGAGAACACTCCATCTGAAGATGGATGGAGGGTCTGCTGGAAAATTAGTTTCCTTTTGGATAGGTTGAGTTTGAGGAGGTGAGATATGTAGTAGAAATATAGGACTGTCACTTTGGTGAGGAAGGGCTTAAAGCTAGACAAATAGATCTGTTAGTCCACAGCATGTGTTAAGACTGCGTGCATAATTAAATTCATGAAATGTATTTGTAATGCTTTGTATATTTGTAGTTATTTATATCTTAAAAACAAATTCAATTCTTCCTCTAAAGGAATGAAAAATACACCACAAGGAGTTTATTTTATAATAACATATTAAAATTTAAAATACACAGGATTTAATTTGACTTTTCAGTTTGGATCATAATCATATGAGAACCTCCCAAATGGTTTGGATCATAATCATATGAGAACCTCCCAAATGGTTGTATTTTACTAGAATAAAAAAAGTTGTCTCTTTTAGATTTTACGTACTCCTTCACCACGTTTTTATGTTTTCCATTCAAGCTGTATATCTCTCATTTTAGTTTTTCTATTTACTCAATTTTTTTTTAACCTATTTCCCGTTTGCCCTGAGAATACTCGCCAGTGGCGTTGTGGCTGCAGCATTTACCCCAAGATAATTCGCAAATTACAGTCGTAACCTCTCCTCCGGAATTTTCACGAAATACCTCACTTTTATCATTTTCGCATTGCTCTAGTATACTGATAGTTTTTGGAAACAAATAACATCATTCTATTTGATGTTATTTCAACCGCTGAAAATGTCAAATCCTAGAAAACGTAGCATTCCCACACGTGATGTTAAATGAACGCCGCAGCGAGCTGCACTTTTTTTTTCTAAATGGGAAATGGGTTTGTTTCTTTCATCTCCACTAAATTGTCCCTATAAAGAATGAAAAGCAGCCTAATTCTGTTCATTAACATTTGAGTCAGTTCTTTACTGTTTTTTTTTGTTGCTGTTTGTTTGTTTGTTTTTTGTTGTTGTGAAATGTTCTCTGAAACAAGTAAGCAGAAATGTAATACTTAAGACTTGCTTGCAACCCTTCACGTCTGGTCGGAAGCCTTACTTTAGTATTAATGCATGAACTATATTTTTTAAGACCTTAGGAATATATTAAAAATGGGCTATAAAATTGACCATAGTTGGAGCAATTATCTTCAGTTGGAAACAAAAATTTAGTATCCCCAAGTCCTATTTTGTTATGTGCTATATATTTAATGTAAAATTAGACAATTCTTCATCTTTTTCTACTACTACCATATAAATAAGTATTCTAAAACTTGTAAGTATAAACATTTCAAAGATTCAGAGTTCCTTTTTATGAAGAATTATAGATATATCAATCTTAAATTTCAACTCTGTTATATATTTATAATCTAAGCCCTTCTTAAAAGCAAAGAGAACTAGAATAATGTAGCTAAAAGTATAGACTCTTTGAAACCATACAAACTTTAGCTTGAATCTTCAATCTTCCATTTACTAGATATTTGCCCTTAAGTAATTTATTTAACTTTCTGAGGCTCAGTAACCTCATCTGTTAGATAAAGATATGAATGCCTAATCCAGATGATTTTTGCGAGAAATAATGACAACACCTGCTGAGTTCTCCTTTGTGCCAGGGTCTCCACAGACATCGTTTTCTTTAATCCTTATAGCAATCTTGCAAGGTAGCTGTTGTTATTTATGCTGCTGCTGCTGATGATGATAGTGATGAATATGATGATGATTGTGATTATTCCAACTTTATAGAGAAGGAAATTGAGCCTCAGATTTGGTGATTTGCTGAAGTTAGTAAGAGCTTCAGGATCAAGCCAATTTTGCTTGGCTTCAGAACTTTAGCTTTTAAATAGAATCATTATATAAAACACTTAATCATGTGTTCGTCATATAGTACATGTATAAAATTTATTGGTTCAAATTTATTCCCTACACCCATCCTGGAAATGAAGGTAATATGCTTATTTTTCACATTTTAGGATACAAAGTAAAGGCAATCCCAAGCTACACATTCAAAACTTTGTGTAATAAAATAGCTTATGTTTTTGAATGCTTACCATGTGCCAAGTTTTCTAAATAGTAGTTAATGCCCACAATGGCCCTATAGGATAGATAACTCTCATCAGCTCTACTTTATAGATCGGGGACTAGGGCATAGAGAGATCAAGTAACTTGCCCAAGGTCACATGCCACTTGGCAAAGCCGAGATCTGAACAGTGAGTCCAGAGCATCTGGACTGCATTATTTACAGGTGTTTTTAAGAGCACAGTGCCTAGTATACAGTTGGTGCTCAACAAGTTTTGTTAACTGATAAATGAATAAACTAATGGCCTCTCCTTTACCCTTCTCACTGTAGGCCTTCAGTTAGTAACTTATTTTGGTAACACCATCTGAAATTATCTGAACTACTGTTTCTTCCCCCATCATCTTCTACATTCTTTTTGTTCAAGAATTATGTAATTGCTATATTTAAGCTCTGAAATGTGGCTAAATATAGTGATGTGTGTCTAACGGTACAGTGCTTGGGAGAATGAGGCCTGAGCCATAGTGTGCACTGCTTATTGGGTATTTGCATTGTTTAGTATCTATGTGGTTTAGTTATTTTCTTATCATTTAATCATTCATGTAAAACATTTTATTGAGCCCTGATTACCTGCCATGTCTCTGCTTTGTACTAAAGGCCTGGGGATACAACAGTGATGAAAATAGATGAGGCCTCTGACTACTGAATTTACAGTCTAATGGGGTGGAGGAGGGAAGCAGGCAAGCAATTACGATGTTTGGGGAAGCACTGGGCACAGTGGGGATGCATCTGTCATCTTCTCAGGGTCACTGTATGACTCCTAATGAGTTACCCTCCAGTTGAGTTACCCACATAGCAGCAAGAGTGGTTTTCCTTGATTATAAATCCAGCCAGATACTTTCTACTTTATAAAATTTTCACTTGATATCTATTGCCCTTAGGATAAAATCCAAATTCCTTTAATGTGTCTTAATAAAAAGACCCTTAACGACCTCAAGACTGTCCCAACCTAGCACTCTCTCTTACAGCTACATCTCATTATAAAGAAGTTAAGGAGCAAAAACTTGAACTTTTCCTCATGCTTTTAGGATTTTTAAAATAATTGATTATAGTACAATTTTGCCTTTTATTACTTTGAATTATTTTTTAAGGAAGAGAAAAAATTGACCAAGTTAAAATAAAGAATATCATTTTTAAAAGCACACTTAAGCATTAGTGTCTAGTGCATTTGGCTGTTTCCTTGTGTTTGTTTCCACGTGTTAGGTCAAGCTGCTACATCTCCCAGTCCTAGTAGAGTGGCCTTAGGTAGTAGGTGTCCCAAGTCTCTCTCTCTGGTCACCTGAGCCAGGTGCTGGTCAGAGGGGTACTGGATTTATTGGAGTGACCACTTCATAAGTTATATAAATGTCTAATCACTGTGTTGTACACCTGAAATTAATATTGTATGCCAACTGTAATTAAAAAAATAAAAATATTAAAATTTACAAAAAGAATTAATATCTAGAAAACATCCATAAGAATGCATGGGGAATGGAGGGTACACAATAATCACAAAGTGTTCCTGTTTGTTAACACTCTTAAAAAATACTTATAAGATTCTTCTTTTATCAAAATAGGTAAACCCTCAGTCAGTATACAACATATTTAAAAATATACAAAATAGTCTGAAAAGAGATATATATTGCAGTGGTTCTAATATAAAAATGTGCTTGTAAACTAATATTTCTGATATTATTTCACTATCCAACCATCTTGTAAAAGTGCTTATTTCCATTTTTTGCTAAATGGGCACTCTATAAAAAGTAATGTTTTCTAGAATACATGCTGAACATGACATTTTTGTGAAAATAAATAAATTATTGTTAATATTTTCCTCCAAGCTTGGCAAAATTGCATATACTTTACTGAAAACTTAGATATTAATTTTAGCTGTTTCATTTTTGAGGTAACATTTCTGACTTTGAATTAGATGTAACCATGAATTAAATAGACAATGTTACTTGGATAATCAACCAACCATTTTCTCATATATATTAAAGTTATAGTTTAAACACGTTCTGTAGCAAGAAATTATTTCCAGAGCACACTTATGAATTATGACTTTATTTACATTTTTATTAACATGATTAATCAAGAATTAAGTTTAAATAAGATTGTGCCTTGTGAAGGAGAATGGAGTATGAATCTTTAGAAGAAACTTTTTAAGACCTCAGTAAACACATTTTCCATTCATGGTAGCCATAGTCAGTGCAATGCTTTTTACAAACAAAAACAAGCAATTAGTCTTTACATTTACACTAGAGAACAATAAATCAAACCCTGGTCCACGACTGCAGAAGTATGTTTTAGAGGGAGCCTTCTGTTAGTTGAGACGGCTCACTGGCTTATAAATTCTCTTTCAACTCTAGATTCTGTGGTTTCTAATTGACATTTTTTCCTACTGACCTAAATATGTCATCAGCAAAACACTTCATGGAAGTTTCTCAAAATTTGTATAAAATCTTAGTCTGTCGTTTGACTAATGAAGACATAATGAACTAGTTAGTACCAATTTACAATAATACATATACACAAATATACAGAGAGAAGCACTTTGATTACTAAAATATTTTTTTACTTAATGACTACATATCTGATCACATTAAATTTCATTCTAATAAACATATAGGTAAAAATACATTTCTTAAAATATAATTATTTCTTCAAGTACCTTATTTGTTATATATTTTAATGATCCTCAAGACTTTCTTCCAGATAAAAGTTATTTTTTCATGAAACATTTTAAAACAGAGGCATTATTTCAGTTGTTTTGAAATGCTGATTGTGCAGTGTAAGCTGCCAATATTTTTTGCAAACATTAACATCCGTTAAAGACATAATGCAAAGACACCATTATACTTTCATTTAAATTTGAATAGTTTAAATATATTTTTTCTGACAACAATAAAACTTTCTAAAGCTTTCTTTAGGCTGCTGACATCAAAATGTTAATAGGTTAATATAGCTTTATGACACGTTACCATGGTATTTTAGACAAATATGATGACACCACATCTTATAATTTGGCAAGAATATGCACAATCTGGCTTTTTAATTTTTATGATGAAAATGTAGTTAAATAAAAGAAGTTAGAGATACTGTTAAAAAATCACCAGCTAGAAAAGGGCAAGAAGGGGAAAGTAATGCTTTAGTTTGGTTTTGGCTTGCAGTTGGCTTCACGACCTGGAACCTTGTATAATAGTGTTCAGAAGGAGTATTAGAATCGTTAAGTCCATTTTATTGTTTGATATGTATGCCCGTTAATGTTATACCCAATAATACATTTGAATTAGGATTAAATGTATTTATTTACTGTGGTGTCTATTCTATTCAAGGTCTGTTCTTCTTAATAGTTTTTGAAATATAGGGCAGCTTGCCTAATCGGTGCTCACTACTTTTTCCTTGAGCTCTGGTTTTTGTCAGGTAGTTATATGACTGTCAGCTACTACTATGACTATTGGAGTCTATCAGAGTAATGCATTATAAAAAAAGCCAACCTTGCTTTGTTTTATTCTATTTAAAAAATAGACTATTTGGAGGTTTTGAATAGCATTCCTCTATAAGAGCTCGTTTATGTCTAGTATCAGTTCACACAGTCTTGATCCTGTGATAGTATATTTTGAAACAGAACCTCATATTTAGCCATAATAATTATTATCTAACACAGGTATAGCCCTTAATATGAATCAGGCATTAATCTAATTCTTTATACATTTTAACTAATGTCATCATTAACCAAACTTATCAGTAAAGATGCTATTTTTTTATCATGGTAAAATATACGTAAATGAAAATTTCCATTTCAACTATTTTTAAGTGCTGTTCAGTGACATTAAGTATATTCACATTGTTGTGCAACCATCACCCCGTTCATCTCCAGAACTTTTTTATTATTCCAGACAGAAATTTCATACCCATTAAACAGGTAACTCCCCAGTCCCACTCTTGGCAACCACCATTCTACTTTTTGTCTGTATGAGTTTGGCTATGCTAGTTAACTCCTGTAAGTGGAATTATGCAGTACTTCTTATGTGTCTGGCTTATTTCACTTAATGTCTTCAGGGTTCATCCATGTTGTAGCATGTGTCAGAATTTCATTTCTTTTTAAGGCTGTATACTATTCCACTGTAAGTATATACCAGCATTATTCACAATAGCTGAGAGGCAGAAACAACCCTTGTTTATCTGTTCATGTATCAGTGGACATTTGGGTCACTTCTACCTCTTGTCTATTGTGAATAACACTGCTGTGAACACTGGTGTACAACTATTTGCTCAAGTCCCTTTTTTCAGTTCTTTTAGGTGTATACCCAGAAGTGGAATTTCTGGGTCATATGGTAATTCAATGTTTAACTTTTTGAGGAACTGCTGTACTGTTTTCCAGGGAAGGTACTATTATTATCGCCATTTTGCAGATGAGAAATGAAAGGATGAGTACATTTGGTCTCCCTGTAATCCATTCACATCATGCCAGTGTCCACTGGTGAGGGTTCCTGAATTAGGGCAGCTGCAGATTTCAACTAGGGTATTAATTATTCCTGACAGATGATAATTAGAAAAAGAGAATTCCATGATCAAGTACATTTGGAAAATGCTGTGTTAAAGTTAATGAGTTTCTTTGCTGTAGACCTTCCTGAAGACTTCAATATACTAAATGCATTATAAATCTCCAAGAGGAGAATACAATATTCAGAGTTTCCCAGATATTTTTAATCATTCAAGTCTTTTATTTATTAAGCAGCATCTTGAAGGATGAGTGTGAAACAACACGCTTTAGAAAATTTAGAAAATATTGATGAGGTTATTCAAATGCGTGCCTGTTCTTAATATAAAAACTTAGACATAAGAATGGAAGAATACTGCCTTAATTATAAGAGCTATTTTAGAACACAAATCAGCATTATATTTACTGATAAGACTAGTGTTCTAATCTATTAAATAATAATGTTTTCAAAAAACAATTATTATCACTTTATATATTAAAGTTTTGGTAGTTCTGGTTAGTGTCATAAGTCAGGAAGGAGAAATAAGTAGAAATTTTGGAAGGAAGAGACAAAATGTTTTATTAGAAAATATAAAATAATCTTGTTTAAAAAGATTTAATTAGTAAAAAGTTTCAGAAAATAGGTGGATATAAGATCAATAGAGAAAAAAAATCAATATTTACCTTAACTACCAGAAATTACAGGGTTTAAAGAGATTCCCTCACAATATCTACAAAACCTATAAAATATTTAGGTCTAGTCTTCTTGAAGAATTTTATAACTTATCTGAGGAAAACCATAATATGTAATATTTAACTTAGAGATGTAAAAAGGGTATATACTTAATATATATCTCTTAAATATGAAAACAAATATTTTTAAATGTTAATCTTATCTTAATATATAGCTTCATTGTAATAGCAATAAAACTTCCAATGATATTTTATTTGGAATTCTTAATTTTATTTGGATTTGCAAATTTTATTTGGAAGACTAAACAAATGAATATTAATGAACATTCCTAAAAAAAGGCCAATACAATGGCATTAAGTAAAATAGTATGGTGATTGCACAAGACTTGAAATGAAATCAGAATAGAATCAATAAAATAGACAATCAGAAATAGTTTCATATAACACAGGCTGTGAGGCTGTAAGACAAAACATCATAAAGTAAGAGGAAAAAAATCAAATGCTTAGTAAATTAGAAATTACAGCAGGTCCTCGAATAATATTTCCTTCAATGTCGTTTCATTGTAACGTTGATGAAAAAAAAATCGATTCGGGATCTGGGCAATTGTATGTGCAGCTGGTGTGTCCTTCCTCACCCGCGTGGGTTTCCTCCCCGCATCCCAGAGACATGCACGTGAAGTGAACTGGTGTGTCTGCGTTGCCCCAGTGTGAGTGAGTGTGGGTGTGTGTGAGTATGCCCTGTAATGGAAGGGCATCCTGTCCGGCGTGCGGTCCCATTTTGCACCTTGAGCTGCCGGGAGAGTCTCCCTCCCCCTGTGACCCTGCTCTGGAGTCAGCAGGTTGGAAAAGAATGATCTGACTTTGTTTTTATTTATCTTTCTTCATTGTATGCATAGCTTACATTTATTTCAGTGTTTAATATTACAAGTGTTTTCACTGTTCGGTGATGATTTTGTGACCAGAAATATGCTGTAGGAACTTAACTCTAGTTTATATCAATTAGCCTATGGTAGAATTGGTTTCTTTATGTGTTATTTTGCTTCAAGAAGCTGTTTCTAAGAACTTATCGATAACATTAAGTGAGGACTTACTGGACTAAGCTAAGATTAGAAATTAATTTTTCACCTTGAATAAAGTCAAAATAAATTTCAGATGGATTAAAGAGTAAACATATTTTGAAATTGTAGAAGAAAATAGAATTGAATATTCACCAAACCTCCAGAAAAAAGATGATTTTCTCCCTCCTTGGTCCTTTCAAAGGATATTCCCTTCCCTTCCTTGCCCCCATTCTACCCTGCCTTTCTCTTCTAAAAGAAATGAAAGTTGTAATGTTTTTTCCTTACGACCCACTGAATTGTCTTGCATACGCACTGGGACACCTATATCCTGTATTTAGACGAAGATTAAAAATTAGAATAATTTCCCTCTAAAGACTCATTTATACTTAGGAACGTGACACTAGCATAGCATAAGAACACATTTTACAGTAGAACTGTCCAGCTTAGAGGTAGGCATGCTGGAGTGGTCTTCTCTCTGCAGAGGTGATCAGGCAAAGGCTGGAGAACCACACATCATGCATGTCGTAGGGAAATATCCACGACCCTAATTGTGAGTTGGGCTAAACAACTTCTGACGTTGCTGCTAAGAGCCTAACCCAGGAGCAGCCTGATGGAAGAGACGCACAGGGCAAGGCACGGGGGCGGGGCGCAGAGCTGCCGCGCCCTCTCTGGGCGACCCCTCTCAGGATTTCCATGTGTTCACCAACCCCGAAGCTCCTCAGACGATGAGTTTCTACACTTTATAGGAAATCTCAACAGATGTGACTGGCTAAAAATAAAATATAATGCACTCTAAAGATGATCTTAAATTTAAAAAGCAAATATCGGCTTTGTGCAGTGGAGTGTTATAACCAGTGAGATTTTCCCAAGGTGCTATTATGAGTAATTAGAACCTTTCCAGTACCCCACACGAATTCAGCTGTGTTCAACTCATTGTATTTCAGTGAGATTAGAAGACAAATACACAGGAAGAATCGGGCAAGATTGATCACTAAAGAATAATTATAGCAATGAAAAATCGGAAGCAACCTAACTGTCTGCAATTAGGGGTTTGGTTATGTATCTCCCCCAGTAAAAATAGCTCCATGAGGCAGGGAGTGTTATGTATTTTGTTCCTTGTATAACAGCACCTAGAATAGTGTTTAGTACATAGTAGGTACTCAATATTTTTTGAGTTAGAAACTCAATAAATATTTAATGAATAAATGACTTTTTAATTGTTTCATATAAGTAACAGTCTCAAAACTGGTTCGAAAGCTCTTTGAAGGAGCATCACACGTTGCTTTTGTATGCCCCCACCCCAACCTTACCCTCCTCAGGGCAGAATGAAGCGAGGCAGGTGGGCACACTAGTGACCCAGTCACTGTTTGTGGCACTGGATTCCCCCTGCCTCTCAAGCTGGGACTCTGCCCAGACTGTTGAGATCAGGGTCCGCTGTGCTGGAAATGTCCTATGTCTTGATCTGGGTGGTGGCACCAGGACTAGATACATGTGTAAAAACTCCCGAAGCTGAGTGCTTTGGATCAGTGCATCTCTGGTGCTAACATGTGTGAATGATGCCTCAATAAAAAGGTTTTAAAAAGTCTGTTCCATTCTTCAAGATCTCCAGAGGACGTTAAACACGCTAAATGACACATTAAGATTAGGAAAGAGTTCTGTATGTTCTTATTAAGAATTTCTAATTTATTGAAATTTTTGTGTTGAATTTAAAATGAAAGCAAAATCAGTTTTATTTACTTTGTCTTTTGCAGAGGCAGCACTAGCAGAATTTCACAAAAAAATCAAAGAGGCTTTTGAAGTGTTTGACCATGAGTCGAATAATACAGTGGATGTCAGGTTTGAAAGTATTTTCTTTATTCTTATTCTAAATTACAAATAGAACTCATAAATTACGTAACGGCTCTTTTTTTTCTTTTCACATTCCTTAGATTTATTATGCTACCTACAGTATTTATTTTCATGTTTTCTGTAAAAGGTCTTTTGGTAACTATTGCTTCAGATCAGTATTGTTTCTTATTCTGTATAGTCTGGGGAAAAGACTATATCTTTATTGCCTATTCCAACAAACTGACTGTAAACTCTGTGAATCAGATAAACTCTACTGTAGCTTTAGTGCCAGACGCATAGTTGTCATTCAATAAATATTTGTTAAATGAATGAATAGAATTTTCTTTAAAAATAAATAGGTATGCATTATTAAACCATAAATGGGATATTACACAGAAAGATTAATAATATTATTTTACTTGGGAAGTGTATAAGAAGTATATAAAAGCAAAGTATATAAAAAGAGGAGAGAAAGACATGCATACTGGTAAGTCTAGACTGGAAGGCAGGAAACAATAGTTTGAGACGAGAGAAAAAAAACGGGCAAAAGGTAGAGGAGATTTTTTTATGAGTATAATAGCAGTTGTAGGCTCCACCATTCCTCTCCCCTTCCCCTTACCTCTGCTTTGCACATCTTGAACGATTGCATTGGAATTCTATCACAGTATCTAGTGGGGGCCGTCTGGTACTCACTGCCAGGCAGCCAGTGGGTTTCACATCACTATGTAAAACACCACGTGCTGCTTTCCTCCCAGCTCCTGGGACGACCCTGGGGTCTGAAACGGACTTCCTGGGGTCCAGTCCTGGCTTTGTGACTGTGAGTAATTTATTTATTCCCTCAGTTTTCATATTGGCCTCATACGGTTGGTGTAAGTAGTTCTCACAGAGTGGTTAGGGGGTCTATGAAGTCTAAACTGTTTTCATAATAAATCACAGTATTTGCTGTTTTCATTCTCTCTCTCTCTCTCTTTTTTTTTTTTTTTTTTTTTTTACAAATGTACATTGGAGTTTTTCAAAAGGCACATGATGTGTGATATTGCACCAGATCAAATATAGGATCACATGGGAGAACCCAGCTGTCTTCTGTTAAGTCATACATGAAAGACATTTGCAAACATTTAAAACAGCGCCATTCTTCTAATTGAAGTTGTTTTTTGTTTTGGAAAATATAGTTTATTTTCATGAAAATTTTGTTATTTTTGTAAACATGTAATGTGTTTTTTAATTGTAATTTCTAAGTGAAGTAATACATTTTTTAAATTTGATGCTTAATTTGTAATATGGTAAATATAGATAAATGTAA
>PVKZ01001153.1:0-204533 GCA_004027375.1 Macroglossus sobrinus
AAGTGACCTCTGTGGTGAGCCTGAATTTCGATGCCCAGGGTGGGCACAGCCCAGAAGCAGCTCCGCTTCAAGAAGTGTGTGTGAGACTCCCAGGGCCCACTCTGACTGTGCCCGGGACATTTGCAAAGGTCAGGAGCCCCAAAGGTCACTTGAACAGGAAGTCCTCAGGTCACATCAAATGTTCCATGTCACAAAGCCCCAATTTAACCCCTTTTCAGGAAGTCATCCATCTCACTGGCAGGAGCGGGGAGGAGCGTGTGGTGTAACTGTCACAAGTCGGCAGCACACAGCTGTCCCTGCGGTCGGTGCACCTGGCCAGCACACCGGCTGTCCGCACTGGGCACCAGGGGCTGGACACCTGCAGCACAGCACAGGGAGAAGGCCCCTTGGGGGTGGACACCACTGACCCTGACATCACCAGGGGCTCCAGAGAAAAGCAAGGCGGCGTTGCCTAGCAACAGAGATCCCAAGCCGCTGCGTGAAAGCCAGGAGGGCTCCTGTGCTCAGGATGGGAGGCAGCGAGGGGAGACGGCCTCATCCCCATCTTCCTCTGCGCCCACCCTGTCTCTCTCTCTCTCTCCCTCTGGGTTCTAAATCCTCCTGCTGAGTCGCCCGTCAGCAGCCTGGACCTGAACATTCCCCCAGGCAGACAAAATCCTTTGTCCAACAGACCGAGAACTCTTCCATCTAGAACTGCCCTCTTCCTCCTGGTCAAACAGCCCCCACCCCCCACTCCCCCTCGTGTCTGAAGAGAATCCATGGATGAGGGTGAGGTAGGGAAAAGAGGGGCCAGGCTGCTTCGACTCACAGCCTCGGCCATCCCCTGGAAGGCTCCAAGAAACTCTTGGAAATTTCTAGAGTCACAGACAGATCTTCTAGCACCCTAGGGTCCAGCTCAAGGACCCCCTCCTCCTAGCAGCCCACCCTGTGAGTGCTGACGGCCTTAGAATCAGAGACCAGCCGCTGAGGAGGTAAATAGAAAAAGCAGAGGCCAGAGCAGCATGTGGGATGAGGAGCGAGGGGGAGCCACAGAGTCCAGCCTGGGACTCTCGCTCCCCCGCCAGGAGGCTGCCTCCTTTGTCGTGTGGCCCCAGCTGCTGAGGATGCCTCTTCCAGGCAGCCACCCGTGGCACACAGGGAGCTATGGGGTGGAGAGGCAGTGAAAGGGAAGGCTTCCTGTACAGGACAAAGGGAGTGTCCAGAAGGCCCAAGAGAAGCTGTTCCCCCCTCTCCCAAAGAGGAGCACTGGGTGGTGGAGTGGGGGGGCCAGGCTAACTGTGGTGTCTGAGCTCCCCGCCTGGGGGCACCCACAGAGCTGACTAACCCTCACAGGAAGTCATCCTCATGCAGGCAGGGAGTGCTGGGAATCAGGGTCAGGAGTGGCCCCTGACTCAATGCAGTCTGTGTCATCACTGTCCCCTGAGTCCATCATGCCCCTCAGGGGTGGCCTGCTCCGGCCACTGTGTCGGCCGCTGCAGGGAAACTGCTCCTGGAGGGCCAGCACCCACGTCAGCACCGCCCAGAGAAGCTGCGGTCCAGGCCCCCTAACCCGGCTACCAACTCACTCCAGTTTCCCGCCTACCGAGGGACCTCACTTTTCTAGTTTTCTGATTTTTTTGTCTCTCTAGATTTTTCCCATGGGAAATTCTGCCCATTGTTCCAGGCCAGGCTGGGAGCCCCTCCCTTAACACCCACAGCCCTCAGCAGGCCATCCCTCGCTTCCCTCCATCCTGCAGGGCTCAGAGTCCAGCTCAGTGCTAAGTGCCCGAGAGAGGATGATGTGTGTCTTCTCAGCAGGAACGTGAGGCCCTGGGCTCAGGGTGCCTACTCCCAGGGGAGCCAGGCTGGGCATCCTGCAGGTGCTCAGTGGGGACTCGGCGACCTACCCATTCCTCAGCTCCAAGCCCTCTGCTCCCCACCCTCTCTCCACTCCCCATGCCTGCTGGCCTGGGGACCTGGCCCCCCACGCTGGCCCAGCCGCTGGAATTCCCGCTGTGGGCCCAGCCCTGCCCCAGGCTGCACACACCAGGGGTCTGGTCTTAGCAACTGACCCTCCCGGGGAGCTCTCAGCAGCTTGGCAGGGCGCTGGCCACTGCTCCTTCCCTTTCAGTGAACTGCCGTTCCGTGAGTCAGTAAGGGGACGAAGGACAGGGTGGCCTCATGTGACGGCTACAGTCACGGAGGGAGGAGCATCCGCTTCTGCTTCTCCAGGGCGACGTCCTCCTCCCTTGGAAAGGAGGTCCCCGTCATGATACGGGCTCTGTGTGCCTGCCGTGTAAGCAGATGGGTTTCTGGGACCAAGGAGCCCTGGGCAGCCTTCGTTCCCACGCTGACTGGCAAATCACTCTCCTCTCAACCTGTTTCAAGGGTGTGGCCTCAAGAACCCTAAGAATCCCCATAGTTTTGTGACTTCCAGAAATTCATGTACGTGAAGAAGTACTGAGGGGCTGGCTAGATCCTACACACTGCTCAAGGACCCCTTGAGCAGCGTGTCCCCGTTAGCCCCGGCGGCCCCGGCCGCCACGGCCACCGGAGGAACTGTGGGGTGCTTCGAGGAAGCTTTGAAGCCAGGCAGTTCTGGGGTCCAGGCCCAGCTCTGCCTCCCCCTTGCACGTTGCATAGCGTTCTGCCCCTGCTTCACTGATGAGGTGACCTGAGGCCCAGGGGAGAAGGAATGAGCCCGGCTGTCGGCCGGGCCCCTGGGCCTGCTGGCTGCGGCTCTGTGCTCCTCCCCGAGGACATGCCGGGAACGGGCCGTGGACAGAGGAGAGCCAGCAGAGCCTGCGGGAGGGCATTCGACTTCCGGGGGCTGAGATGGAGGCGACCACCTTTCATAGTCCATCTGGCAAGGCCCGCTCCTCTACCCAGGGGTGTCTGGTGGTGGGGTGGGGGCCGGATGGGACCCCAAGGCAGGGACGGCTTCCCATGTGGTTTCTGGGACCTCGGGGCCTGTGCTTCTCATCTCCAGATGTCCGGGCCTCCCTGTCCCACATGGCGCCCAGAAGGAGAGTGGGGCTTCCCCTCCTGGAAACCACTTGTGGCAGAACTGCCAGCCAAGGTGGGTGGCTGGGGTGGGATCTCCAGTGGGCGAGGCTTCCCACAGCCCTGAGCGGTCTGAGGGTTCCTGCGTTCCCTGCCCTCCCCTGCACCCCCCGAGGCCCTCCCTTCTTTCTCAGGGCTGTGTATTGAGGAGGGCTGAGGTGGCCCACGGGTGGGGGAGGGGCCCGAGGGGGACCCTGGAGACTGGAGTTCTACGCATGCCAAGGGAGCCCTCTCCTCTGGCTGCTGGAGGGCGTGCTCAGGTCAAAGGGCGCCTCCGTTCCCACAGGTCACTGGGTCACCCCGCGAGTGTGGCATCTGCCTGAAGGAGGAGTCTTCTGTTCTAATTGCAATCGACTTACCATGCCTGGTGCCCACAGGGCTGGGTCTGCCCAGAGAGGGCGCTGTTTCTAACAGGCACGTGGATGCTCCGTGTGTGTCCCTCATGCCCCAGGGTCGTGCCTGCGGCCACCCGTCCCTGGGCAGAATTAGGGTGGGGAAAAGGGCTCATCGGGTGCACAACAACGGGAGCTCAGCTCCCAGTGTCTGTATCTCCCCCTGGTGCCAGAACAGCTTTGTTCCAGTTTCTGACCCACCTGGTTGGGGACCACGGGCACTTGCAACTGGGAGCCTGAGCACTGTACCAGTCAGCACAGGTCTGGGGGGCCCATGGCCACTTCCACAGCAGCCCTCAACCCTCTTGAGAAGCCACAGAGAAATGGTGTCTGGTTAAAATTCCATCCTCCCACCCCTGCAAGACAAGCCCCGCCCTGCCGGTGCCTCCCTCCAGAGAAGGATGAGCGGAGGGCCTGGATGCCAGCCACCTCCGGGGCCACCCCAGAGCTCCAGCCACTGAAGCCCATAGGTAAGTTCTGATTTGAAGGCCAGACTGGGCCAGGCCAAGCCACAGTGAGCCCTAAGATCAGCCAAGTCTCCCCTTTGGGGTCTCAGATACTCCCTGCTCCATGAACCCTGTGGGGGAGGTCACAGGAGGAGGGGACTCAGCCTTCATCGTTCCTTCTCTCTCACCGATCCAGCCCCCACCTCACACACGCACACACACATACGCGCGCACACACACACACACGCATGCACGCGCGCACACGCACACACAGAACTCTGGGACACAGGAAGTCCAGGACCTGGTCTACTTGTGGCTGTGACACACTGGGCCCTCGACCAGAAGTTTCCGTGGACTAAGCGCCCACACACTCGGCACTCCGGCTGGGTGATCGCCAGGGGCCTGTGTCGCGTGACCCCATCCCTGTGTCGTCTTCAGCCGTCTTCCTTCAGGGCTCATTCCCCTCACCCAGGCCCAGGCCCAGGCCCAGGCCCAGGCCCCGGGAGCTGAATGAAAGACTCGGAGAAGCAGTGGAACCAGCAAACGAACGCATGGGGAGCAAGGCCCTTCCTTCTCCACCACCGCTTCCAACCCCCGGACCCACCCCCACCTTCCCCAGCGCACAGCCTGGCCCGGGCAGAGCCCAGGTGTTTTCCATTAAGGGTTTTATTGCGGATTCTCAGGCTCTGGCTGAGGGAGGCTGCGGGAGCTACCTAATCCTCCACCCCACCCCCAGGCTGAGCCAGCACAGCGGTCAGGTGACTGACGAGCCTGTCCTCTCCCACTGCCAGCCCTTCTCCGGGAAGCCTCTCACCCTCACCCGGAGCTCACCCGAGACCCAGCTCCAGGCTCCAAGCCCATTCCCTCCCACCCATCGTCCACACTGCAACAGCCAGAGCATTCAACAAAGCCAATTACTCAATGCCCCTCTTTAAAATCCACCGAGGGCTGCCCTTTATAATTTTCCTTCTTGTTTTTTTAAACAGCTGGTTCTGATGTGTACGTAGTGCTTGCCAATTCCCATGGTGTAAATATTCCCACAATGGCCAGTTTCACACTACCGGCGAGAGGTCACGGAACTCAGCGCACCATCGGCTCTCACAGCCAGGAGGAGTGGCCCCAGCTCACCACCACGGAGTCCCTCCCCCCTTGACCGAGGGTACAAAGCCCCGCTTTGCTGGTTCTAGTTGTTGCTCCAGCCTCATCTCTCACTGTTTTCCCACGATCGGCACAGACACTGCACACTGGATGGCACCTGCGGGTCCCCGACTGTGCCAGCACTTGCCCAAAACAGCTCCTTGGAGGATACCCCATTCAGATGTTTCCTCCTTCACGCCATACCTCTAACTCCCCAAGCTGGAGCCGTGTCCTTCATCTGTGTCCCCAGCACTGCCTTGGACATCTGTATTATTTAATAAAGTGTATCTGTCCTTGCCACAAAACTGTGGGTTCTGCAAAGGCCAGGGCTGTATTCTAGGTGGGGTCTCTGGGTCCTGGCCCCCAGCCCATGAGAGGCCTTAGTAAGATGCACGAAGTGATATGCTCAGGCCTGGGGATCCTGGGGAAGGGCCTCTCCCAGGGGCCCCATCATTCTCTGGGGCCTGTCCCAGAAGAGTTCAGTGTCACCTTCTCAGCCAGCTTTCTAAGAGAGCTGCCAGACAGGAGCAGGAGACACTGCGCACTCACCTCCCTACCAGGAGAGGGGACAGCCCCCAGACCTCGGATCTGAGCTATGCCAGTGTCACCCCCAGCCCACACCCTGTAACAGAGGGACACAGAGCTGGCAGGGGCTGGGGCGGAGGTGAGGTTGAACCCTCCTGGCCACGGTTTCCTGCAGGGCAGGTTATCACTATTGACCTTGGCACCAGCACCCAGGCATTTCAGCAAGGCCACCCTTTCCCATGCTGGGAATAGCCTAGGGGCTCGCTGGGGCAGTCCCAGCCTGGGAGAGCTTCCCCCCACATTCTGTCCAGGTGGTCCTTTGTGACACGGAAAGCGGTGGTGGTCCAGGGCAGTGCCATGGGCTTCTGAGCGACAAAGAGCTGGGTTTGCATGTCAGCACGGCCACTCAGTACCTCTATTAAGTAACAGCCTAGGGCCTGCCGCTATTTCCCCATCTGAAAAATGGGGTAGCAATACCTGCCTCTCGGGGGTTTTGTGAACGTAGGAATAACAGCCACTGTTTATGGAGTGCTTGCAATGTGCCCACAACGAAATGCCGGTTTTGCGATGCCGTTTACTCACATTACCTTACGGAGTCCCGCCTTGGCCATAGAAGATAAGAGCCGTTCGCCCCATTTCACAGATGAGAACACCAAGGCTCTGAGAGTATAGCCACACAGCAAGTAAAATGAGGTCAAACTCGTATCGAGCATAAAGCAATGAGGACTTTTTGGACTTTACAGCATGGAGCCAACAAGACAGTCACGTCAACTTGCACAGAAGGGGAATGCTCTTAGGGTGTGACCAGACCCCCAAAACCACAGACGGCAGCCCCCATCTGCAGAAGCCGATAAGCTTGAGGCTCCCACCTCGTCAGATCCATATAAGCAGAACACCTGAGACAGACGATGCTCGGGCCCGACCTGAGAGCATCACGGACAGGTGTGCTAGAGCCGAAGACTCGGGCCTTCTGACCCGCTGTGGCCACTGGCCTGAGAGTAACGGGCAGCTCTCTGCGCCGCCCATCAACAGAGCTCGCTCGGGAGACGCTAAGGGCCTTCATCCCTTCGCTCTGTGCTTTTGATGCGAGACCCTGTCCTTCCCCTTCGGTAGCCGCTTTCTTGCGATGAAACTCCAAAGCTCCTGCCACTATGATACTGCGGCTAAAATCAGAGAGTGGGTGAGTGCAGAGCCTGGCACATCCTAGGCACGGAGTAGATGGCAGATAAGATTAACAATCATCTCAAGTTCAACGAGTGTTAGGAGATGGAATTGTTCATTTATTTATTTTTTTAGAAGAAATCTTTTTTTTTCCTCTTTAATTCCCTTCCCCATTTCCACCCTTGACCTAGGAAGGTTGCTGCCTCCTTTTTTAAGAACTGGATCTCTGAAGGCGGGGTGCCTCCTTTCACAGGGTGCCAGGCCCCCTGTGAACCCAGGTCAAGTGCAAACCCAGAACCTTCTGGGTGCAAAGCAGACGTGCTAACCACTGTACTATGGAGCCATCCCAGGAGATGGGATTCTTTAACGTCTCTTTCAAAGTCTGCCCCTTTTTCCACTCATTTGGACCTTTGCATAAATTTGAATACTAACGGTTCTCACTGAGTGGATATTCCGGAAACGCCTCCTGTGTGCCCTTAGCTCTGCTCTGCACAGAGAAGGCCATGGGCCCCAGAAGCCGGTGCTCGCACGGGGACCCCCATCCCTCCTCAGCTGTGTCCTCAGCCCGCCCCTCACCCACACCTCCCAGTGCACCCCTGTTTCCTTCTTAGGGGGACTCTGGATCGCTTCAGACTAACGTCAACTGATGCGGGTCAATCGGCAACTATGTGACGAAACACTGGAATTTCTGAGACGTTTCCATGGTTTACGGGACCATAATATTTGAAGTGGAAACCTGGGAACCGTCCTTGACACCTCCCTCCTCCCTGTCACCCACCCCTCTCATGCCCTACACAGTCAGGGTGGAGGGTTCCACAAACTACCAGGCAGGTGGCTTGAAGGGGACTCAGGCCCCACTATGTGGCTTATCAGTACAAATCCTGTGTCACAGCGTTTGGGAAAGGCAGTTGGCAATGTTTTTTTTTTTTTTTTTTTTTTTCTGCTAACCCAAAAGTGCCCAGGACTCTTATGCAAAAAAATCAATCCACGGGCTCCTCCTGTAGTCTGCCTTCCTGAGTGTCTTCATGGCTCCCGTCCCCAAGGTCACCACTTGTTCCAGGCCATTCACCAATCACAGGGGCCCCTACTATCCCCCTCACACTGCAGCCAGAGGGATGTTTGGAGAAGAAAGCCACACCCTCAAAATCATTAGCACACCAGGGACACAGGCCAGCCAATTCCTGAGGGTAAAACAAAAGACCCATTAGAAAAACGGGCCCCCAAATAGGCAACAGTTTCCTTATGAAAAAAAAAGAAATACAAAAGGCGAAAAACATGAAACGTTTCCTCACTTCACTGACAAATAAATAAATAAATATCAAAGCAACCGGGTCCTCTCCATCCCCCACCACGTGGAAAAAGAAAATGAAACTGTTTGGTGATACCCGAGGTGGCCTTTGGGGACTTCCAGGTGCCGTCTGAGTGTAGGGACAAGGGTGGCAGATCGGTGAAACTGCTCGAGGGCCATCGTAAGGAACACCCGCCCGCCTCTGATCCAGAACCCACTGCTGGAAAGGTGTCCTGGTGGAGACTTGGGAAAGTTTGCCGCATCTGATTCAGATGATGCTGTGTCCTGGCCCTGTGCGAGCTTCATTCCAGCCGCGCTTGAAATAGCAAAAGCCTGGAAGTGAGACGCCCACCCAGAGGGGAGAGCCCAGTCCGTAACCTTCATCCGTACAACTAAGATGCTCTGAAGATGCTGAGAAGAAGGGGGCAGGACCGACCACACGTGCCGAAATAAACCCGGAAAGGGATGGCACGTAAAACCATCCTCTTGGCGTAACGCTTTATTTAAAAGCGGTAGGCTTATTCTCACAAGAATGTGCACGGAAAAAAATGTCTGGACCCACACAGCGCAGGCCTGTGAAGTGGAATTGCCTTTGGCTTTGGCGGGAGAGACAGGTGGGGAGAAGGAGGCCTTTTTTTTCATCGGGACTTTTCTGTTCCGCTTGGATTTCTCATCATGTGCACAGAGTATCGTCATTTTTAAAATGTCATCGGGAAATATCTGGGTGGCGGGATTTGACGTTGAATTTGTTTTTCTTCTTTATACATTCCGATATCAAAAAGAATCAAAATCAATGTGTTTAAATGTTGCGAAAGAAACTAAAACTTTTGCCACCCGGGGGGGATGAAGTTCGCATTCCTGAACTTGTGCTGAGTGGCGCCGTGGGACGAGGTGTGGGGTGCCCTGACACTGGGTCTCCATCACAGCCGACCCCACCACCTTCCACCCCCCCAGAGGGCGGATCTCTCATGCCTCAGGGTCTTTGCTTTCCATGTACCTGGAATACTCTGTCTGCCCCCTCCGACGGCCCCATAACTCTGCCTCACCCATCCTTCAGCCCGACGCCAGGTGGTGGCCCAGTCCTGTCCCCAGTGGCCACCCTGCCCAGCCTGGCTGGCTCTCCGGCCCCCTGGCCAGTGCTCTTGGAGCCTGTCCACTGGTTAGCCTCCCTCACAACAGCCTCGAAGGGGAGGCCAGGGCCCTGATTCACCAACAGCGCCCAGGGCCCAGTCCTGTGCCTGGCGCAGACTCGGCTCCGTAAATGTTTGCTGACCCAACGGACAGTTGAGTCTCGAACCAGAGGACAGAAGAGCTGGCGGCAAGCAGGCGGGGTGTGGGGCGGGATCCCCAGGCCGGCCGCCAACGAGGGCGCTCCGCAGGCGCAGACAAAGCAGCGCCCGCTCGGCTCCAAGGTGGCGTGTATTTCCTCTTCTGCGGTGCCAAGTCCCTGAACAAATATTTTCCTGGAGTGGAGGAGCGGCTCTGCTCCCCGCCTTAAGTGCTGGAAGCACCGCCGAGCTGTGTCCAGCAGGTTCCAGGAACCAGAGGAGGAGCAGGGTCTGGCGGCGGCGGGGGGAGGGGGTGTCACCGGGGCGGCCCCCGCCTTCCCGGGGCAGCGCCCACCGGCCGGCCCTGCCGAGGAGGCGGCCTGCTCCTCCGGCCAGTCGGGCCCGGACAACACGCAGCTCGCAAGGCTCTTGCCCTGGGCCCCTCCGCCCATCAGTGAGAACCCTCTGGGATCCTGAAGAAAACACAAGCCTTGTGGACCTCCATCATTTTTCCTAAAAAAGCTACAGTGAGGTCTAAAGAACTCATTAGAATCTCAGAAACCCTTTTATAAGCTTCCCTTCCCACTTTACCTTTCTTATTGCAGAATTACGTACACAGAGTACACTCGTCCTAACTTATAACGTTAACGATTTATTTAGATATACGTACACCCTGCAGTCACCACCTCCATCAAGCCAGGGGACCTACAGAGGAGGCTCCTCTGTGTCCTGCCTGGTCCACACCACACCCCAGCAGGGGGGCCCTGGCTTCTATGACCTTGGGCTAGTTTGGCCTGGTCCTGAACTCTGTGCTTGAAGTATGGGTTCTCTTGTGCCTGGTTTCTTGCCCTTGATATATTATTGCCTGTGATAGTCATGTGTGTGGTAGGCTTAGCAGTCATGCATTCTTTTTTATCGCCCAGTAATATTCCACGATGTGAATGCACCACAATTGATTTATCCATTCTCTGGCTGATGGACATTTGGGTCATTTCCACACGTGAGCTGTGACGAACGGAGCTGCCGTGAGCATTCTTCCAGCAGACACGTGCTCTCGTTCTGCTTGGGTCGAAGAGTAGGCAGACGCTTAGCTTTCGCGGATACTGCCACATCCATGTTCAAAGCGCTCGTGGCGATTGGCATGCTTACTAAGCACACAGGGGACTTCCCGTTGAGCCACACACCCTCCAACAACTGTCCTTCCCTGATGTCAGCCCTTCTAGTGCGCGTGCGGGGCTGTCCGGCACCCTTAATAAGCTCCTAAAGACCGCTGGACGTTCGGAGCAGGACAGCAGCCCCAGGTGGCCACAGTGAGCACCCCAAAGGCGGAGACTGGATGGTAATATGGGGTCTGCCCTCAGAAAGCACCCAGGGTCGCAGGAAGCCAGCGTGGAACCAAACACCTGCGATGACGTGGAGAGAGGTCACGAGGAGTGCCCCAGAAGTTGTGGGGGCACAGAGGACGCGGTGCCTCGCCCACGAGAAGCTCTGAGCCCAGACCTGAAGCTGAGCGGGTGTGGGGCACAGCACTGCGAGGGCCTGACTTGGAGGCACAGTCACAATCACTCACACCCACGCACGCACACACCCTGGGTAGGTGCAAAGGTGGCGTACCCCAAAGATAGGCACTGGGTGGGGTGCTGGGGGTGCAGTGGTGCTGGGCAGTAGGAGGAGGGGACAAAGCTAGGTGAGGGCTGTGCCCATCGCTGGGCAGAACCTGCAGAATTTCAAGCGCCTCCCAGCTCCTGGCCCGGGCCCTCGCCCAGCTCCCACTCGGGCAGCTCCAGGAACCCGGAACTCACCTGCACCTGCCACTCACTTCTGCCAGGCTTTGGAGTTGGGGGGCGGGACAGGGTTGGCTGGAGAGAGGTGGCTGGGGTGTGCCCTCAGCGGGAGCATGGCCCTGGCACTCCTCTCGGCGGACTAGGGCCCTGCAGACCCATTTAACAGAAGACTGCTCTCCCAGGTGCTGCTGTGGGGTCCACCTCCCACCAGTGCCCACCGTGGGAGGAAGACATGAAATATCCCCCTCAGGGACCAGCTCTGGGACTAGCTCTGGGTCCTACCGGCCCCACCCTTGACCACCAGCCCAGAAAACAGCCTCATCACAGGCACCCCTTCCCTCAGGCTCCACTTGAGAAGTGTGCCAGTGGGAGGGGAAGGTGCCACCCAGTGAGGCAGGGACGTGCCTCACAGGTCCTGCCGGTTTTACCTCTCAAGGTCTCAAACCCAGCCCGTCCCCACTCCTTGCCTCAGCCAGCCTCTACTGTCACTGGCCTCCATCTCCCATCCTTCTGCGATGTCTAATCTCTCCGGCTTGCACCCTGAGGCTCCAGGCTCTCCCTGGGGCCCACTGAGAGGTGACGGGTAGAGTGACGGTCCACTTTCTCACCATGCTCCAGCTTCGTTTCTTCCGACACCTGCTTTCAGTCCCTCCCCCACCCACCACGAGGCCTCTTGTGTTCCGATCTTTTGCCAAAACTGTACCTTCTGTCAGAAACGCTTTCTCCTCATTTGAGAGGCAGATTTGAGTTGGTCCTTCAAGACCCAGTTCAAACACCATCTCTGGACACTTCCTTGACCCACCAGATGCCAAGCTGGGTGAGGTACCCCCAACCCCCAACAGCCCACATCTAGCACTGTCACTGAAACCGCTGCCACCTGTCTGTCTCCCCCGGACTACAGACGCCCTGACAGTGGGACCCCCCTCTTTGCTGTGGATGTGAAAACACGGTGCTGCTGCCCAGAGCAAAGCCCCAGAGGCGAGAGAACACACAGTGTACGCAGAAGCCGGGGGCGACCTCAGGCGACACAATCACAGAGAAGACGGCTCATGCATCTAGAAAACAACGTGAATGAACTCTTAGTGGAAAATCCAGTGAGCCACCCCATTCCCATGCAATGTAGGACACACATGCACGCATGCACACACGTGCATCTGCACACACACAGACATGCGTGTGCGCACGCACACACACATGCACACACACACACGCACACACATGCACACCACGACCCAAAGGGGAAAATGAAATCCTGCCCAACTGCTCCATTCCAGGGTGGGAGGAGAGTCTTGGAAAGCAAAGAGGGGCGGAGAAGGGGTCCGCGGCATGAGAAGGGGGGCGGCAGGCTGAGGTGTGGAGACATATGCAGACATTTCTGAGGCCAGGGTGACAAAGGGACTTGAAGCCCGCGTTTGGACTCCTTCACGTTTCTGCGTCTTCACTGTTAGTGTCACTCAGTAAAGCCCCCTTTATGTCACCACCTGTCTTGGCGGTCGCCGGGCAAGAGGGAGAATTCGGCAGAGCAAGGAAGTGGTGGGACAGGGGTGCAGTTTAACCTGCTGGCATAGGACAGGAGCAGGTGGCCCAGGAGACTGGGGGCTCGGAAGCTGGCAGGTGGAAGGGTCGTCCTCCCGGTCCTAGTGCCACCCTCAGTGTGTGCGTGGCCTGTCAGGGATCAGGGCCCAGGGCCCAGGGCCCAGGCTGCCCACGTCCAGTTCCCAGCTCCACTGCTCACTGCTGTGAGATCCTGGGCAAGACCCTTCTGTCTGGCAGCTGTTGTCTGTCAGGCAGGGTCATTAACAGCAGGGCCGTCTGGGCCCGTTAGCTGTCGGCGGTGAATGAAATAATCCAGGTGTCGAGTCCAGCAGTGTCTGGCCCACAGTGTGCTCAGTAAAAGCTTTCATTTCCAAGGAGTCTCTTCTACTAAAAGCTTTCATTTCCAAGGAGTCTCTTCTACATCTGTCCTCACTATCCAGCCAAGGGACTGGCAGAAAACAGATCCCTGGTTTTCTCCATGTTTGTTGAACAAACGACTGAGCTGAGGATGTGGTCTCAGCCTCCAAACCCTTCAAACACAATATGTCAGGGAGAGTAACATTCTCCACTTCCCAAAGCCACCCAGTGCCTGCACCCAGGGCCAGACTGCGGGTCGGGTGCTATGGGACCCAGGCAGGGAGACCTGCCACGGAGGAGCAGCTGAGAGGCTGGGCTGGGGGTCCGCAGGATGCAGGATGCAGGAGACGAAGGGGAGGACAGCTAGGTACTGAGAACACTGGGGCTCCTGCAGTGAGTGCACTGAGCCTTTTCAACACCCCCCTCCCCAATTTCCACTGTTTTCCCCTAATGTACAATTTTTGCAGACCTTTGGCACTTGAGATCCTTTGCTAATGAGTTTTCAGGAGTTGCATGAGCGATTCAAGAGTTAGCAACCTGGTCAGCAGAGAGCCTCTGTCCTTGACGGAGGGGATGATCAAGGACAGCAAGGAGAGGATGGGAAAGAGAGAGGGTGATGAGGGCTCCATCAGCTGTTCTTCCCCAAGCCACAGCCCAGCCCAGCGCCAGGTCAAGAAGACACTCAACCACCACCACAGCCTGGAACGACAAGTACCATTTATTAAGATTACACAAACGGGATCGGCCGGCCACAGGCTCGGTGCCATCCTGGGGACCAGCAGAGATGAGCATGGCCCTGGACCCCTTCTTCTCCCACCCACCGTCATGTCCAGACACATACGCTCCAGGCAGCAAGTCCCAGTACTGAACACAGGGCACAGGTTCCCTTTGTCGGGCCATGCGTCCGCGTCACCGACGTCCCCACCTCTCGAGGCGGCCAACGGAGCAGCTGGAACGTTGTCAAATTAAATAAGCAAGTATAAGAGTTCCCAGAAGCCCCAGGCTGGCGGCCTCTGAGCCCAGCTAAGGTGTGAGAGAGGAGGCCTGTCCAAGGTGTCTGAGAGGCAGGCCTTGGCTTCGGGCCTCAGTGGGGCCGGTGGCCTCAGGTCAAGCTGTGCTGGGGCCGTCACAGCTTCTTTTAACCATTTAGGGGATGGCGCTTTGAGCTTGGCAACAACACACAGATTCACATCAGGCCTGAAGTAACCTTGGCTGAACCCACTGACCTCCAGAATTTTAGCAAAGACAAAAAAAACAAACCAACCAGAGGGACTCGGGCCCCAGAACCCCTCCCCGCGGGAGAGATGAAGGCACAGAGCTTCTCGTCTCCCAGTATCGCTGCTGTTTGGAGAGAAGTCTGGTCACACCACAGGACCAGCGCAGAGTGACGCACAGGCGGCAGAGTCCACACGACTACTTTATATTAAAGTTTATTACATTTGGAAAATCTACTGTACAGGGGGAAAAAACCCATTGGATTAAGTAGAGTTTTGCCAAAAGCAAAAGACTATCACTCTTTGGAACATTCCTGATTCCAGCCCAGGGCAGGGCAGGGCCACAGGAGCTAAGCGAAGGTGAACCCGGTTCTTCGTGGAGCAGCTCAGTGCCAGGGGTGCCTAGGACCCCCTCTCGTCAACTTCCAGAAGAAAATGTCCCTGGAGATGGCATCAAAGGAAGGGTGTGATCTGCAGGATGTTCTTTGGGCCCAGTGCCACCTCTCCCACCCCGCAGTCCTCTCTGTCCCCAGCCTGAGGTGCCAGGATTCAATGCTCACATCGGCTCCTGGACATCACAATGGCCCGGGCCATGGCTGCAGCCCCCCAAGTTCACGGACACAGGCATGACTGCTCAAAAGAAGTGACCGCCCGTGGCAGCTGGGATCAGCCAGCCCACCGACGGGGGCCACACAGCTCATTCCATACCCTGTTGCACACGTGGGTGACAAACTCAAGCAAGAGACAACACATAAACTAATAAGGCTTCCAGATTTGGTTCTCCTGGCTTAAAAAAAAAAAAAAAAAAAAGTCTCCTTAACCCTGATGCTGTCTCCTGATGGCAGATTAGCAAGATGGGGGATAAACAAATCAACTTAACTTACGTCCAAAGTAATAAAGTCTACCGGGCTATGGAACGAAGAAACTGGAAGAAATATGTGCAAAAACGAGTTGACGCCTAAATGAGACCCCCGCCCCCCAAAAAACAAAGTGAACTTGGATGGAGCCCCTGGAACTCCTCTCCCGGCCCCTCGATGCGTGGCGAACGCCCCCGAGACTGCTGGTCTCTCCCAGTAAGTGCTAGAGCTGTGTCAGCCCGTGGCCACGTGGGCTCCCAGCTGCCGTCTCCCAGCTGCCATGGGCTGTCCAGGTCCAGAGCGGCGGGGTCCCTCTTCTCTCTCCAGACCCGGGCTTGGGGAGGGGCTACTCCAGTTTGGAGAAACTGAGTCAGAAGGGTGCGATGCCAGGTGCTGAGGTGGGAAGGTCAGACGCAGAGAGCCCTTTGCGCCCCGGTCTCCGGGCAGAAGTCAGAGAAACAGAGGAGGACTCCCGTGCCCCAGCCCCTCCGTGGGGAGTGGGCTGAGGGGGCCGGGAGCACTGGGGAGGTGGCATGGCGGCAGGGGAGGGCCTGCAGTTCTTCACGGAAGAGGCGAGTGGGGACCTAGCGAATGGCGGGGGGAGGGGGAGGACAGCTCCCGTCAGGCGTAGAACTCCTCCTGCTTGCTGGGCTTCTGGTAGGCCCCGCCGTTGGCCTGTTTCGGCTCCTCCAAGGAGTAGCTGCCCTCGTCTTTCTTCTTCATCCGGTACAGCATGAAGCCCACGAGGCACACGGCAAAGATGAGCCCCACGAGGCCTCCGGCAATGACCCCTGGGCGGGTGGACAGAAGCTGGCTCAGCCCGGCTACTCCTGGGGCTGAGCGGCAGCCCTTGCCCCACTGGGCAGCCCCAGAAGTGGCCTTGGCTGTGGTCAGCCTGCCCCACACACCAAGGCGAAAGGCAGACCCCCGTCCCCACCCACCTGAGAAAACAACTTACCTCCCAGCACTTCCTTCCTGTCCAGGAGGCCCTGGGAGGCCCCAGTGGCCCCGTGACCGTCTTGGGGCTCGTTGCGCTGGTCAAATTCCACAGCAGCCCCCACGGTGCTCTCTCCAGACACAAAGGTGAAGTCCTGCGGGAAGACAGGGCCAGATGAGGCTGGGGCGGGCCACTGCCAGCAGCCGCATCCAGGTCTATTTCCAAACCCCAAAGCAGCTTGGGCCTCCCTGGTCACAGCGGCCACCAGCTCAGGTACAGCCACACCGGGGCCTCCGGACCCCAAAGCCAGGCCCCTCTCGCCACATCATGCCGAGCCCCAGCTGGACGGACTGTGGCAGAGCTCGGTCAAGTGATATAAAGCACATATGTTCACGTGAAAATAAAAAGGCCCATTCTAGTAGAAAGTGTGAAGTTACCAAGTCACTGTACGATAAACGCAGAGTTTGGGAGAACCCGCAGCAGGAACCTTGTCCAAGTGTGGGAAGCTCTCATCGTGGTGACCTTGAAGGACTCCAGCTCTCTCGCCCTGTCCCACCCTGGGGCTCAGGCCTGGGGGCGGGGCAGGTGGGGCCCGGTGGTGCTGTCTTTCACAGTGGGGAGTACAACACGCTCACGGGGCACAGGGTGTTGAGTGGGCCAGATGACCAACCTGTGCCCCCCACCCCAAGGTGCGGTGCTCACCCAGGCACTAAGGGGCCCCCCAACGTGCCGGGCACAGCAGGTGACAGCAGGCACTCACCTGCTCCCCGCCAGAGCCCTCTCCTGCTGGGAGCTCAGTGACGTGTGCATCCTCAGCCGCCCTCTCGGTGGCAGAAGGACCTCTGTCCTCCACGCTGGGAGTGTGGGGGTCGGGACGGCTGGGTCCTACGGGACGTGAGGTCTCATGGTGGTCAGGCTGAACGGCCCTGTGGGAATGGGAGGTGACAGGCGCCTGGGCGGTAGTGGCTCTTGCTGTCGATGCTCGGTGGGTGGCTGAGTGCAGCATGGTCTCGCTGGGTGAGTGGGTGGTCTCATTCTCCACGGCGGTAAAGCCAGGCTCCACCTCTGCCAGTAACACCGGCTCCTCCTCTCCCTCCTCAGGCCCCGCTCCGGCCGGCAGGATGGAGGTGGAGGCAGCGATGCCATCAGTGTTGGTGGGCTCTGCCGCTGTGGGTATGACCGTCAGGAGCCCCGTGTCCTTCCAGGTGGAGGTGAGATCCTGCAGACCACCTGCAAGGACAGAAGCAGCAGAGCTTGTTAGGGTGGGGGAACCTCAGCATCGAGACCAGCCAAGCTCAGGCTGCAAGGATGGCCTAGGGGAGGACCCACGTCTCTGGTCTTCAGGCCAGCGAAGCAAACTCTCTCCTCCTGTGACAAACTCTGTCCCTCAAGGCAGATCTAGCTGAGACTTTGGAAAGTGGACAGGAGAGATGCTTTTGTCCGCTTCCTGCGCCTGGGGACAGCCTGGTCTCTGGAATCATGGGACACCAAGGCCATCTGGGAAGAAACCTTTCCTGTAATAGCCGAAGCCCCCTCCCTGGGTGGGGGAGCCTTCAGGAGCCTGAGTGCCTCATCCCCACTGCACATTCCTCCCTGGGCCACTTGCTCCCAAGGACAGAGGCCCGTGTCCTGCCCCTGCCTAGGCCACTCGCCCCACAGATGGCCTGTCTTCTTCTGAGGTTCAACTCAAAAGCATCTCTTCTGGGACGCCTCCCTGACCCCCTCTAGCTCAGGGATGTCACTCCCCCTGGGAAATGGGGACGGGGACATTTATAAAAGATACACACCAGGCTCGGGGCTGCCGTACATACAGCTCCCAACAACCTTATGAAGTCAAGATATTAACCCCATCTTACGGATGAGGAAACAGAGGCTTGAAGGGGTTGCCCAGGAAGTGAAGAGAACGGGAGGGAGGCAGGAAGCCTCCGGGGCCTGCTGGACTCACAGCGGTCACTCTCTGCCGATACACGTCTTCCCCTCTCCGCGAGGACTCCATCCTCTTCCCCAGCGTTGCCCGTTGGGCCCAGCTGAGAAGCTACCTGACCGCCATCCCCGTCCACGCCTGCTGCCCCACGGGGCCCTCTGCCAGCTCACCTGCGCCTGAGCCAGAGAAGATGTCGGAGTCATCCCCAGAGCCATCCTGATCTTCAGGGGGCACGTTTGTGGCCACGATTTGCTGGAAAAGGATCAGGGAAGGGTATGAGTAGAGGTTTGGCCAGTGCCCTGCTATCTATCCCAGGGTCCCCATCCTAGACAGATGAGTAAATGCCACCCACACCCAGACCCACACACAGACAGACAGCACAAGGAGGAAGCCCTGGTGGGTGGCTCAGGACCCTCAGCTCTGAGTAGCCCTTTGGTACCCTGCCCATCACCTAATGCTATGATGACACAGCCCTGTGTCAGGTGCCAGGCATGTAGAAACACACGAGAAGGGCCACGGCCCTCACCCCCTCAGAAAAGTAGGAACACAGGCCATGGATCCCATGGGACCCCATTAGCCCACTCTATAGAGAATCAGGTCTTGGGGCCACAGGCCAGGGAGCTCAGAGGTCCAAGATTGGGGCTTTTGCAAGCCCCCAAGGAACAATGCCACAACACCCTGGCTCCAGAAAGGGAGCCTCCAAGAGCACTGGGCCCCAGGGTATGGACAACAAGGGCCCTAGAGTGAGGGGCAGAGATGCCCATTAGGCTGGGGACACACACGTAAGGGTAACCTAGACGGAGCCTTGCACTAAGGAGGCACCAACAAATGGGCTGTGGGCCTGGGGTAAGCCCTGTGTGCGACAGCCACCCTGGAAACGCTGCCTGCCTGGCCCAGAGGCTTCAGGCGCCGGAGTCCCCAAGGCAGGGGCTGCTCAGGCAGGACCAGGGAGTGGGGCCGGCTGGAGGCAGGACACACCACGCAGCCTGTGCAGAAACACTGGCTCCAGCACAGCAGGTGGGGAAGGGAGGACCCCACATCCAGGGGTCGGGAAGGGTAGCTGTGAGTATCCTGTTTGGCAACAAGAATTTGACCCACCCTGTAATGCAGTCCAATTAGAGAGGGCCCCAAGGTCAGGGGTCGGGGACGAAAAATGAGGAGAAGCAGATCAGCACAGTCCAGAGCACACAGGCTTAAGAGATCCCCCTGATCTCTGCCACCTGCCAGCTGAGTGGCCCCGGAGACATCATGAACCCTCGTACGGCCTCAGTCTCCCCATCTGTGAAACGGGGCAACAGTACTATCTACATTCCAGGATTACTGCAAAAATCCAATGAGCTTGTGCACATGGAGAAGCTAACAGAGCTTGGCCCGCAGGAAGCCCCCCACCAGCAGTGGGGGCTGCCAGAATGTGGCCAGCAAGAGCTGCTGGGCGTGGGGAGCATTCTGGGGCCTGTCTGGGAGGAGGTGGGATAGAGGCAGGTAGGGTTTCCTAAGGGGGCAGGAGGGAGCGGGTTCACAGGAGGCTCTGTTCAGACTCGTTAGGAGTCAGGCCCCGCCCAGAGCCAGGGACCAGGCCTTCTTGGCCCAAAAGGCCTTGCCAAATCCTGGCCATAGGACCTCACTCTTGAGTGGAGCAAAGCAAGAAAGGACAAGCCCTGGGGCCTCCAGAGGCTGCCTGGGGCAGAGCCAGACCAGGTGGGGGCATCACGTCCGGGGCCTCCATGAAAAGGAAGCTTCAGACATGTGTAGAAACTGAGAGGCTAGAAATACCACGGCACTTCCTTTGAAAGCACAAAACCCAAGCTGTACATCCCCCCAGGACCGCCCAAGGAAAGGGCTTTGGCCCCAGAAGAGCCCGTGTGAGCTGGCGTGGCCCATCTCAATGTACAGTCAAGCCCCCGACCTCCACTAGCACGCACCCCAGGCCACACCCTGTCTCTGCTTTGCCATCCCCCGTGAGGATTCAAATACCTGTCCGTCACCTTCAGTAACAAAGACCACTGCCCATCAGGCAGGTGCAGATGGGCAGCGGCCCCACCCCCAACATCCTCCCATCAGGCCCACGACAGACTGCTCCCAGGGCAAGCATTCTGGGCCCCCCACACACACACCCACACTCACCAAGACCCTGCTTCACCCTTGCCTAACACCTCTGCCCACCCTCACTGTCCCCAAGGGGCCCTGGGGCTGAGCACTGGTCCTGACACACTGGCCCCCTCTGTGGGAGACAAAGCAGGGGTCCAGGCTCCAGCCAGAGACCAGCCTCCACTGCACCGGAAAGTGTGATGAACCTTCCCACAGAAGCCAGAGCCGCAGGCCCAGGCCAGGAACCTTGGAGACACCGTGCACCACCCAGGACCCAAGCAAGGCCCAGGGAGGCCCAGCCTCTCACCCACACAACAGGTTAGCAGTTTCCCAAGAGCGGGCCCTCTCTCCTGACCGGGCAAGACTTCGGATCTGCCCTGTCACTAAAAACAATTTGTTTCCTCAACTCTGCTCAGCTTATCCCTCCCATGGATCTTGTTTACATAACAAGCTCTTAAGCAAACACTTTCTCCGGTGAAACCAGCTCCCTGGCCCCAGGGGAGCCTCTCCCCTTCTCGGGGCTCCACGGACTGCACTGCGTGGGCTGTGGGCTCCGGTGACCTCCTCAGATCCCCTCCACCCCAACCTCCCGGCCTCCGCTCCCTGGGCAGGAAATGAGCAGAAACTGCTGAGTTTGAACTAGGCCTGCCAGGTGCCAGCTGACCCTGGAGTTTGGGGTGACACTTCCGGTTTCACTTAGTCCTGCGAGAGCCTGTGGCCACCTGCCTCCGAGGCCTCGTGTGGGGCTCACCTCAGGACCGCCTCTGACCCTGGACCTTCCAAAGGACCACTTGGCCATGGCTCGGGGCTCCTCGGGGACAGGCTGGCCCAGCTCGGAACTCACCTCACGCCGCCTGGGGCGGGCGAGGCAAGCCAAACCGTACCTTTAATGGGGCCCTCTAACCTCTCCAAGTCCCAGGAAAATCAGCTTTGCACACAGCCCAAACCCTTGTGGTGTACACGGTTCAAACTTCTGCGCATTCAGTTCGTTCAAAGGCAAGGCCGACTTGCCCCTTCCCTCCCCCACAGCACGGACCCTGGAAGCCCACCGCCTAAAAGGGCCAGGCCAGGGGTGACTCTGGTGGAGGACGGGGGTTGTGGGACAGGTGCATGGAGCCTGGCGGACAGGGAGGGCAAGAGGAAGCTGCAGCCCATCTCTGTGGCAGCCACCCTGGTCTCCTGGCCACACCCGGGAGGCTGCGAGGGAAGACCCGGGGCCGGGGCTCCAGCCAAGCGGGACGGAGGGCATGGAAGGCGTGAGGCCTTCCTTTCCCCTTTCAACCCCTGCCTTTGCAGGTGAGGCAAGCTGGGCTGAGACTGGGTCTCAGACGGGTGACGGACTTGCCCCAGGCCACCAGGCAGTGGCAGTAAATGTCTGCAGACCCCCCAGGCTGCATTTCTACTTCCTCTCCTCACCTGCCATGGCCCCAGCCCCAAAGGGACCACCTTCCCCCGCTGGCCCATGGAGAGCATCACCAAGTAAGAATTCCCGACCCTGCCCCAGAGGCAGAGTGGAGGAAGGTGCCAGCTCATACTCCAGAGGTGGAGAGGGGATAGCACAGCCGCGCACAGCATCAGGGCCACCACGGGCTATCTTCATCACACGGCTGGCAGCCATTCCCAAGAGCAGGTCGGGAGTCTGTGGGCAGGCAGCTGGTAGAGAAGCTTCAAGAAGGCAGCCTTCAAGCTAAGTCTTGCCAGCTGTCACCCTGCACTGGCCCCAAGGAGGTCCACCCTCCTTAGGAACCTCCATCTGAGCTGAGCCCTTGCCCTGGCCGGCCGCAGGGACTGGGCTGTGTTTCAGTGTCCCTCCAAAACCACCTCGGCGTGAAAGCCCCTTGGCAGGGCCACAAAGCAGGACACCAAGTGGGCATATCTCAGAGATGTTCAAGTGAGGAGCTTCTAACTCCAGGATGACCGCACCCCGAGCCCCACCACCTTACCAGCCACAGCCACCGTAGACCCGTGGTTTCCAGGCCCGCAGCCCAAGTCCCTGACGTGTCCCCTGCTGCTTGACTAGAGTGACGGATAAAACACAGATCCTTTAAAAACACACTAACTTAACAGAATCGTGTTGCTTTCATGATACCGTGTTAAGAGGTCACAGACTTTGATTGATATTTAACAGGGTCCTCAACTTTAAAACTTGGGGGACTATCATCCAGGGTCTTTGGGGAGAAGAGCAAGTAAGAAGTGGTCTGGTCTTGATTTCCGGAAGGAGGGGAGCAGCTGTGGAGGCTGGGTAGGGCACAGAGGGTCACCCTATGGGGACACCAGGACCAAGCCTGGAAACCCCCAGGCAGGCTGGAGAGGGTCAGACCCCCCTGAACCCGGAGTCACTAACTTTGGCAGTGGGGTGGCAGCCTCTGCAGCATCTGGTGAGAAAGAGGGTTTAGGTGTCTGCTGGTCATAAACACCCTCACCTTGAAGCTGGAAAGTTCCTGGACTTCCAGAGGCTCTGACCCCTATTCCCAGCACTGAGAGAAGCAGGAAACAAAGGGAAGCAGTAACGGACCCCCGCCCCGACCCCCTCCTGCCCCTCCCAGGTGTTCCAGGCAGCTGTCCTCCCCTCAGCTGGCCAGATGCAGTGAGCTGGCTAAAACCAACAGGAGAGCTGGAAACTGCCTGACACTCTTCTCTGGGAGAAGGGGGGGCCCTGTGTGGAGGCAGAGGCTAGGCTGGGCTGGGCCAGGGAGGGAAGCTGCATTTGCAGAATCTCGGGGTAACTTAAGGGCTACCTGCTTGTCCAGGGGTGTCAGGGGAAGAGAATGCTACAAAAAATGAACCCCATCCCTGCAGCCCATCGAACACCCTGAAGCCCTGTGGCACCGGGGTTTGTGACTGCCTTCCCTCATCTGGGGGATCACCTGCACTCCCAACTTCAGCCCTGGCCACTACACCCTAAACACGGACCCAAGAGGTCAGGAAGGTCAAATCCAAAGCATCTTGGAGAAGGGGTCTCAGGGAAAGGCCCAGAGCCAGGTCCAGCTCTGCACTCCCTTGCCGGGTGACCTGGATAAGCCCTCGGCCTCTCTCCGGACCTGTTATTCACCTTGGCTGCAGAGCCCTAAACTCCCTCAGGACTTTGATGGGCTAGGCTGGTGTGGATGTGGGAGCAGTGGCCCCAGTTCCTCATCCGTGGGGCCCGAGTTGTATGGGATGATGAGTTAGCCATGGACAGGTAAGCCTGCTGGGGTGGGTGAGAAGGACGGAACCACAGCCCAGGGCCTAGGGAGACACTGGCCTCCCTCTTGCCCCAGATATCATGGTGGTGGCTGATACATCGCTTCCTCTCCCAAGGCTTCTGTCCTAACTCAGGAGCCGCCAGAGAAGCAGGCTTAGGCCACCGAGGAGGCACAGAAGTCCAGCCTTGGCCTCCAGACTCTGAAATCTCCACCAGTGGGGGGGGCCTGGCAGGAAGCCCACCATGCTGGGACCTGCAGAGGGGGTAACGGGACTGACCCAGGGTAGGAGGGCTGTGGGGAGCAGGGGAGAGGTAGGCAAAAGGGGGTTTCTTCCACTTTCACTCTGAGAAAGTACATCCGTTAGGGAACCAAAAAGACTCCCGCCCCTAATCCCCATCAGCAATTCCACTGGGAGGAGTGCCTTTCTGGGACCTCCTGGGTCCCCCCCACACACACACACACACACACACAACCCCACTTCAGCTGTCCCCACACTGCCACCAGTAGACAAACCTCAGCGCTCTGGGGGATTCCAGGGCAGGGCCGGGGTACAGGGCACCCCCCGTACTTGGCCTTGGAGACCCCTCTGCAGTAGTTACTTCTCATGGCACTGAGTGCCATGGCTTCACAGATGGGGAACCCAAGGTCAAGGTCAGAGTTCTTTCCCCTGCCCCATGGTGACCACCTGGGGTACCCCAGGAGGCCAGGGTCGTGTTGAGAGGGGATCCTGGTAGCCAGTGCCAGCCCCGATGCCCAAACCAGGTCAGAGCCGCCACCAGCACCCCCATACCCAGCCCTCCAGAGCAGGCACCACACCTCCAGCTACATGCTGGGACTGGCCTCAGAACAGACCCAGCTGAGGGCTGGGTGTGGGGCCAGGAGCTGGAGGACCAGTTCCTCTGCTTTCCCCGCCTGCCAGAACCGGGGCCAGGCTGGACAGGGCTCCGCTTGGTGTTGAGCAAGGCCTGGGAGCCAGACAAGGAGTGGCTGGGGGACAGGAAAGTGACCAGACCGAGCACTAGGAAAACCCAGTTATAGCCTGGGCTCTGTTGCCAACGGAGTCGGTGGTGCTGAAAAAGGCCTTGCCTCAGGTTGCCCCTCTGTACAAGCGATGATGGCAAGGGGGCTCCTAGTTGCAAGGCTGCGGCTGGGGAGTCAAGGCTGGCCCTCGAGGGCAGCCAGACGCAGCAGCCACAGCAGGCTGCCACCTGAGGGGTGGCTCACCGCGAACCAGGTACTCGACAGTGGGAAGACCCATGATGGCAAGTTGTGGGATGGAAAGAGACTTGATCACAGTGACGCGGCGTCATCGCGTTCAGCTTCCCATAGGGGATTATGGCCTAAGCGAGATGCTGGAGGTGTCCCAAATCCAGGTGAATCTGGGGGTGGCAACTGGCAACCCACAGGGACAAAGGGTGCAGCCAAGGCCTGCAGAGCCTTGTCTCTCCCCAGCCTTGGCTGTTCTAACGAGACAGCCAAGGCCAGAAGCTCTGCACAGGATCCCCCAGTTAGCCCCCCACGAGGGCCCCTGGAACTGTTCTCGAGCTGATTAATCCCCGACTCCCCCGGACTTCGGGGTCTGATGCCTCTGGCACATGGGCTGGTAGAGGCATCCTCCCCCTGCTCTGGCTAAATAAAGTGTTACTAAGTCTCAACAGAGGCAGAAACTTGCAGCTTTTGACACACCTGCCTCCAGCCGGGGCTCCAGCTGTGCATACGGAGGGGGGAGGGGCACTTTATCTCCCAGTCTCTCCCATCAGCGTCCCTCCAGTCGCAGAGTATGCCTTTCTAAGTGTGAAGGCCTCTGAGAAGGTTAAGAGGTGCTAGTCACTCACAGTAGATTATAAATCCGCACTAATTTTGGAACTGGGGGACTAGGGGTGAATAGGAGCTATGGAAAATGGGCAAGGATTGCAAAAGAGGGATGCTGGAAGATGCAAAAGCACAAGTTTCAATCTATGTCAGAATGTGGTTGCCAGACAACCCCCATATCCAAGAAAGACTAAATCCCCTTTGCTCTAGCTCTGAGCCACAGATAAGAAGAGCAGAGCGCCCTTCAAGGAGTCCAACAGGGGCAGAATGGAGCTGGTACCTTCTGGCCTGAGTCGCAGAAGGCAGGATTTTTTGTGCAGGCAGGGTCTGAACAAACTGAGCTTGTTCCCCACATGACTGGTGGGACCCCAGCCCAAACAGAAGCAAAGGAGCACGGGCCCCCCGTTCACTGTCAGCTTGCTCTCCCCTCCAGGGGCCCTCCTGATGGTTGGAAGGTTTGCGCGGGCTTGAAACGCCCAGCTGAGCTCCCAGTTCCTAGCAGCACCTACACACACACAGTCAGTATTAAGGTGGTGGAGAGAGGGACTACAGGTGCAGCCCCGGTCTTAGAAGCTGAGTTACCCCAGAAAACAAAAGTGGCCCTAAGGCCTTCCCCAGGGCTCAGGGACAGTCATGAGGTTGAAGGAAGAACCGAAGGATTTAACTTGGGCTGAGTTTACTTGAAAAACAGAAATACCTGAATTAGGCCTTGGGATAAATAGCAGTCACAACTAATATTTATTAAGTACCGTGTGCCAGGTACTAGTCTAAGCACTTAACTTGAATTCATTCATTTAATCTTCACAGTAACCTTAGATTCTAGCACCATACCCATCTGACAAATGGGAAAACTGAGGCAAAGGGGACAAGCCATTTATCCCAAGGCACACAGCTACTGAAGTGCTAGACAGAGGCTTGAGACCAAGCAGCCTTGTTCTGGCAGGCATGCTGCTAGCCACCCATCACAGGGAAGACCCCAGGGCGGGCTCTCTCACCCCCTGGAAGAAAACTGCCATCATTTCCACTGGGGGTGGCAAGGAAATGTGCAAAAAGGAGGACCCTAGGGGTGGGGCCACCCTCAGCCTGTAGTTCTGGACACTGGCCCCCTTCCCCCACAGCCAGAGGCCCTGCTCTGCTGGCCGGAGCCCCCTCCCACGGCCTGCCAGCCCAGCCCACATCTCCGTGGGTCAGGAGCCAGACCTGGCAGAGGCCAGGCGGAGGCGAGCAAGGTCTGCCTGCCAGGGGAGGCTCATATTTCTGAGAAGGGGCAAAAGCCATGTTTACAGGCCCGCTCAGACTGTACCCCTTTCTCCCAGTCCCAGCCATCAGGGTCTCTTCCCAGGGACCCCCCACCCCCACAAGCAGAGTCAGCCCCAAAGTTCCCCCAGACTTGCTCCTCTGAGCCCAGAGAAGGGACTCGAAATCAGGCCACATATGTTATTTATTATTTCACTGGATCTTTTCAAAAGCCCTGAGAGGCAGGACATTAAAAAAATCCCAATTTACAGATAACAAAACTGAGGCTCACAGGCAGGTGAAGAAACATGCCCGAGGAAGTGAGATGGAGCCTGGTAACGAGCTGGGTCGGCCAGACTCCAGGTCCTAGGCTCTTCCTCGGCCCAGCACCTTACTGTTCCGTCCAGTCCTAGGTGGGACTGATCCAGGCAGACTAGCCAGCCAGCCAGTCCTGGGGCCTTCCTCACCTGCCCAACAACAAGGCTTCAGGACCCCAGACTGGGCCCCAGGACCTACTCCAAAGGTAAGCAGACCTGACATGGGGGGGGGGGGTCTAGCAGAATGATCCTGTTCCCCAGGGAGGCAGAACCAGGAGGGGTCAAGGGGTCGTGGGTTCTCGGCTCCTCACCCCATTCCCAAAGCCCACGATGCCTCAGCCACTGCTCCAGACTCACCATGGAGACCTCGGGGCCTGCCTCTTAGCTGGAGCCTCTCTCCCCAGGACTTTGTAACGACCAGGCCTGCCCCAGGAAAACTACCCCTATGCTCGCCCCCAAGCCCTGTCCGGTCCAGAGTGCCCACAGAGTGCGGGAAGGGGAGGCAGGGGCGGAACCTGAAGATCTCGCTCAGCCCGGTGGGTCCATTCTCCTAGCCTGGACCACAGCTCGGCAGGTCTCGCTGCCCAGACCCTCCCCACGCCCCGTTCTGGAGATGTGGTCACCGATGACAGCAGCGCCACGCCCAGCGCTTCCTCCTGGGAGAGAAGCTGGGGTGACGTCAGAGGCTCCTGAAACACCCTGCCGCCCGAGGCTCTGCGAGCCCAAACCTGACCTCGTGTCCATCCGGGGCACTCCCTGGAGATGGGACACAGGGCCCGGGATAGAAGCCACTGGAGAGACAAGCCAACGCTGTCCTGTGGCCCTGCCACAAGGCTGAAACAGTCAAGTCCCCAGCCGGGCCAGGCAAGGGCCTGGGTATCAGAGGCCACCGCAGTGGCATGGAAACAACAGTGCGGGTGGCTCCTGAGGACTCCTGGTGCCCAGCACATGCCAGGTGTGGACGAGCTCACCTCCTCCTCCCCACGTCTCATCCACCCAAACGGCATCCAGTGAGGGCCGGTGTGGCCACAGGAAGTGCAAGGTAGCTGCAAGTGGGAAAGATGGTGAACTCAACATCATTGGGATGGGACAGTGCTCAACACTTTTAAAAGATCGATGATGGCCAAGAGTGGTCCCAGAGCAGGACTGGCAGCCTCTGCTATTCCTGCTGCTCCCATCACATGGTACCCCAACCCCCATCTTCCCTAATGCTTCCCATGTCCAGAAAAGGCCCTGCCTTACAGCCTGAGCTCTTGATTTGAAACTGTTATACTGTGGAACTCTGGGACAAACCTTTTTTTCAGGCTGAGATGACAATGTTCATCTCTTGCTGCCCCTCTGGTCTGTCTGGTCCCAGTAATGGTCGCCTGCTCTTACATGCACTCCTGGACCAGGCACGGATCCCTCCCATCTGCCCGGGCTGTGCACGCAGCAGGTGCCCAGGTGCTTCGGATCTGATCAAGCCAGGTAGGGCTCATGACCTCTGTGCTTGAGGCAGAACCTCGGGGCAGCAGGAGCAGAGGCAGGGGGCCATGCCCACAAGTCCTGCGTCACAGCCCTAAGACCTCACAAACACCCAAACGCATGACCTTGCCTTGACTTCTCAGCTCTCTCCCCACTTTCAAAGATGAACTCACTGAGGCCAAGAGAGAGGCCCATACACAAAGTCTCTCCACAGGAAAGAGGGTCAGGGCCGGAAGCCAGGCCCCGAAGCCCTAGCCTGCCCGGCTGTGCTCCCTCGAACCCGGTGGCTGGCACACAGTGGGCTCACTGTCAAGGCTGGCTGGGTGAGTCTCAGGGGAGGACCCGTGGGCCTGGCACCATGACTCAGCTGATGAGTGCAGTGATAAACACATCCGCCTTCCCCACTGCCCCAACCTGCCCGCCATGGCTTCCATTCCTGCTGATGAGCGGACTGGGGCAGGAGGCCAGCAGGCCTGGGTGTGTGCAGACAACATGGCCTGGCGCCCACCCACCCCCAGCCTGACCTTGCCCAGGGACCTCCATCCACCTCTGGCTCCTCCACTGAGCTCTAAGTTCACTTCCTCTGAGCAGCCTGCCCTGACTCTACCCCCACAGACGACCCCTGCTCAGCCAGCTAGTGCTCCCCCGTGCTCCCAGAGGAATAATGAAGGACCAGCCTGAGCTTCCCCCAGGGGCCACCTTTACCTTCCCTGGGACAAGATCCCTCTGCGCCCACACGACTGTCAGAGCTCAAGAAGGGAAAGAAGGTCCCCTGAACAGGTGGGGAAACTGAAGTGCAGAGGGAACAATGACCTGCCACAAAGTCAGAGGCCGGGCGGGGACCGGGAGGGCCAGGTGTCCGGTTGCCCTTCTCTGTAGGAACAACTTCCTCTTCCTCAGCCAGGGACCGGGAGAGGAAGACAGCTTCCTGGCTTCTGAGGAGGAAGTTGTAAGGCAGGTGCTGACCAGGTTTCCCAAAAAACTCAGGCTGCTGCCTAACTAACCTGCAGGAAGCCCAAAGGGACTGTCCAGGCAAAGCTCAGCCTTAGCTGCAAGGCAGGCTGTGAGCCAACCCCCATCCCCATCTGTGTGTGTACAACACACACACACACACACACACACACACACACACACACACACACACGGCCTTTCCATCGGGCTCTAACCCCCAGGTGAGTCACTGGGAAGAGTTTTTCCCAGGGTTGTTGGCCAGAGGAGGAGCAGCCTCTACATATAATTAGGCGGCCCACGGAGCCATAGCTGCCAGGAGACCCTCAGGGGCCTCCAGAGGCAAGAGGCGACACATCTGGAAGCCTGAGTTCCAGAGTCAGCAGGAAGGATGACTGGGCAGACAACAGAGCCCCGGAGTACGTCCAGCCACCAGCCTACCCTCTCCCGACTGCATGGTCCCAGGCACCAAGACTGCCTCCTGTACCCCTTTCCTACAAGCCTGCCTCCAAACGCTTCTAGTCCCCGCCAGACCCACCGGTTCCCCAAACCTGCACAGCCTGACAGGCAGCAGAACACCTTCCAGAGAAGTGTGGGCCACCCCGCACTCTGGACCCCGCAGCACCAGGCCAGGCCCAGGGGAGCTGATGTAGTGGTCCTGCCTGGGGCTTGGGAATGCAGCTTCCTGGGGACTCACAGAACCGATAACATCACACAGATAAAGCTGGCTCTTCCTTCCTGGGGCTGGGGGAGGGCTTCCCTTGTCCCCCGAGCTGGACAGTACAGCTATGAAGTGACCCTGAGCAGCACAGGGTCTTGCCTCTGTAGCCTCACCTCTACAGCATGCACCCCAAACAGCCTGTGCCCCAGACAAGACAGACACCTGCCTGCGCTCCCCAGGCACTGTCATGGAGCTCGTGACCCATTGAGAGAGGTGCGAGAACGCACACTCCCATCCGACGCCAGCCTCTGCTACACAACAGCTGAGGGGGAAGTGACACCGTGCTGACTCTGTTCCAGGGTGCTGGATCCTGGCGCCAAAGCCCTCTTTCCACAGACTCTCTTAATCCCAGTCAGTCCCCCTCTCCAGACACACTCAGGCAGGCCCTGGGGGCGGGGGGAACTTTCAACCGGAGACTCCAAAACTGGTTGTCAAAAAGAAGGGGAAAATCAGGGAACAGTTGGTCCTGTACAACTATCATGGCTGAGCCAGAAATCACTTAACGACCAATTCTTCCCGTCGTGGCTGCCACAGCGGGACCTGGCATTGGAGGGGGTTCGGGAGGGTGAGCCCTGCACGGGAGCCAGATCGTGCCATGGTGTCCGCCTCCCAGGCTTCAAAAAGCATCCACTCATTCTGCAAATGATGCCCACTGCCCAAGATGAAGAACAGTACCGGCTGGCTGCTGCCCTCAGGGCGAAACTGAGGGTACCACCCAAACATGGGACAGTATGGCCCCCCTCAGGCCTCTCCACACCAGCCCAGATGCACAGCCGCACCCCTGCTGCCTGACCTAGGCTCCTGGGAGGAGCTTTTGCCTGTCCCTAAAGTGACCATCAAGGGAACCCAAGCCAAGCCCAGGATGCTGCTTAAATCCTGGGTTTCCCCTAAAGCTGTTTAGGCGAGCTCAACCCACCCCAACATCCTCCCCTCCCCCCATCCCAAGCACGCATGTCCGTGGTTCTTTGGGATGGAACAGCAAATACCCACCAGGGCCTTGCTGGATCCAGGCAGCCCCGTAAACTGGGCTTCACGGGGGAGACTGGACAGGCCATCAATTTATTTATGCCATGCACGTCCTCATGCGTGCGTGTACACACACACACACACACACACATATCCTGGTTCTGCCCCTTGGCAGGGCTCAGCTCTACAGGCTTCATCCACAAAACAGGGCAATGATATAGACTGTAAAGATCTGGGGTAAAGATTAAAGAAAGCATGAGCACTCAATGAAAGGCAACTCTAATTGTTATCAACAGCTAACTTTCCTCTGGCAATTTCATTACCAAACACTTCCACGCATTCGTTGTGAAATGGATATGCAAATGACAGAATGAGACAAGGAGAACAGGTATGTGATCGGCTTTCTATGGGATATCAAGACTTAGCAGTGAAGTGACTCACCCAAGATTACATGGTGAATTAGTGGCAGAGGTGAGACTCGGTCCCGGGCCTCTACTTAACCTGCAGCTATTTCTGACTTGCCAAACAGCATGGGTGCACCGAAACAGGTGTGCTACCATCCAAATAGACACGGTGAACAGTTGGGATGGGACCTGAGCTAGGTTCGAGGCCCTTGCCAGTCATGATTTATAGAGTTGGCCTTGCTGGGTCCAGGCTGCCTGTGACTGGCAAGTCACTTACAACTCCAGCCAGTTAGAGAAACATGGAGTCACCAGGAGCTTCCACCCAGAGGTCATTCACCTCTGGTGGTGGAAGGAGCTGTAAGCACCTCCCTTGACAGCCTTTGTTATTCCAGTTATTAGCAGGGGGCCCTGCAGAGGTCCCAGCTCAGGTCTGTGATGGCACAAGATCCACATGTCACAGATCATGAACATTACTCGCAGGCAGGATCCTTACTCGAGCTGAAAACTCTTGTCTTAGAAATAATTCTAACACGTCTGATTTGTTTCGTAATACTGCTGGAGAAAAGTGCCAATGAGAACTGAACCGAAAAGGCGCTAGCTACACTTAGGCACACTCATGTCATTTTTTGGCTGCTATCAGACAGGGGTGGAGGAGGGAAAAGAACAAACCAGAATTCAAAATGTAGTCACCTGGAGGCACCAGGCACAGGGGCAAAAAGTGCTCTTCGGAGCTCAGCAAACCCCGGAGACAGACCGTGACCTAATACAGTGACAACAGTGAGGACCCTGCCATCCAGAGTCAGTTACGCTTAGTATTCTTCTGTTAATAAAGGGAAAGAGAAATAAGTATTTCAGAGAGCCCTGCCCAAAGTAGGAATGCTTTTGAGGGTAATATGGATTCTTAGCTCCCTGAAGAAACCTGTATATTTTATTCTTAAGGGATTTCAGAACCCACATTCTGCTATAAAATATTCCAAAATCCAAGCCTTTCGCTAATTCTTTCCAGGCCCCTCTCCTTTCTCATCTCTCTCCCCACCAATCTGGGTTAATGAGGTTTTACTGGAACCCACCATGAGCCACAGGTAGAGACTTAAACCAGCTCCACCCTCCCCGTAGAGCTGCAGCCAGGAGTGACATCACCGTTGGAAGGCTCGCTCAGCCCGGGCAGAGGCAGTTAGCGCTTCTCCCAGCCCCACCCCCACCCAGCCAGGCCGTAGGGAAATGTCTCTACTGGCCCCCGTAATTAAGGCAAAAAGATTTTTTTATGCCTTTCAAGAAAGAGAAGAGAAACAGAAGAAAATAGCAAATAACAATTCCAGAGCAAGATATTTTTCTTGCATGGCAGAAACAAAAGACCACAGGAAACCACACACACACTCACAGGCACACACTTTTAGACAAACCTGTTCTCTTGGGAGTGGTTTTGAGCAGCCTCCGGCCCTAGCAGCCCTCCCTTACCTATTCAAAGTCAGGCGCCCAGAGATTACACACTACCTCCTCAGGCCCCAGGGGGATTCTGACCTGCTTCCCACTGGGTCCAAAGTGAACCTTCAGAGAGAGCCAGATCTCTGCAACCCCGTGGATACCTCCTCTCACTTTAAGCCAATATCACTGCCTCATTTCTTTTAGGAAATGAGGAGAGCTCTGGGAAGATACTTTATGCCACTTTATGCCCTCACTTCTAACCAAACCTGGACATCCATTGTAAGAGAAAAAGGGCAGGGCAGAGAAAGAGGGAAAAAAAAACCCACTAAACTTTATACGTAAAAAAAGAAAACTTACTCTCCAAGCCTGAGTCTTACACTTACCCCAAAGCTTAGTGCTTTCAGGCTTAGTGCAACCACCTCCTCCAGGAAGCCCTCCCACTACCTAAGCTCTAAGGAGCCTTCCCCGCTCCAGACTCAATATGGGCCCCGGGTTTCCATAATGTGTTAAAAGTTTCTAGGCAAGAAATAAAAGCCTCATACTGCAGCATCTGCCCCTTACCAGAACACAGGAGACTCCACAGACAATCTCAAACCTATCTGCCTTCCTGTGTTAACGGTCACATGGGTACGTCAGCCTCACCCACGGCAGGCAAAGAAACCACCACCACCACCACCACCCCCCCTCGGGATTCTGGCTGAAAATAGGTGAACTCCACCTCGGCATGGCTGCTGAAGCCCTATCTTGAGCCTGGAGAGAGTGGGGCAGCCAGGTAGGGCCAGGTGGGCATGGGAAATAGGCCAAGCAGCTCCATGCTTTTCTCCAGAGTATTAACTATGATTCAAGGCACAAGCTGAGTACTACCGAAGCCACAGCCCTAAAGGCAAAGCAGAAGACAGACGCCACCTTCTTAGACCTGAAACCCTGGATTGCCCTGGAGACCCAGCTCAGAAATCCTGTCCCCACACCTCCCCAGATAGGCACCCCCACACACTCCCACTCAGCAGCAGTTCAAGAGGCATCAGGGACCTTCTCAAGGACAGTCACCTGGAAAGGAGGGAGGGCACTCACAGATCTGCCTGGAAAAGATCTCACCGGTGCCAGGCCCTTTAAAATAACCGAAGTTCTCAATCACTGGGAGCTACTATTATTCTACAAGGACAGGCTTACAGAGGGTCGGCGTGGCTAAGAGACTTGTCCTGATGTCACTTTACAAGCGGAGGACCCCACCCCCCAGCTGGCGCTCCTTCCCTGCCCACGTGCCTCCCAGGGCCAGAGCCCGGGAAGTCGGGCCCGTCCAGATGTGGTGGCGAGACCGCCACTTCCGGAAGGGGAAGCGCCCCTGGTTCCGCACCTCCCCTCTCCATCCCGGGGGATGGCCGACCCGGCCCGCGGAGAGCCCGCGGGATTCGGGAACCCGGTGTGGGGGCGGGGGCCGGCCGTGGGCTCCGCGCGGCCAGCGCTGACACCTGGCGGCGGCCCGGGTCCCAGCCCACGCCAGGGCCGGCGCGGAGGGGCGGCTGCCAGGGATGGGTTACAGGGGCCGAGAACAAAGCGCCCCCATTGGGGAGAGCGGGCTAGCGGCGGCGGCCGGGAAGGGAGACCACTTTCGGGGGACCCTCGGGAAGATCTCTTGTCAGCCAGGTCCTTCTTTAGAAGGAACCCACCCCTCGGCAAAAGGTGGATGCTCGAGTCCTACCCAGCGCCTCCCCCGGCCGCGGGCCGCACGTTTGTCCCGCTTTCCCGCAGGCTCCACTGGGCGGGCCAAGGGACCCGCCTTCCCTCCGCGCGGCCGCGGCACAAAGCCGGGCCGGGGGAGGGGGCGCGCCCCTCCGGGTGCGCTCGCGTGGGCGCCCCCAGCACGGGCACGCGACCCTCCGCAGGCGGCACCGCTGCGGCCCAGAAGTGGGGCTCCTGCGGCTCTCCCGCGTGCTGGGGCCAACTTCCCGGACGCGCCCGCTGCCCGCTAGGCCGGCTCGGCTGTCGGAGCCGAGGGAAGCACGAGGGCCCCGCCTCCGGCTGCCGCCCGCGCCCCGCGCCCCGCGCCGCCCCGGCCCCCGCTCCCCGGCGAACGCGCCCGGCGCGCCGCGCCCCACACCTCGCCGGCGCCCGGGCTCGGCGGGTCTGCGGCCGGGGCGCCCCCCGGGTCGCCGGCGGGGGTCCCCCGACCGTCGCGGTGGGAGCCGGCGCCCCCGGCCGCTGCCTCTGCCTGGCGGGCTCGGGCGCAAGTGGAGCCGTTTTACGGGATTGAGCGCCAGGCCCCGGGCGCCCCAGGCCCCCCGCCCGGACCCGCGCGGCCCCCACCGACGGCGGGGGAGACTGGGACGAGAGGCCGGGTTTCGGGATTCGCCGTCTCCGCGCGAGCGCGGGAAGAAGGGGAGCCGCGGCTCCCCTCCCCCTCCACGTGCCGCCGCGGGCACCGGCGGGGGGTGCGCGCCCCCGGCTTCCCGCCGCCCCCCGCCCGCCCGGCGGCGGCCGCACTCACCGGGACGGCCGGCGGCAGGCGCAGCGCCAGCGCGCACAGCCAGAGCCAGAGCCAGGGCGCCGCGCGCCTCATGCTGGCCGGACCGGCGGCGGGGGCGCGGCGGGCTGCGCGGGTCGGGGCTGCGCCGGCTGCGCGGGGCTCGGGACCGGCTTCCTCGGGCGATGCGCGGCGCGCGGCTGTCCTGGGCGAGGGCTTGTGGGGTCCGCCGGCTGCAGTCCGCTCTCTGCTGAAGGATTCCTCGCGGTTCAGCTCGCGTCTCCGCACCTCTCCCGCCGAGCTCCGCCTTATAATAAACCCACAGGCCCTTAGCCGTTGCAAAAACTAGCCCTCCACCCCCAGCTCGCCAGGTCTCCTGGCCAGTCCCAGTCCCCACCCCCAGGACCCCGCCCCCTGAGCCGCCCGGCCCGGCCCCTCGCATCGCCCCACCCCCGGCGCGCCGCCCCGCCCCCTCCCGCAAAGCCGGGGCCGCGCCGCGCTGGTCGCCGAGCTGGGCTCCCGCAGCCAGTGGCTCCCGGCGGTCCGTATCCGCTGCTGCCGGGCGCTGGGGGCCGGGACCTTGAGGCGCTGTCCGCGAGAGGGGCGGGAGGGGAGCTAGCTGGTCCTCGACTGCGGGCGCCAGTCTGCAGCGCCCTCTGCGCGTGGACACCAAGCGCCTTCCAGGTGCGCTGGACGCCCAGATCCCGGCGGGAACACTTTCAGCGGCTGGGCGGCATCCCGAGGCGGTGGGGCCTTAAACCCACATGGCCCTCCCCATCCTCAGCTCAGGTTCCCGCGCGAGCTCGCGTTTTGCCGGCAATCCACAAAGTGCTGGAAACCCTGGGCCTTACTTTAAACAGCTGGACACGCTCTAATAAAAGTTTCTGGAGTCCTTCTATGGAAGGCAATTCCCTCTCTCTTCGTCTGCTGAGTTTAGAGGAGAAATAAATGGCTTTGTTCCCAGGTGGCCTCTGTCCTGCAGATCTAAGAAGGTCTCCCTTGAGTTTCCTGGTCCTTTGTGATTCCTTGAGAGGCCCTGGACCTGTGTCTACATCACCGACCAGGCACCATGCAAGAGGCTATGGAAGGACCGCTGGCCTTGGGCAAAAGGCCCTAAGAAAGAGTGGGGGAACTACTTGGCCCCGCCTGCAATCTGGTAGGCAGGAGAAATGACCTTCGGACCTGGGCCTGGACACCAAAGATGGCGTCCTCCCCACCCAGCCTCCCCAGGAAGAGGACTGGCCGGTTTCCGTTCGCCTGAACTGGGAACCAAGGTCTCCTAAGGCTTCTTGGCCTCAAACAATCTCCAGTGTTTCTCTTTAAACAGATTAAACATTCCTGGGTCCTGGGTTATGCGGGCAGGGACAATTGGCTGTGGGCTCCTGGATTCCTCCCCAGAGCTCGGGAAGTCCTGGCAGGTTGAGCTCTGCTGGTAGAAGGGCCGGGAGTGTATGTCCCAGGGGCCCGCCCACTGCCTGAAGTTGGCTCTCTTGTCCTTTCAACCCAACGTGGAGGAAAACTAGGTCAGTTTGGAATCCTGTCTTTCTCTAATGCCCCAAATAATGCCCAATAAAGAAAATAAAGTCAGGGAGGTTTTGATGGAGTCTTTTCATATTATAAAAAGCACCGGTGTACAATTTCTTTCAAACTGAGTCAGGTTGTCCCAGATTGATGTGTGTTTCTTTGGGCAGTTTAGGAAGAGGAGGAGTCCCAAGAGGGACAGTACACAGAGAAGGGAAAAAGAGGGTCAGGGCTTGCCTCCACGCAGGTGACCCCTGGCCTACTTGCTACTCCTCCCAGCCATAATGAAAGTCTCTTGTATGAAAGTTTCTTCTAGAAGCTTCCTTGGAGTCCCACTCCTCAGATCCCTACAGCCTTTTAGAATGCCACTGTGACATCAACCCACATGCACTGGTATGGCCAGCCCTGTCTGCATTCATCAGCCTCTTCCTTGGGACCCGCCCCCCTCCCCCTGCCAGACCCTTGTAGATCTAACAAGTTAATGTCTGGCTGAGCAGGGGACCTCTAGCCTCCCATCTGGGGCACTAAGGCAGGGCCAGCGTTCTGTATTCCTAATGCTGATTAAATATTATCAGCATTATCCCTGGTGAATCACTAACTGCCTTGAACGTTGCTTCCTTTTCCGGGAAGGCAGGGCCAGCGTCTCCTCCCCTCATTTCTCTCCTTCTTCCCATGGACACACAAGCTTCATTCGGGGAGAAATGCATGCCATGGCCACTGGGGCGGCACCTGGAGGAGAGCAGGTAGGAAGGGGCCAGCAGCTGTGTGAGAGGGGGCCTTGGGCAGAGGTTGCCTCTTTGATGCCTTAGGCACCTAAACTCTACAGGCATTCTCTGGGCAAGTCGACATCTATCAACACTTAAAATGCTCTTATCCTTTAACTCAGGCAGGAATTCTGCTTCCGTGAATGTACTCTTCAGAAGTATTTTCACTAGTGTCCAAAGAGGCATGTTTAAATGATCATCAGGAAAGGGAAAGTGAAATAAATGTGAGTAGTCCCACATTGTGGAATACTGTAAAAACACTTTTTAAACTAAAGTGGGTGGTCAAGTCCTGACATGAAATGTTTTCAAAACCTATTTTTAGGTTAAAAAAAAAAAAGCAAGTTAAAGAGTGATCTAAATTTAGTATGGCTAAATTTTTGTTAAAACTGTGTGTAATGTACGTAGACTCTATATGTATGTAATAGAAAAAGATCTAGGGAAGTTTACTTCTGTATTCTTAGGTGTTTATAATTTCGTTTAATTTTTTAAATTGGAAGTTATTTTCTGAATCGATGAAGACATTTTCAACCTCAACTGATAATTTCACTTCAAAAAGCTTGACTAACAGGACAATTGTTGCACATACCTGTACCTGCATTACCCACTGTACAACCCAAACCTCCACAACTCTGGAACTGAAGGCCCGCCTACTCTCCAGCTCTGCCATCCCTTGTGTGGCTGCATCCTCGGAATGGTGGCAAGATGGTGGCATTGTTCCCAGCCATCACAGCTACCACAGCCACTCCAGAAACAAGGCCTCCTTCTCCCAGAGTCTTCCTTAGGAGCGAGGAAATAGTTCCCTGAAGACCCCCTTACACACACACACACACACACACACACACACACACACACACACTCACATACTCTTTTCCCAAGTGGGTCCTATGCCTTCATAAAGCCATCACTGGCAAGGGGATCTTGAGCACCACTACGGGCCGTGGGAAGAATGAGAGAAATGAGGGGAGGAGATGCTGGCCCTGCCTTCCCGGAAAAAGAAGCAACGTTCAAGGCAGTTAGTGATTCACCAGGGATAATGCTGATAATATTGAATAACCTGTTAGGAATACAGAACACAGGCCCTGCTTTAGTGTCCCAGATGGGAGGCTAGAGGCCCCCTGCTCAGCCAGACATTAACTTGTTAGATCTACAAGGGTCTGGCAGGGGGAGGGGGGCGGGTCCCAAGGAAGGGGCTGATGAATGCAGACAGGGCTGGCCATACCAGTGCATAAGAGAGCCAATGTCATGTCCGCTAAATATTTTGATTTCTTATTAACTATCAGATGCATGTAAGGACATTCTACTTCAAGGTGATACAAATCACAACTTTTTTCATCCAACTTTTTACCATCACGAAGCATTTTAAAAAATGATTAATTCTTTTAACTGTGAACCATTTCAAATGTATAATAAAGAATAATGTTCCTCAAACAATTAAAAATAGAATTCCCATATGATCTAGCAATTCTGCTCCTGTGTATATACCCAAGAGAATTAAAAGCAGGGATTCAATAGGTGTTTGTACACCCATGTTCACAGCAATATTATTCACAACAGCCAAAAGGTGGAAGCAACCCATGTGTCCATTGACAGATGAATTTTATTTAAAACGTGGTACATTCACACAATGGGATTATTATTCAAACCTAAAAAGGGTCGGAAATTCTGATACGTGCTACAACACGAATAAACCTTAGAGACGTTATACCAAGTGAAATAAGCCAGTCACAAAAGGACAAATACTTTATGGTTCCACTTATATGAGATCTATACAGTACTCTAAGTCATAGAGGCAGAAAGTAGAATGGTGTTTGCCAGGGACTGGAAGCCGGTGTGTATGTGTGTGTGGGGGGGGGGCGGGGGGGCTGGGTGGGAATGAGGCAATATCATTTAATGGATATGAAATTTTAATTTGAGAAGATTTAAAAAGTTCTGCATATGGATGGTGGTGATTGTTGTACAGCAATGTGAATGTACTTAATGCCACTGAACCGTACACGTAAATGGTTAAAATGGTAAATTTTATGCATATTTTACCCCTAAAGTGTAAAAAAACCCCTCAATTGCAATTCTAAAAAATACCTTAATGAACACCTGCAAAGTTTATCAAAACTTAGCATGATGCCTTTTTCTTTCCTTTGTAATCATTTTTTTATGAAATGAAATATTACAGACATCTTGAATCTTCTCAATTTATGTTTTGAGATTTATCCACGTTGATATATGTGCCTCTGGGTCATTTATATTAATCGCTATATTATAATTCAATGCATGACTATACCCCAGTTTATTACTCCTTGGACATTTGGTTATTTCCAGTTTTTCAATATTACACGCAATGCTGCAGTCCGTCCTTGTCCCTTTCTCTGCATGTGAGATTTGCTCCAGAAGTGGCTTTCGCTCCTGGGTTACAGGGACAAATGGCTTCAGCTTTCTTAGGCGTTGCTCTATGCAATTTCTCTAAATAAATTGCTACTTAAAGGGCTTACAGCAATGTACGCTCCAAGCAGCAGCTGTGAGAGTTCCCATTTTTCTACATCCTCTGTGTGACTTGGCATGTATTGGATTTTTATACTTTGCCGGTCGGATGCAGGCAAAATGATATTTAATTGTCCTTTGATTTTGAGTGGCCTTCCCATTATGAAGCATTTTGCCGAAAGCTTTGTTGCTGACTGCTTGGACAGGTACTACCGGTTGCTTCCCACATCAGTTTACCTGCCCTCCCCTCCCCCGCCACCCCTTTCAGTAAGAGGACTTCTAAAGTTCAGCTGGGCTCATGACCATTCAAAATAGAGACTGCCTTTTCCAGTATCCCTTACAGCTTCATGCAGCCACGTGTTCAGGGTTTTGCCAATGGGACATGAGGAAAAGTGAAGTATGTACCTTCAGGAAAATGACAAAGGAAAGAAGCATGCCCTTCTCTTTTTCTCCTTCCTCCTGGCTGGAATGCAGATATGATAGCTGCAGCTGGAGCAGCCATCTTGGACCATGAAATGAACTTGGGAACAGAGGCTATGCATGGCAGAGGAACAGGTTAGAAGGAGTGTGGGTTGCTGGCCCATGAAGCACCCTGCTGGCCCTGGACTGAGCACACAGACATGTCCATGGTGGAGAAATAGATTTTTCTTCAGACACCGTCATCCTGGATTTTCTACCGCTTGCCGGCAAATCTAATCCTAACAACACACTGATAGATTCAGCCTTCTACATGCCCAAGAGAGTGCTGGGAGGATGGTTTTGCCTGGGGAGGAGAGAAAGAGGAATGTCTCTTAAGATGCCATCAACAAGTGCTTGTAGGAGGTGACCCGGCCAGTTTCCCAGTCCTGAACCCTGTGTCAAATTCTGGATTTGACTCCAGGCACCCAACAACCTCTGTCCCAAAAAGAAGTATAGACAGACAAGAAGGATCTTGTTTGCGAGAGGAGGTGTTTTGAGAAGCCCATGCGGGTCCTCTGTTCCTCTGTGCTCTTTGGGCCCGCCCTCATAGGGTACGGGTAGCCCTCATAGGGTACGGGTAGCCCTCATGGGGTGTGGGTAGCCCTCATGGGGTGTGGGTAGCAGGGCCGTCATGTGAGGCTCTTAGGAAGCTCCTCCCCCAGGCCTGCTCCAGGGCTGAGCTTGTGTAGACGGGAAGAACTAAGGGCCCTGAGAAGTTCTTTTGTTTATTTTAAGCTCCTGACTTGTTTTCATGTTTTTTTCATGTTTGTGCTCAGGTAGCTCTGAAACCACAGGTGATGGGGGTTACGGCAAGTGTGCTGGGCTTTACATCCTGTTCTCAGTTGCCATCCTCACACCCTGCCTCGCCCCCGCGCTCTGTCCATTTCTCAGGTGTGCCTTCTCAGTTGCCTCTAATATTTGCTAGAATGTCAGCAGAGAGAAAATAAATGTTTTCTTGTAAATATCACTGGAATTTACACATCCACATCAGAGGATTTTCCTACCCAAAGGGATCCCCTGGCGAGACTGCGCTTATCACCTGATACTGCCCATCTGATCGCCTTAGGATACTTTTTATTTTTTCTCTGCAGTCCATTCCTTTGATACATGTATCCAGAGCTGCAGTGTTGTCCAGCTCCAGGAAGCAACACTCTGGTGCCTTCCAGGTCAGCTGCAACGTTTGGAACTGTGCTCTGGGAATTCACATCCAGCAGCACCAGCCCGAACAGTGCCCCTGGACTTGAGCAATGCAGCAGTGTGCCAGCTGCGGGAGGACCTTCCGGGACCAGCGCCCCAGCTGGACGCTGGTTCTCGGTTTTGAGTTTTGAGGAAGTCACTCTCTTGAGGGAGAGACGGCTATAAATAATCATTATAAAACAAAAAAGTGTGTGTCACATTGGCCAATTTACCGGCAACTGGAGGGAACAATTGATTTGGAAAGCAAAGAAAAGAATTCCAAAGATTTCCAGGATGAGGGAGGAGCTCCGGCGGGGGGTGGGGGTGGGGGGGGTTGGGGGTGTGAGGGTGTTTGAGGGGGTGAGTGGGTGGGAGCCCTTCGAACCTGACCCTAGATAAAGAAAGAGGATTTGGGCAGTGTATTCGTTTCCTGTGGCTGCTGTAACAGCTTACTACAAGTCTGGTGGTTTAAAATAATACCGATTTATTCTTACCGTTATGGAAGTCATAAGTCCTGAATCAGTTTCAGAAATCAATGTATCAGCAGGCCTACCCTCCCTCCAGTGGTTTTTAGGAAGAATCTGTCCCTTACCTCTTCCAACTTCTGGTGGCCGCCAGCATTTCTGGGTTTGTGGCCACATCACACCCATCTTCAGAGCCAGCATCTTCAAATCTCTTTCTGCTCCATCTTCACATCCCCGTCTCTTCCATGTAATAAAATCCCCCTCTGCCTCCCTCTTATAGAGATATGTATTATAACAGAGCATTGGGGGCCCACCTGGATAATCCAGGATAATCTCTCCATCTAAAAATGCTCCACTGGGTTTCCCGGTGGCGGGACCTGGGGAAGGGGTGGCAGGTGCCATGTCTGGCCACGAAGGTGGCAAGAAGCAGCCCCTGAAACAGTCCAAGAAGCAGGCCGCGGAGATGCAAGAAATGCAGCGTTCGAACAGAGGCAAAAAGGAGGAGCAAAAGAAACTCCAGGAGCTAAGAGTGAAAAGTGTGGGGAAGGGCCCCCGGCCACAGGTGGAATTAAGAAATCTGGCAAGAAGTGAGCCGTTTCCTTGTGCCTGGGAAATGGGGCAATAGTGATACTTAATGCCATTCCTGTTTTAACATCTGGATTTGTTGCCAGAACATCTGTAGCCACCTATAGCTAGAATGAAGTGTTGTTTCAGAGACTGTCATACATTTCAGATTAACTTTTGTGAAAAAAGAATAATGCTAATAATTGTGCAATGGCTCATCTCTTTAACTTTTCTTACTCAGCCATTTCAACCTTAGCGATGAAGTCAGAGAAAACCCACTCAGAATTCTGCCAAAGTGTGTTCTTTAGTCTTCGTTCTATCCTGAATTCTGTACCGCCTGGAATTAAAACAACTCATTTGAAATGGCAAAAATAAAATAAAATAAAATAATTAAAATAAAATAAAATATAAAATAAAATATAAAATAAAACAAATAAAATAATAAAATATAAAATAAATAAAATAAAAAATTAAATAAAAACTAAAATGCTTAACTGAATCACATGTGCAAAATCCCCTATCCCTCGATGTTTTTCTCCAGGGATGGTTAACATTCACAGGTCACAGGGGTGTGGACTTGGCTATGTTGGGGGCCATTCTTCAGCCAACCGAAGATAGGTAGAGAGGCCTTTCCAGGTGGGGAACCCAGCAAAGAACAGGCAGGGAAGCAAGAAAGAGCCTCAGAAAGTTGAGGAACTGGAAAGAGCCTGCAATGGCCTGGATGGGCCAGAGCATAGGACCTCTGGAGGGAGCTGGGACACATGGAGACAGCCTGTGTGGTTTTGTGACACTGACGGGTGGGCCTAGGTGAGAGAAGCCAGTGGCCTTTCAGAGCAGAGGAGGGACACAATCCTTTTTTTGTGTTAGAAAGATCCTCTGTCTCCTCGGGGAGGGAGACTGCAGGCGGGGGGCGGGGGCATAGGGAAAGCCAGCAGGGAGAGAGGACCAGGGTTAGCAGTGAAAATGGGGGGAGGGGCGAGACTGAAGAATTCGGAGGAGGTAGCATGCAATAAGGCTTGGGGATGGATGAGGGAGAGGAAGGGTGCGATTCTGAAAATGAGTGGTCGTATCTTCCCATCTGGTGTATATTAACAGCTGGCATCAGACGGGGCCGCGTGGGCGGTGGCGTGGCTGCAGGGCAGCGCTGGGCTCTGAAGTCACGAGATGATTCCCCCTGTGGTTCCTGACTCAGTTCTGGGGCCCCTCCGGAGCAGCCTTGGTCGGAGGCTTGGGCAGGAAGCTCCCCCGCCGCCGGCAGGTGTGACAATGCCAGCCACACCCTACCAGGTGTAAGGGGTTCGATTCACCCTGAGCTACTTCCTAGGGCGGGGCAGCTAGCGCCTGGCCCACACTAGCGGATCCCCACTCTGCAGAGGCCAAAGACCTGGTATCTGAGAAGCCCCAGGCGCTCTGACTCAGCCCCCTGCTGGGAAGGGGTGCTGATGGGACTCCGTTTGGGAAGGGGAGCTGCAGCCAGGTCTCTCTCACCCACGGCACCCTCTCAGCTGGCAATTGTATGCAATTTCCTCCTGCAAATTCTTAGCTACTGTGACCTCGAGCAAGTACCTTAACCTCTCTGTGCCTTAATTTGTTTCTCTTTGAATTTGGGGAATGCTAGTACCTACCCCAGAGAGCTGTTGTGATGAGGATTACGTGAATTAAGCACTGCGAAGGGCTAACACTGTGCCTGGCACACAGGTAAAGGCTACCTGCACACTAGTGATCCTGCAGGTGTGACAGCGCAGTGCCCTAGCGTGCACACGTATTCCTCACCTCCAGCCCCAGCGTACACATGCAAATGCACTTCACAGCTAGAAGGTGACCCTGCACTCCATTACAGAAGCTATTAGGAAGACGTGGCAAATTGATGGTCTCCAGGGCTGCATTTGGTCAGGGGAAATTTGCCATCAGGGTGTTTAAAAAAGATTTCCAGAAGGAAATTGATCAGAAAAACCCAGATTTCTGATTTTCTAGCAGAATCAAAAAAACTAAGAATGCTGGACCCACATCCCTTCATGGCAAGGACCAGCTGAAGCCACAAGTTATGAAGTGCGTGCATTTCTCGCTCATCCACCGCCTCCTGGCTGTGTGTGTGTGTGTGTGTGTGTGTGTGTGTGTGTGTGTGTGTATGTGTGTGTTGGGGGAGCTCAGAGTTCCTAAGCCCCTGTATACCCTGTATAGCCATTAAGTTTGTTGGCTCTGGCTTCAGACTGGATTTAAATTCTGGTCTTGCCTTCCTGGATAAAGTCATACATCCTAAGGCTCTTTCTTCATCTGTAAAGTGGGCATAAGAACGGTACCGTCCTCATACAGTTGTTAGGAGGGCAAATTGAGACACGTAAATAAAGCCCTTAGCGCCTGCCACCGAGCAGGCATTCTGTACTTTCCTGCTATTGGTTTATTGCTTCTGGTACCAGCCCATGACTTTGGAATCAAAGCTGACCTCGAGGAGACTGGAAGGAACTGTCCTTGATTTGGACAGTTTTTTTCCTCCCAGGTCTCACCCCTGCCAGCTGAAAATGCCTGGACCTGCTGTTTCCACGTGTGTATGTCATGGCCAATCTCTTGGTGTACACACTTTTTAGGTCTAATCAGGAATCACACTTATTGTTAACCCAGAACCCCTGTGATCTCTCATGGGTAGTCACGCCCGGTTATTTTCTCATTCTCCTTTTGGAATTGTGGCATGGAGTGTTGATGAAGCTGAAAAGGACTTCCTCTAAGCACCAGGATGAAGCACAGGGCAAGCTTCCCCAAATGGGGGTGGGCACCAAGCCCTGCAGAGAGAAGAGAGTTCTTGGCAGAGAGTGTAGAAAAAAATTCAACGCACACGCCTAAGTTAGAGTCAAAGCACAAGTTTGTTGAGAAGGGGGAATAAATACCCCCACTGACAGGATGGTCTCTCAGAGGGGCAGAGCCGAGAGACTAGGACAGTGAGAGACAGAGTAAAGACTCGGAGGGACCCCGACAGTTTGGGGAATTCAGTTTCCATATCATTCTTTAGTTCCTGTGCCTTACAAGTTTCTGTTTACCCATCTCCTTTGATATGGGCACAGTGAGGAAGGGGAAGCTTATGTAGAGTGAAAAGGTGGTATGTAGTGTGAAAGGCCTGCTGGCAATTCCCAGCCTTTAATGAATCAAGCACTCGGCAATTGATCCCTTGGTAGACTTCTCCTTTTACAGAATAAAAAGCTCTGACTCCTCAGTGAAAAGGACACCAGCGCTGGGTGTGAGCAGCGGCAGAAACCAGCTTCTGGTCCTGAACCAGTCTGACTTTCACAAAACCTCATATGCTTTTCTAGCGGTGCGTGTCTGATCAATCACATTGTCCTCGACTTCCTTGCCCTGTCTCCATGCTGGCAGCCACACACCTCAAGGCGAAGCTATCAGTACCAAGAAAAAAAAAATAAAAATGCTGTGAAGTTAATTGTCTCTTCAGTAGTTTTACTGATTTAGTGATTTATCTGCAACTTAAGAGCTCATTCACAGAAACATAAATGAGCTCCAAATGTTCTGAGGCTATCATTTATGTAGGCAAAGAATTTGTTAACTATGGCAGAAATCACTGAGAATTCACTGCTCCTGCAATGTCACCTAATACTCATTACAATTTTAGGAGGTGGGTGTCATTTCCCTCACCTACACTATGAGGAAACTAAGGCTTAGAAGATAAAATCGTTTGCCTATCAACGTAAAACGAAAGGGTTTGGAACCTGGGCAGTCTAATTCGAGTCCAAGTGATCCATTATACTCCGATGATGCCCAAGAAAACCTGAGTTAATGTTAATGTGGCCGATTTCTTTTCTAAACCACCAGATAGAATACAGGACAATTTCATTTGGCTTAAGTTCCTGGCAAACACTTGGGAAAAAAAAATTTTTTGACTGGAACATAAAAGAACCTACCTACAGAATTTGGAGGTAATTAAGCTCAATAAAAATTTTATGTAATTTTAAGCTTCCTCTGTGAGGCTGTAGTGAGGTTCTTAGCACCAAGCATCGACTCCTCAGATGCGATGTTAAGTGGGCAGGCAGGGTACGTGTCCTACCCTTCAGATAACTTGGAGGCCTAGAGGGTTTGCCCAAGATCACGCCACCCACTTCCCCAGGGCCCACTCCCTCCCTCCGCCCGCTGCTGCAAGGCGTACCCAGGCTGCAGCACTCCACACACTCTCACCTGTGTTCATGGATGAATTTACTCAAAGTCTGGGGCATCAAAAATGTCAAGGCTGGTCCCATTAAGTTAGGCAGGTAAGGTAGACCGTGAATATTGCTCGAGGGGTTTCTGAGGAAACTACTATATTGGGGGCTAATTAAACAAATACTATCCAGGTGACTTTTAGGAAGCTGTCCTTAGGTTGGTAAGCGAGTGAGGAATGTTATTTCCTTTGGAGGAGCTGTTAATGTCTTCATGACAAAGTAGGGTAGGTCACCAATTCCAGAAGGGCTACTTCCAGCTCAGAACCAAATCAAGACAAAGTTACAACTGAGCATAAACATATATGATCAAAAATTCTTTCTCCACTTAGTTTTTAGTTTTATGTAATCTCCATTTTGGATTCTACCAAATCACATGGCTTTTCTTTTAAATAGCTATAGAAGGGACAGGAAGATGGAAGCAGTGCTGATAGTGGTTGTGAATTAGGTTCTAGGTGTCTTTTATATAGTCTCAATCCTTAAAACCAATAAGGATTTTAAAACAGTACTATCCTAAAGTTGAAATCAGTGCCTTCAAGCTTTGCCGTGGATGAACTTAGAGGAATACATACATCAAAAGTTCACAAAGTCTGTAAATGAAAGGAGGTAAACTTTAATTCCATGCCTTAACTCAATCTGTACTTTCCTTTAGCCAACACTGTCTCCTTAGTGCATGTGGAAAGGAAACAAACACCTACGGGTAAAGGTAAATGCTTTAATTTAATCCTCAAAACCACCTTGAAGAAATCACTTTACCGGTAACAGGCTAAGTTTCATCCTATGAAGTCACTCTATGTAATTAGACAGAGATCCAGAAATTAATCAAAAGATAGGATTAATACCATCAGTGATCAGTGGCCCCAGACTAGTGTCCATGTGATAAATTTTTGTTTTCCTTAAGTCAGAGTAAACTTGAATGGGCAACCTGAGGTACAAAGGGGGTATTTATCTAGAGAAAAACACAAGACCAGGTTTATTTCATACAATGTTATTCACACATTTTTTTCATTTTCTAATTTATACATAATATACAAAGAAGTGAAGATAACATTATTTCTTATGAACCAATAAGAGCCAGGACTTAGACAAACTGGTCCGGAAACAATCCATGTCAAAAGGAGACACTCAAGAATAAAGCCTAAGTGGTTCTGCCCAATTTTTATTCTGAAATGTTTTTTTCTGATTTTATCAGAACTCCATACCAACTTATTAAAATGGTGGATTCAGAAGTGGGCACCAAAAATGGTAGGCCATAAAATTTCTACAATAACGTATCTTTTTTTGAGAACAGGTCCCAAAGTACTGGGAAGAGTGGGTTGTCAACATCAGGACACATGGGACCATCAGGACCCCAAGAAGATTGTTTCCCAGTGTGCAATTCTCTAGGACTTCCTAAATCTGCAGATAATTGCCTGTGCCAACAGAGGCAAGGAAAAAGGAAAACTAGGAATTCAATTGTGCAAACCCAGGAGAGTCACCACCAATCACCAACGAGGACAACTTTGATCCTAAAACCATAAGCTGGTAATAGGAAAAAAATTTCCACACAGGGCCAAGACACACTGAGGCTGGCAAAACAAGGCAGGGACGGGTCGGAGATAGCAGCTTCGTAGGGGGAAAAGCACTGCCAACTGGGACTGGGACATGCCAATGAACCAGTGTGACCATGAGAAGGGACAGTGACAAGTGGTTGGATTTAATGGCCTCAACATGGAATGTTGGGTTCGAAAACTAGAATAACTCAATGTCAAATATGAAAATGTATGCCTGGCACCCCAAACTTTATGCCATTACTTTTAGGTTCATGATATGAACGGCTAAGTGATAAAACCTTTATATTCAATATTGTGCTCAGAAGATCACTCTTCTTCTGCGCGGACTTCTAATAAAAAAATCCCTTACATGTTCAATCTAAAGATAGCATGGTTCGTTAGTTTTCAGCACTAAACATAAGTGGGTCAACATAAATGTTTTATACAAAATACTGACTTCAACAAAATACAAAGCACTTTCTTTATCTTTCAGAAACTGAATATACAAAGCAAGTTTTTTTTCCAAAATATTTTCATAGGCAAAGGATTAAAAACGATTTTAATTATACACATATGGTCACAATTTTGCCTTAAAAAGATCGTTGGGAAATGTACATAAGGCCGCTTGTAAATGTACATCATGTCACTGTTATGTCTTATGTCCAGAGGAAAAAAATGTTATCATACAGATTTGCTCTTACTTGGGAGTAGGCTATCCAAAAATACAGTACTCTTCTGTACAAAGAAAAAAGTCACATCACATTTAATAAGATGGAAAAAGCATTGGCCTCCATGGTAACCAAATATCTCAGTCCAATACTTTCTTATTATGCACAATACCCTGACTTCTTGAAAGTGATCCAAATCCTAGCATGTCCATATTGACAGAGTCTACTATGTTATAAAACAAAATGTTTCTCACAATAAAAAGAAAGTTGGTTCATACTTCTGAAACCATATAAAGATAAAAAATTTTTAAAAAATCACTCTCGATTTGGAGAAATAAATTTACATTATACAACACTATATGCCAGGTCAAAGAGGGCAGGGACATAAATGTACACTAAAATGCAAATGTTTCTCAAAGAGATAAAACAAATTCCATTTACAGCATGAAGGTTTACAAATGTACACCTGTACAACCAAGGAAAGCATCACTAAGTTAGCAAGGCTTTTATAATAAACATTGAAACAAGATTTGCTTTCAAAGTGTAAACTTACATCTATAACTACACACACAATGCATATATTTATAGGAAGCAAAAAAAGCTAGCTGAATATGTAATCATGCTTAAATGTTGAGCTATCAAATTCACTTTTCAGTGGCCCCTTTTTCACCTCTATCTGGTTCCTACTTTCTGCATCTACTATGAAAAAGCAAAATAAAGCTCAACACTTCCTCAACATGTCCTTGTAATTCTATAAGCAAAACAATATACAAATTTCCACTTTTCACTGCAAACCAAACTGAAAAGTTAAAATGGGACTTAACTTTCCGTTTGGCGCACTTACTTAACTGGATGGAAGTGTCACCATGATTGTTTTTTTTCTACTTCTTATAACAATTATATATGTAAGTATATACAATACTTCTGTACATTGCCAGAGATGTTTTAGGGCAGTATTTGTTATTAAAACCACAGCCACCGTAAATAATGTAGGTTCTTTACATCTCAAATCATTTAATTCTTGTCTTACTTGCGAAGTTTTATTTGCATGATAGTTTGTGAATTACCAAAATACAACTTAACTTTCTTTTTAAAATATTAATAATATTTATGTAGTTGATTGTTAATCTGTTATAAAAGGCTTCACACAAAGGACAAAGAAAAATGACTATATTTCTATATACATCTCTATAAACCTGTTGTGCTATGGGGTCCGTAGACCTACCAGACTGCAAGCCAGTTTATTAAAAGAATACTGTACTTTTTCCTTTAAAAACTATTTTGTGACTTTACAGGTAAAAATTTACAAAATATGTGACAGTATTTTTTTGATACAGTTACATCATATACAGGCATTCTGTGCTTTGCCAGCAATCCAATCTGATAGGTCTCCACTCAGGGCGGAATATAATTTATAATTCACCACCCCCACCCCCCAAATATACACAAGAACCTTAAAAAATTTACAAATGGATGAATAAAGTCAATAAATAGTTTTGCTTTAAAAAAAATTTTGAAGATTCATAGTTGAGTTGTGTTTTGATAATTCACAAAAGAACATTCTTTTCACATGGTCACATCATCTTTCTCTTTTTCCTTTACAGCATTCCATTTGGTGGTCCTCCAATAGGCCCTAGATCTGGGCTGTTTTTCAAATAATATTTTTCCAACTTGGCCAGTATATGCTTCCCGTATGTGTATTTGCGCAAAGTAGTAATGTGAGGTCGAATCTGAAAAACAAACAATCTGCTTAGAAAATCGTGTTATTTTAGTTTCTGATTTCTTTAAAAAGCACCCCCGAATCTGAATGATTTAGAAGAACAGTGAGTTATTAAATTCCTGTAAAGTTTATGAAGGCAAAATTTTAGGTCGAATCTGAAAAACAAACAATCTGCTTAGAAAATCGTGTTATTTTAGTTTCTGATTTCTTTAAAAAGCACCCCCGAATCTGAATGATTTAGAAGAACAGTGAGTTATTAAATTCCTGTAAAGTTTATGAAGGCAAAATTTTATGTCTTGAAACAGCTGGACAAAAATTCAATAAAAAAATGAAGCAAAAAACATGAATAATCAATCAGATGTGTGATGGTTAATACATTTATATTCAATATCTCCCCAATAATTTAAAAAATATAAATGAAAAGAATCACACCATTACCTTCCCATCCAGGCTGGCAAAGATTTTATATGTAACAACTGATGAGATAATAGTAAAACAGGCAATTTTCATATGCTGAATAAACAGATGTATAAACTTGTACAAGGTTTTATAGGTATTTGGCAGTATCTATTAAAATGTACAATATCTATATATTTTGCTCCAGCAATTCCATATTAAATTCTTAACCAACAAAAATGATTATGTAAAGACATTCATATAAAGCACTGTTGGTAACAGCTAAAAAATCAGAAATAACCCCAATATCATAAATGTGACACTGGCTGAAATAATATAATTGTTAAAAACTGAAAATTCTTTATAAACATGTTTTTAAGCAGAAATATTAAATTTTGAAGAAGGCAAAAGGCATAAAATAGAGTTTAAGAATTTAAAAAATCAGAAGGTCAAAAATACTTTAGTGAGTGATCTTAGATCATTTTCTTTCTATATAGAGGTCCAAAAAGGCAATCCAAATGGACTTTGTCCTGTTTCTTAATAAATTTAGAAAAAGATTGAGTATTTAAATATTTCCTCCAGTGTTCTTTTTAACAGTATGTTTTCCAACGGAAACTAATATATCTTAAAGAATCATTAGATTCTATGAAGAAGAGGAGAGATAAAAATAGCTTAACTGATTTTTAAAAAGCCAATCAAATCAACATAAATTCTCTCTTTGGAAAATGTATTAGGTTAGTGAGAAAATCTAATTAGATTTTAAAATCGGTGTGCAATCTATGTAATATGTCAAACCAAGTGTACCTAACTAAAATGGGGATGGGAAGAGCAATGTTAAAGATAGATAAATGAGAAATGAATGTGACTTTATGGAGCAGATTACCTTTAAGAATATGGTACAATATACCTACATCTGCCAAAGGTTATTCACTGATTTTCACTGACTTTCGATCCCCCCTCTTACCCCACATTATAACATGTACAAGAAAATTAAAACCTAGGGAAATTAAATGTGTAGTCTAAAGTCACGCAAATTGCATCACCTGTTTAAGTGCTAAAAAATGTATTACCTTGTGCATGATTATCTTTCTCTGAGCAGGTTCGGCCATATCGATCATCTTCTGAACCACATAATTGGCATACTGGTCCTTCATCATGGTGTATAAGGCACTGTGAGGACCATCATTCTGGCAGCAAACTTCATCAATCAGTAAAGCTCTCTCAGCACGGGATGCATGAGTAACACACTTTTCTACTACATTGCTAAAAATTAAAGTACATATACAAAGAACATCGTTATTTTTTTCTTTATAGCAAATTTCCTTGGCTTTTGAAAGAACTTGCGCAACACACTGGAACTCAGAAGAATCAAGATAGGATTCTCCTGTAATTCTCTTATGCAATTACTTTTAGGACAAATTAGTATTATAGGAGAATCCATACTGGACATTTACAAGTTTAATTACAAGCCTTTTAAAATTATAGTTAAAAGGGGAAATGAGGTCATTAAATAAGGTCTGAGACTTCCACAGAAATGCACTAAATAAATTAAATTTGCATTTACTTACAGGTCTTGGGGACAAATAATTTTCTAAATACATATTTCAAAAACAATGTGGGCAAATCAGTTTGCAATGTAGATTCAAGAATAAGAGCAACCTTCTCTATGTGCTTTTTGACTTTACCAAAGAAAAGATTACATTCCAATGCTATATTCTGTATGTCTTTGACTAATAGGAGTTGAAAGAACTGTCCTTGAATTAGAAAATATCACAATACCTGGCAAATTTGTGCTGACTCAGGGCTAAGACCTTTCCTCTGATTTCGGAAACAATTTTGCTCTTGTCTTCAGGTCGACCGTGTTCCAGTACATGTTGAATAACATAATTGCCATACTGGTCCTAAGTACAGATACGTAAAAATTACTTTCCTTAAGTCACTCCTTAAGAATAATGATTATTCTTTAAAAAAATGTTAATCGTTTTTTTAAAAATCCAGAAGTATACTCAGGAGAATACGTTCGTCTTTTGTTTCACTGTGTCTCTCTACAATGTGTTAATTTCAGGAAATTATTTTCTAAAAAATGGAACAACCACCCCCAGAACCATTTAAAAATATATAAACATTTCAAATTATTAGGGAGTTTATACCTGTACTAACTGCTCTGTGTGTTGGTGAAGTTCCTCTAAGATAGGTAAGGTCTGCTCTGCAGTGCAATGCTCTAGGATGCGCTGGATCACTCTGCAGCCGTAAGGATGAGTTGAGAGCACAAACACCTTGAAACAATGGGAAGAATTCAATTTCTATTCTCTGACATTTCTGAAAAATTCTATGGGGCAGACAGGTTTCTGATGACATGCTACATTAATTTAAAAGTAGGGTGCTCAATTTAGGAGCCAACAGATATTTGATTAAAAGGAATCTAATGAGAAGATGGAGGGCATACAATGATGAGAAGAAATGGACTGTGGGGTGGTGTTTGTGCTTACTACCATTAATTAAGAACTATTATGTATTAGTTAATAATTACTATTTAATTTATGATAGTCTTGCATCTTCTTCCCTCCTCTCCCTTGAAATTTGGAAAATGCTGGGTTCACAATTCTTTTTTTAAAATAACTTTACTACTTTTATTTATTTTTTATTATGGTGACATTGGTTAACGAAATCCAGTAAGTTTCAGGTGTACAATTCAGCAGTAAGGCACATTTATATATATAGTATTATAGGAGAATCCATATTGGACATATATTGCATATATTGCATTGTCTGCTCACCACCCAGTTAAATTTCTTTGTACCACATATTTGACCCCTTTACCCCATCTATTTCCCCCCTCCCCCAGTGTTTACAATGCTAATAGAAGTTATCTTTACTTCTTAAAGTAACATAATTTAACTCATATTTCTACAATTTTCAGGTTCAAAAACAAAACAAAACAAAAACCGAAGCTATCTATTGATTTACTCTATAAAAAGGCAGAAATTAATGCACATTCACTATTTTGTCTATTTTTGTGTATGAATAGACCAGGTATTATCTTGGGACATTAAAAAATGTATTAACAATCAGATTATAATAAAATGCCCTTCAAACTGGTTAGAAGTAAAAAATCATTCTTACTTGTGCTTTGAAAGCATCAATGATGAACTGTAGTGACTGTGGCTGAACACATTCAATACACTTTTGTACAACATGGTTCCCATTCTGGTCTTTGACACATTTGAGTACATGACCATCCAGCTCCTTTACCATTTCACTCTGCAAAAGAGAAGATGACATTTAAATAACTGTCTCATCAATGTAACATGATTAAAAATGCTGAGCTAGGAACAAAAGTATATCTTCTGCTCATCTTTCTCAGCTGACTCCTTCAGAACTTTTTCTCTACTTAGCACCCACTCCCCCCAAATAATTATTTTTAATGACTGATGAGTCTATATAGTGCATGAGAAAGGGTAAGAAGTTGTGCAATTACTGGATATGTTATTTTCACATATTTTCTCAATTATAGAAATTATTAAACATTTTTCTTTTTAAATGATCTTATAATAAAAAATTTGTTTCAATACAGCTTTTATCATCTGATATCTTTTCAGGAACAGATTTTCAGGAGATTTTAGATTTCTATTTAATTAAAAATTACCCCCTCCATTTATATTTCTTTGATTACTAATAAGGTTAAACCTATTTACAGTGAAGTTTATTTAAAAATTATTTTTTTTTTAGCTAATGCTCTTAATATTTTTTTCTCACAAATTTCTAAGAATCTGCTAACACCTTATTCCTTTGGGATAAATATAGGTCATCACACAATAATCTGTGTGCCTTGCCTTATCAGTGCGACAGGAAATAGTTCTGAGAAGAAAGGAGTATACAAAACTGTAAAAGGTATTCACATTTAAAATCTCTACCGAAAAAACTCTCATCTATAGTTTGACATAATTGTGGAGAAATTCTGTTAAGTCAAGATATAAAATATGTTTAGTTATAAACTAAATTAGAAAATAAGAATGTACTTAAGAATACACACAGAGAATATCATTATTCATTAACTAGTTAATCTAAGAGTTACTCCTGCTGCTTTATATTTTCAATTAAAGACATTATAAATATCTTTAAATTATCTATGTAAATTTGAGACTTACAGCAGAGAAGTTCTAAGATTCTACATTATCTAATTTGTTGATATTTCTCAATTGTAACATACCTTCAATTACTCTAAAACTCAGGATTTCTTATACAGAAATGCTATTTTCTCGGATTTTCAATGCTTTGATTAATGCATACATGCACACATCTATCTATCAATATATTATTGTTTTTAACTCTGCAATTTACTTTATTGTATGTATGTGATTTGGAGTCAAAGCTCATTGCTTTCCAAACTTATTAAGACTACCTTTTAAGAAGTAATTACTTCCTTACTTATTATTTTCATAAAATACTTAAACCAATTACACAGAAAAATGTATCTTGGGTTATAAATTTAATTTTAAGAGTTTAATTTCATATGAGTGCTACTTTAATTTATTTATTCAAAAAATTCAGATCGGCATTTATCCTCATCCTAGGACTACTTGCCTTAATATTCTTATTTATCTCAAATAATTTTAAAAATAATTTTGACCAATTACAAGAAAAATTCCCATGAGTATGTGAATTGAATTGCATTAATTGTTTTAACTTAAAATATTTAGACTTCTCTCTCTCTCAAACTGTAAATCTCATTAAGAGGATTCTTAGGTTACTTTTCCTGCTGAGTGAGGCTTTTAAAAACTTTATATATTTTTAACTGACATACAGAAATGTAATTGATCTTTAAAATTTCATTCTTATAATAGAAGTATAAGTAAAATCTGAATAAATACTGCTAATAGTAAAATGTATTCCTGATACGACAGAAAATCAAATAAGTGAGAGCAAAAACATCTAGCACTCAGCCTGCCACACAGTAAGGTACTCAAATATCTTCATTCAGAGATGAGAAGATGTTACAGAGAATGAATAGAGGGGGAAAGATCTGTTGCATAACTTTTAATTAATAATTTGCCGTTTGAGATAGATTTTTAAAAAAATCTAACTGTAGAAACATTTAATATTTACTCCAAGATTATAAGATATAAGAATAAAGTAATTTAAAAATTAAAATACAAAAATTTTGTCTTAACTTACAATTACCTGCTGGTCAGATGAAATAGACTCTAATGCTTTCTGAATGACGCGGCAGCCATACATCTGCAAGGCTAATGGCAGAACATGACCACGAATACGAGTAGCCAAGGCTAATTTTTGATCCAAACTCCCGAACTGACAGAGAAAAAAAATAATATTAATAAAAAGTGACCATAATGTTATTTTGCTAAACTTGAATACCTACTGTTTGCAGCCTACTTAATAGATTTTTAAAATATCACATTTGGTTAATTATGCAGGGAGAAGGCATTTAGGTAAAAGCTAATTAAGATAAAGCCGGAGATGCTTAATATGTTAATTGTTATTACTTTATTGGGAGTTAAGTCATACTACCAAATATTTCACTGTTACTAACATATTAACTATTATTCTTTTAATGGAAACATCCTTATTTTTCATTTCAAACAAGCAAAAATCTCTCTCATCTTTAATAAAATAAACTTCTTAGCCATTCCTTCAGACTAGATAATTCTCAACTATATTTTGACATAACAAGATACAATACAGATGTTTAATTACAAACTAAAAATCAGGTAAATTATAACTAATCCAAATAAAGACTATAATATTATTCATTGCTTCACCTAAAACTTATTCAATGCTTTATATTTTCAGACATTAATCAGGATTAATATTAAGCTTCCCATTTAAAGTAGGTCCACATATTTTAAAAATATTTTTGTGACTCATAAGCTGTATATCTGAAACTAACATTGTATGTCAACTATATTTAAAAAAAACATTTTGTGATAATACACCATAAAATCTGTCATTTTAACCATAAAACTCAGTAGCATTAATTATATTCCCATTATTGTGCAACCATCAATAGAATCTGTTTCTAAATCTTTTCCATTGCCCCAAACGGAAATGCTACATGCATTAAGCAGTAACTCTTCAATCCCTGGTAAACCCTAACCTACTTTGTCTCCATGAATTTGCCTATTCTGGTATTTCATTTAAGTGGAGACTGATATTTGTCCTTTTGTGTCAGGCTTACTTCACTTAAGCTTCATCCATGTTGTAGCATGTATGAGAACTTCATTCTTTCTTGTGGCTGAATAATATTCTACTAATGTACAGACCATATTTGGGTTTATTCATTCATCTGCTGGACATCTGGGTTGTTTCCCCTTCTGGCTATTCTGCATAAGGCTGAAATAAAATCTTGGTGTCTGAGCCTTTGTTTTCAATTCTTTTGGGTATATACCTAGGAGCGGAATTACTGGATTGTATGGTATTTACATTTAGTTTTTTGAGAAACTGCCTAACTATTCTCCACAGTGGCTGCACCATTTTACACTCCCACCAACAATGTATGAGTGTTCCAATTTCTTCACATCTCTACGAACAGCTGTAATTTTCCATTTTTGATTGAAGTCATCCTACTTAGTAGATGTAAAGTGGAACCTCATGGTGGTTTTGATTTGCATTTCCCTAAAACTAAGAATGTTGCGTTTCTTTGCATGTGTTTATTGGCTAATTTTTATGTCTTCTATGGAAAAATGTTTATTCAAGCCCTTTGTGTATTTTTGTTGTCTTCTGTCGAGTTTTAATTGTTCTTTAAATATTGTGGATATGAAATATTCATTAGATAAATGATCTGCAAATATTTTCTCTCAAGTTCACTTATTTTCATGTGGTTGGATAAACAAACATATATGGGTGCTTACCTCAAAAAACTTCTGTATAACATAGTTGCCAAAAACATCTGTCATTAATTGATATGCTGCTTGTAGAATTTCATTAAATACCATCTGTCGCTCAGCTGGAGTAGCTCTCTCTAGCTTTTGCTGTATGAATCTATGTGGAAAAATGTTTAAATGTCACAAACAGTACATTGGAAAGAGGCTCCTGCAAAATTTGTATCTGATTTGAGTCCTGCACACCTCCAACTCCACATATACACACATGAATAAAACTATTTCCAGAAACAGTACCAACACATTTTATACTACGAACAGCCAATGTAAAACAAAAAGAACAAAAAGTATTAAGCATTTCTTTTTTTAAACATCTTAACTTAAAATAACTCTTAGTTTGACTGGGAAAAAAGTCTTGAACAGAAAGATGTTTAATCCTTCTTAAATCAGTTCTGGTTGATTATCAATAAAAAAATTAAAAACAGTTTACTGATTATTTATGTATTTTTCATAATATACATACAATATTAATAAATCTTTTTAGAACATAATAAAAGAAACACTAATAAATAAAGTTCAACAAACACAACTGAATACCTAATAAGCTAGCCCTTGTGATGTGAGGTTCATTTGCTAGGGGATAAAATTTGTATGCAACTATCTAATCAAAAACTATTTTTTAAAATTTAAAGTTTACCGTTAAACTATAAAATGAAGAAACACCTCAAATTTGATAAATGTGTAAGAATTCTACTACTACTTTCCTTTCTGTGCTGTATCTTGAGAATAACTAATTCACATGTACCTCAAGCATTACAGTACATGTACAGTATTTAATGTACAGAGGCACCAAATTTTTCTATAACAAAAGTGAATGTTTTAATTTAAGCTAAGTTATATTGAATACAAATCTATAAAGCAACACAAAAGCATTTAACCTTTTTTTTAAAAAAAAGACAATTAGGAATGCCTGAAGTTCACAAATGTAATTCAGAGTATTTTCAAAGAAAAATTTAAAGTTAAATGTATTCTGAGTCAATGTAATAAAAATAATCCAATAAAAAGGCACTGCTATATTTTCATTATAAAAACTCTCATCAAAGAAAACTAGAAAATCTTAAATCTAAATCTGTATTTTAATCATTTAATCTAATATGAAAGAAAAAAAACATAATCCATATTGGATATTTATTTTTTAACTTCCAACTTTTATGCAGATCAAATGATCAAAAAAAAATTTAGTGTCTTACAAGGCAGCAATTTTCAAAACAAAAAGGCACAGAAAGTATCAAAAATAATAAACACTTACCTAGAACCATGCTGGTCTTGAGAAAACTCAACTATGTGTCCAATCAAGTCTCTAAGTTGCAGGTTTGGGAAGCGGTTGTTTCTGAAATCTTCCAGTAATCTACTTCGGCCAGAAGGCATAATATCAGACCTATTATACCGAAGCCGAGAAGGAGGAAAGAGCTGGCTGCTGGAGCTAAATAGACTGGAAGTGCTTGAAGCACTTCGATACTTTGCTTCTGCTCCAGGTGCTGCAGAGATATATCGACCACTACCATTTGTCAGTCCTCCTACAACAAAGCAGTTGTGGTCAGCAAATATTTTTGACAAAGTCACTGCTAAAATAAAAGTTACTTAAGCTAAAAATTCAGTCAATAAATAAATATTCACCCATCACTTCCTATATGTTATAATAAGAAATTAAAATTGGAGGGAAAAATCTCACGCATTTACTTAATGTGTGTGGCTATAGGATATGGGAGAAAAAAGAGACTAGAAAAAATGAGAAAAATAAACCTGTATTGTTTTTAGCAGTTTAATTTACAACATAATTATAATATCTAATATCATACACGAAACTTGCATTTATTGTTGGAAGCTTAGTTTACAACATAATTATAACTAATATCAAACATAGTAATATCAATACCAGAATACTGAAATCACCAACAAAACTTTAGTTACATTAACAAGCAAGTTACAAAAAGCTAGCAAACTCATATTTTAAGCTGCTGAAATACAGCTGGACTATTATTTTACTTGCAGTGTTAATGGAACACTGGGGCTAAATCTGTACTTTTTTGGAATACATAAAAAATTCATTAAGTTGTATACATGTCTATGTTTAAAAGAATCATTTCTTAGTTAACACACTGATAATTTTTCGAAGTTAAAAAGCCCACAATATTAAATAATACAAACTAATTTAAAATGTTTTATTTAAAAAATACTCTCCATAAAATACTATTATTTTACAGATAAAAAATAGTAACAAATAGCATTTATTAGTCCTAGAGCTTTAATAGATCATTTAAAACAAATTAATAAAAATCATCTTTAACTTCTATTCCATTCCAAACAAAAATATTAAAGGGCAGTCAATAGAAACAAAAATAACAAGTGAAAATTGTTCTTACTACATATAACTATTTAAAAATACTTGACAGTGTCCTTTTAAAAAAGAAATTGTATAGAATATTGTAAAATGCAAATTGAGTAGTTCAGATAAACAAAATCCACTATCATCTTTATGCTACTGTACACCATCTCTATACAGAGTAGTGCGATTTATACAAGCCAGGCCACAGTATACATGATGTCAAGGACACACTGTCAGTGCGAAGTTATATAGAAGCATTAAAGGCCAAAAAGAATTATAAGGACATGGAGCAGTAGAAGTGTTATAATCCTGGAGAGTGAACTGGTTAGAACGTTCCTATGTTACTTTCAGTCCCCACTGCCCTAATTTTTCTTCACTGAATTTCTAATCATCCAGCATTTATCATACATATTATTTGAATTCTCAGCCCCCTTTCCAATGTAAGTGACATAAAATTACATTCACCTACATAGTAGAAACTTTGTACCTAACACAATGTCTGACAGTAAGTATACAATAAATACTCGTGAATATTTTATGCAACTGCCTAAGGGCTAGTCCTGTAATCGTTGCTTCAGTGTAAATCAGCAAGCCATTTTATACACCAAAATCACTAAAACATCCAATTCTCATGTTCATTTCATTTTCAGATAACTGAGTCCTCATGTAAGAAATATCTAAAAAGTGAAACAATTCTGTTTCCATACTGTCTCGATTTTCTCACTATTAACCCTTAAATCCCCCATAGGTTTTTATTTATGTAGTTCTATTAACTATTTACAATGACTGAGTACTAGCTGATTTGAGTCTAATTTTTCAACCTTTTTATAGGATACAGGTGCTTTGCTTATCATTGCAATGGTTTTTTAAAAGAAATATGTTATGATTAGTTTCAAGTATACAGTATATTGGTTAGGCATTTATATAGTTTATGAAATAATCCCCCTGGCTCTCCACCTAGCCATTACATTAATGCTGACTGTATTACCTGTGCCGCTCCCCATCCCTGTGATCATCTATCAACTAGTGATTTGTACTTCTTTAATCCTTCACCCCTTTCTCCTGGCCCCCCAAAACCCCACCCTCTGGCCATCACCAGACTGTCCTCTATATTTGTGAGTCTGCTTTTGATTAGTTTGTTCTTTTTGTTCCTTAGATTCCGCATATGAGTGAAATCATATGGTATTTATTTTCCTCTGACTTCTTTTACTCAGCATAATAATTTCTAGGTCCATCCATGTCACTGCAAATGGTAAGATTTCATTTTTCTTTAATGGCTGAGTTCACCACAATCTGTTTTTACACATTTTCTCAAAAGCCACTTTGACAGTGTCACTTTACACTAAAATCCTGTTGGAGTACATCCTCTAAATTCTGCCTAGTTTTCCTGTCACTATTCCAAACCTACTCTTCCTCATAGTACCCTACTAGTAGTCCTAGTAGTACTGTATTGTTCACTTTTCCCCCTCTTACTCATTACTAGCTCTGTACTGTTGCTTATCAGAACCTCAAACATAAAGCCTAATTCTACCTTTTTACCCTTAAGACACTAAAGATTTTCAACACCAAATTCAAAATACATACTTACCCCCAAAAATGAGCATGGCAATTTTATCTGGTACCTTCTAAGTCATCCTATCAATACCCAACAGAAATTTCTCCCATGTCTAGATATGCTTTAATAACATCCTATTAGCTCCTGATGTACTGTGACAACTTAACACGTCTAATAATGTTCAATTGCCTTGAGTTTTAAAAAATCATGAAATTTCAGTTCTTGAAGACTAATTAATATTTTTATTTATAAAATTAAACAAATTTCACTCAGGGCAGGATAACTTCTTTTTCATACAAATTAAGCAGCATTCAAATCCCAATTTATAATATACACATTATGCATTTCAAATTTCATTGTCTAAACACTGGAAACGTCATCCAAAACCTATTTGGGGATTGAGGGACACTGTACAAAGCAACTGGCCTATAATCTTCAAAAATGCTGAGGTCATTTAATAGCAGTATTATATTATTGTTAATTTCCTGAGTTTGATAAAAAGTGGTTCTACAAAAGAATGTATTTTCAGGAAACATACACTGATGCATTTATGACTAAGGGACATTATGTCTGCAACTTCCTTTCAGGAAAAAAATACTGGGTGTGAGGGGAGAAGGAAAGGGAAGAGGGGGGGAAAGATGGTAAAGCAAATGTGGTAAAATAACATTTGGGGTATCTAGGTGAAAAGCACACTGGAATTTTTTTGTTATCAGTGTTACAACTTTCTCATACGTCTGAAATTATTCCACAATTTGTTAAAAAAATAACATACAAATGGGTAATCTATATTCATACCACTGCAACTGATTGATAGTCTAACAGCAGATGTGTTCTGAACCAAATGCGCTAAAGGGATAACAGTCCTTCTATACATCAGTAACATCTCCCTATCATTTACCACTTCCTAATCACTATCTGAGTAAGAGTGTATGGAACATGAAGATCTATACTACAGTTTCACAGTGAAGTCACTATGGTCCAAAAGTGATGACATGTAGCTAGCAAGTCAGTCAGGACTCTTAGGCCAGAGATGATCACACAATAATAGGCTGCTGTTCTTTATATGCTATTTACATAGGTTCATTCATGAAAGTGAAGGAAGGCAGACAGGTTACAATTATCCTAGAAATAATACGATTTTATAAGTTTTCATTAATTTTATTGAGAAGGCTATTGTTTCAGAATCCTTCCTTCCTAAATATCAGAAATCAAAAAGACTTAAAGTGAAGGAAGGCAGACAGGTTACAATTATCCTAGAAATAATACGATTTTATAAGTTTTCATTAATTTTATTGAGAAGGCTATTGTTTTAGAATCCTTCCTTCCTAAATATCAGAAATCAAAAAGACTTAAAAATACTGGGAAAAATACAAGGTAGAAAAACTTTGTAACACTTGAAATAACCACAAAATAAAGAAATCTGGCTAGTCTTTATTTTCATTATTCTCCACCTCCCTAGGATATAGATTGGTAGTTCATCAACATGTCTATCAGATCTGTGTATTCCTTTAAAAATACAAGATTACTGGATCTTATTCAAGACCTACTGACTTAACCTCAAAAAGTTCTATTAAAAAAAAATCTATCTGAAGGTTTGTGTGTGTGTGTGTGTGTGTGTGCGCGCGCGCGCATGCACATCTAATTTGGTTTAGAGGTTTATAAATTAAAATCAAGATAATTTAAAGTTTCATTTTATAGCAGGTTGTCAACTACTGAACTCAAATTAATATCGTAATTCAAGTAGATCTGGGGTCTTGAAAAGAGCACAACTACATAGAGGCTACATAGAAGGCAGAGTCCACTCCAGAAGGCAAGGCTCTGGAAAGGTCAAGAAATGTAATATGATAATAGAAGATGACTAGTTAGTTGGAATAGGCAAAGAATGATACAGAATGGAAGAGACAGCTCAAAAAAGTCTAAAACAAGGAAAGTGTTTTATGGCATTAACTTTAGTTACTTCTAGCCCATAAACAGATCCATGTGGTACTTTTCAATATTTTCTCTCTGATCAGTTTTCAAAAGAAGTATATGGAACATTCAGGATAGACACTTAACAGCCTTGGATAATCTAACTTCTTAGTACATTTACGGGCATGCTAGACTTTAGTGGGAAAAGATTTCACAATGCTTCTCACTATGCATATGTATCGCTTTGAAAATATTGATTTCACATTTCTAATATTAAAAACTTTAATTTTTCAAAGGACAATGCTGGCCAGATCATTGTCTAAGAGTTCTTTCACTTCATTTTAAATAGATTTTATGTCTTCAACATAACCAGTTTCTTTATTTTCTTTACAAAGTCCATTTAATGACCCAATACTCAGAGTTGATACTAAAAGCTAGACCCTGAAGATCCATAAAATGTATTCTTCTGTTAAGAAACAAAAAGGCAACTATCTATAAGCCTGATTCAACCTAGTATCTGCACATTAATATGGTTTTGGTGCCCTCCTGTAGACAATAAGCGTTTTTAAAAGACAACTACCATTTATTGAGCATTCTTTGGACACTGAAAAGCAAACTCTGCATAAAATGCTGTACTGTGCTGAACTGTCTCCCCCTGAAAGTCTGGCTTTTGTTTTGAACCATCCAGCTATGGTAATATGCCACAGCAGTCCTAGGAAACTAATACAGATTTTGCTGCTGAGTGGAGAGTTAATGTAACAAACACCTAAAAATGTGGAAGTGACTTTGAAACTAGGTAAAATGGGTAGAGGTTAGAAGAATTCTGAGATGCATAACAGAAAAATCCTAGATTGCCTTGAAAGAGATATTTGGTAGAAACACAGATAGTAAACGTAGTTCTGGTGAGGGCTGAGAGATGTGAGAAGCATGATAAAGAAAGCTTCTATCGTCTTAGAGAATACATGCACCATCATGAACAACGTCGGTAGAAATATGAACGCTAAAGATATTCCAAGTGAGGTCTCAGAAGGAAATAGGAAACATGTTATTGGAAACTGGAGGAAAGGCAATCCTTGCTATGAAGTGAACACTTGGCTGAAATGTGTTATGTTGCTGGAAAGCAGAACTTATATGGGATAAACTTGGATATTCAGCTGAAGCAATTTCAAGAAAAGTATTCACAGTATGACCCGGTTTCTCCTAGTTGCTTATGGTAAAATAAGAGAGAAAAGAATACGGAGAGAGAACTGTTTAGCAAAAGGAAACCAGCACTTGAAGATTTGAAAAAGTCTGGGCTTATCCAGAAAGTGCTGAGGAAACAGAGCCAGTGAATGTGGCTGGACACCCTGATTAATGGAAGGCCAACGATGCTTTTGAGAATTTCATATCAACAGAAACACTGCCTGCCTAGACACAAAGGGACGGAGATGGGACAAAATGAAAAGGTATGACTCCAAGGGTAGAGCCACACAAAGGCAGAGACCAGAGGGTGGGGCTACTGCCCCAGGAGATCCCAAGGACAGAGTATCTATCTAGGCACAGATGATTACTCTCAGGCCCTGAAACCAAATAAAACTTCCCTGCTGGGTTTCAGACTGGTAACTCCTTGATTCCTTCCAATTTCTCCCTTTTGGAATGGGAATGTCTATCTTATGGCTGTCCTACAACTGCACATGGAGAAAAATTTTGACTCAGGACAAATCATATAGAGAGTCTTGAATGAGACTGATTTCAAAAGCGATTGGAGGCTTTGAGTTGATGCCAGAATGGGTTAAGACTGTAGGGGGATGCAGGGATGGGGTGAACGCATTTTGCATGTGGGCCAAACATGAATTTTGGGAGACCAGAGGGAAGAGTATATATACTGGGTTGAACTGTGTTTCCACAAAAGATATGTTCAAGTTTTAACTCTTGGTACCTGTAAATCTGGATATAGGGTCTTTGCAGATGTAATCAAGTTAAACTGAGGTCTCACTGGATCAGGCTGGGCTCTTATCCAATTGGTATCCTTTAGGAGCAGATAAATCAGGGCAGACACGCATAGGAAGGATGCCATGTAACAGTGGAGGCAGCGCCTGGCGCGACGCTGTCTACCAGCTGCGGAAGGTCAGGACAGCCCTCTACAGCCTTCAAAGGGAGCATGGCCCTGGCCAACACCTAGTTTTGACTTCTATCTAGCCTTCAGAACTGTGAGTCAATAAATTTATTTTAAACCACCTACTTGTAGAAAACTAATACGTATGTTATGCTCTTAGCTCTGTGAGACAAAGATATTATTTCCATTTTACTTATGCCACTATAGGCTTAGAGAAGCTAAAACCTTATTTGAGAACGCCTAGCTAATAATCAGAGATTTTTTTTACTATTATGTCTGAAGAACTCACTTAAAGCTTTCAGTTATACTGGTATACTTCATGAAGAGCATTTAATGCCATATGTATTAATTCTAGGATATGCTTAAGGTTACATGGGGAGTAAAACACACAAAAATTTTCTGTTGTTAACTATATATTTGCCTTATAAAGACACGAACATTTTATTGGGGAAAATGAGTTTAAAAACCGACATGATCCTAATTAAAAATATAATCTTGCACATGATTTTAATATGCTAATATTAAAAGCAAAAACATGTCAAGAATGCTGTGCTACCTAGAATTTGTCCATTTTATCACAATATGTAAACATTAGATGCAAACTACAAACCAGATTAAAAACCTGTTGTTTCCATTTCTATTGCTTTTAATTTTTTTCTAAAAGCAATTAGTAACCTTACATTATAGCCCTTTTTAAAACTATAAAGGGAAGGAGACCATCCGCAAAGAAGATATTTAATGATCTTCCATTATTCATCAAAAAGCATTTAAACAGATTGAGTTTTTAACGTATGAACTACAGTCCTCGACTACTACTATTAATCATTTCTATAACTGATGCACCTTGTCTATTTCCATTATTCTATCTAAAAGGCTAGTTTATGCTTTGTTTCAAAAACTGCTAGAATCTTTTATCCTTAGTGAAAACTAACTTCTTACTCTGTGATTAACAGAAGGACACTTTAAAAACTACAACCCCTACCCGTTTCCCGAGGAGTGGTAGTGGGGTGAACTTTACTGGCTGCCTAACATGGGCAAAAGTATTTTCCTGCATTTATTAAATCATCTCACTGACCTAAATCCCCTTTTTTGGTTAATACTTTTGGTGACAGTTAATAAATCAGGCTGTATCTGCATTTCCTTGTGAATATTTCTTCTAAGATTTCATGTCCAGCTGCCTTTCCTGATTGAAGTGAACGAAATCTGTAGGAGCCAGGATTTTTCTCTTAAATCATGTTTAGTAAGGATCTGTACTGTACTATTTTAAGGTTTAACAAATTATGAATACTGAGAATAATTCTGATCCTAGACAAACGTAATAAGCACATGCATCTTCTCTCCTGATGGGGTTATGATGGTGGAAAGAGCGCTGAATTGGGTAAGTACTGTGAAAGCAGCATTTAATCCAGAAAAACATACCCCGCTCCCAAAGAAAAGAAGACCCTACAAAATACACACATGCAAAAATAAAACTCCACAACTGACTGTCACAGAACATTTCAAAGTGAAATAGGCCAAAGAGTATGATCCTAACACACTGATCAAGAACACATTACTTGGGAACACTCAAATAAGCTTTAATATAGAAATCTATGTAGGATATAAAGTAACTTTTTAAAATAAGTAGTCAGTGTCCAAAAACAGATTCATCAATAAAACATAAAGCAATAAAAACATTTGTTGAGAGCTGAATATTCTTAGAGTTGTAGAGAAAGGTCTGACCTTTCTTGCTTTAATCTAGTGAACTCAGAAGCAACTCTTATAAAATCTAGTCTGTGGACAATTTTGTACAAAAAAAAAAAAAGGAAAGATGACAATTCTAAAGGAAAGAATCATTGTTTTTAGAAAATGGAATTATTAAATAAAGTACAATAAGGCAACAGCATTACAATCAATGTACTATAACTGCTGGTTTACTTGTCTACATTCACCACAAAACTACAAACTTGAAGGTGGGTAAGGAAGGCGGTTTTTTCCAACACTATCTCCTGTCAAACAGCAGACATCTGGCATGTAGGTATTCAGTATTTGCTGAACGAATATATAAGCAAAAATTCTATTCAGACATAAAAATTCTAACACGGAGGTCAATAAAACTACACAGAAAAGATAAACATAAAACAGGGACTAGTCTAAATATATAGTAACGTTATCACTATACTATTTAAAATATTTTAAAATAACACTTAAAGAAGATCCTTATCTGATGTTCTAATTTGAAAATTAATAATAAAGTATTTAAAAAGACCTTTGAAGTGAAAGGCATTTAATTTGAAGTAAAGGTCAATTGTTAGCAAGTGAAAAGCCATGAAGAGGCCAATATATTGCCATTCAAATTAACTTTTCTCACCAACTCACAATAGGCTAAATTATATTTTACCACAATTTTATTAAAAGTTCACAAAATATCTAGATGTAGAGAACAGGAAAAGATCCTTTATATATTCATTGATAGATTATTAGACAGAAATAAAAACATCCCTTGAGAAGTGGCGTGGTATCTTAGAATTTATTAACTTTATGACTAGAAGTAATGTAATTTCTTTAAGAATGAAAATTGTGTGTGTGTGTGTGGTCTAGGAGTCAAAGTTCATTTCTCCCATTTGGATATTCAATTGCTCTAGTCCGACTTACTAAAAAGACCATCCTTTCCAAACATACCAGAGTGGTACCTTGGCCACTTAACAAGTAACTAAATGAGTAGGTCTACTTCTAGATGCTCTATTCTATTCCACTAGTCCATTTATCTATCCTTGAGCCAATATCACAATTTTAATTATTGTAGCTTTATAGTAAGTTTTGATATCTGGCAAAGAAGTTAATTCTCTAAGTTCTTCAAGAGTGCCTTGACCATTACTTGCCTCTATTTTCCCATCTACATTGTTCAACTTGTCAACTTTTTAAAAAAAAATCTAAAAACATGATATGTCTGTTTGTCTTCTTCAATTTCTGTCAGTTTTATAGTTCACAGTACAAAAGATCTTGCCCTTCCTCCACTGGACTTATTCCTGGGTACATTACAAAACCACAGCCTCATATGTTGAAAATATTCTCAATGAGATACAGGTCAATTTTGAACATTGTTCCATGAGGCATGTGCTGCTTTCATCATTAAGGTTATTTGGCTAAAGCTGAAGATCTCTCATGAAGCACATCTGCTTATATTTTAAAAGCGATTTTTTTTTATTCTGTGTTTATTTAATGTACACTACTCAGTGCATAAACACAGTACAATGATTTGAAATGTATCTGAAGGAAAAGTAGATACAATGAATAAAAGAGAAAATGACAGCAAATAATACAAAATTACCATCAGAAAAATTAAAGAAAAAACTTCAATTTACAAAATGTTATCAAGGGGAAAAAAGTGCTGAAACATATACAAAAAGAGATGAGACTTTTCTATTTTCTATCTCTCATCCCGTAAGCTTATCTTCAAAAATTTAACATATCTGATGGCAAGCAAAGTTCACATTAATAGAAGGAAAGTAGGTAAGAAGAAAAAAATGCATTAGGGAAATGATGAGGGGGACAAGGTCAAAGGCTCATGTGAACACACAAGTGATCCAGGAATTTACGAGTTAAAAGGGAAGAGTGAACTAAAGTTGTATGCAAATTATGAATTATTTCCACTCCTAAGATTAATGGTGAAAACATTCTCAGATACTAGAACCACTAAATCATAGATGGTATTAAAAGATAATGAGTAAAACATAAGGGCAAAATTAATCACTATGACCCCAAATTATAATTAAGATTAATAAAACTGTGCAGAGAAATGAAACATAAATTTCTCCATACAAATAATAATTTTAGAATTTAACAACACATTTCATGTTTATCAACACATCAATGACTTTTAGACACACAAAGGCTTGAAGCAATGCTTAAATCTACACCACCATGAGACCTGGAAATCACATTCTGCTGAGGGCTGGATATGCTATACTGTAGCCAGTCCCTGAGACGCCTGCCTTATGATTTATACATTCTTATTTCATGGAGTAGACAATATATTTGGACCTTAAAAATGTCTAGACAAGACCTTTTCTGTAAATCTCAAGAATAACTAAATTGAGAAAGGGATATGGAAGTCTAGTAATTTTATACACAACTTTAAAAAAACATAACCTATGCCATTGTGAGATAAACAGTTTCTGAGAGATAATTAGAATATTGTTATTTCACACTTTGTAAAACTGTTGAGTTCATTATAGAACAGCGTAACAGAAAAAGCAAGGATAGTACCAGGAATCAGAACTGTGTCTAGCCTCAGTTCTGTCACTTACTGGTTTGGGCAAGTCTCCTGGGTTCATATGACCTAAAATTTTCTCATCTTTAATGGGCATATCACTAAGCCAGTCTATGTTAACAATTAGGATGAAATGAAATAATGAACATGAAGGTGCTTTAGAAAACTATAAAATGCTAGTTGGTTATATGGAGCTTACTACTTAAAGAATAGTACTTTCAACGAAAGTTTCAAAAAATTATGTTTTCAGCTTTAAGGGCCACATATGAAACTCAGAAAAACTGAACACAGCCTTACAATCAATTTGATCATACTTGTTTTAATTCTTAAAAACTTCTAAGAGAAGCAACTGACTAAATCTGCCAAAAACTAGCAATTTTAACAGATGTAATTACTACTTAACAGAAAAAATAATACTAAAAATTAATATTATCCTGCCTGTACTTAATATAAAATTTGCTGTGGTTAGAGAACAGGTTATAAAATTTTCCAATTTGTAGCTAACTAAAATATCATTGGATTACAGAATACATGACATTAATGACTCTTCAGAAGTGATAGCCACTTTTCAATAAACTAATTTCAAAGCTTGCATTACTTTCCAGTACCTTTTTCTTAAGAAAAAGGTAAGCTAGTTTAAAAATAAAAAGGTACAAGAGAAAAATTTGTTGGTTTGTCATGGTCTAGATTAAATAAAAATACAGAATACTGCTTTAGACACAAGTTTCGTATCAACCTAATTACTACAAGCATAAAGATCAGAATAAATCAGAAATCAACAACATTTTAAAAGTTTACTAAAAGCAGCAAAAGAAAAGGAACAGGAAGGAAAGAACTAGTTAGCTAGCTCCAGGTGGAAGAATAAATAATACTGGAAATATTTAATGTTCTTTCATGGGGAGTACAAAGCATCTCAAAATAAGATACTGACTTCTATCAGACAGAATGATTCAAGAAACAACTACAGGCAGATTTTTCTTCCATCTCCACAGATCAATATAACATGAGAAAATAATTCTCTTACTATTCAATGCTAAATCTGAGGCCCAGAATATGACAATGCTGTTTCTCTTTCCCTGTTCTTTTCACACCTCAGTTCTCCAACTCTGAGTAATTTAAATGCTGCTTTTAAAGAGTTTGAAGTCAATATGGGAGCCAATCCTCTGAAGGGTTTCCAAATGTCCAAAGATGGTAAAATTTTAAGATAAAAAAAAGGTATTGAATTGATGTCTCTCAGACTCCAACAGATTGAAACAGAGCAACTGTCCTAAAAATCCATCAATTTATAGGTAACAATGATGATTTTTAAACATGAGTCACTTTTAGAAGTTGCTAGGTATCAACTCATTCTCAAAGTTAGAAAATAAAGGAAAGAAATCAAGCATTATCTTGATTCCTACATGAACCATATTTCAGGGTAACCTCACAACTGATGAGGAAAAGTTCTTTTTTTATAAAAAAGGTAATAAATGCAGAAGGACAGAATTAAAAGTATCACCATTCTGCAATCTCTGAATATGAGACTGATATTTAGGCAATGATCAGTTTGACTACCTTACAGTGGATATGAGCAGACATGTGCCTCCTAATATGGTGCAACAGAAAGATATGATACAGAACCACATCTTGCTGAAAATTACAAACCAAACATGAGCCTCTAGATTTAATTCCATTTTACAGAAAATAGAGAATAAAGGAACATGTTAAGTACTACCATGTGGAAAAAATAACCAGAGTCAAGAATGGGAAATTCAAGAGGACAAAGTTTCTTCAACAAATATATGAAAATAAAATTAAAAAAAAAAAAAAAAAGGGTGGGGGGAGAGTTCTCTATTAAAAGACATGTCAAACAAATGCAATATACAGACCTTATTTGGACCCTGATTCAAACAACACAACTATAAAATGATATTTAAGTAAAATAGGTTCATGAGAGTGAGAAATTATTAATTTTAAAAGGTACAACAATTATATTGTGGTTATAAATTTTTAAAACAAAATCTCTATCTTTGAGAAAATTCATACAAGAAAATTATTTTTTCAGGTTTCTGACTTATTAAAAAAGTAACAAGATTGCAAATCCTAACAAAAATTTTAGTTTACAAAAAATAACAATCAGAACCTGTCAATTGAAATGCTAATTAAAAAATGACTACTAGTCATTTGCTAAAAATACTTATGTTAATTAAATAACAATTTTTAAAATGAGACATTCTTTTTGGAAAGCCAGAAGCACACAGTGTTGCTATTAGGTTTTCTGTGACTCAAATAACTAGCAAGAGCAAAGGGAAAACTGGTTAAAAAAAAAGTTAGTGTTTTATCCAATACAGATATCAAGACCTACTAATAACTATAATGATCACATCTTAAAATCTTATAAAAAAATAACCTGGAACGAATTCCAACCAATTCTAATGAAACTGACAACTTATCTCTATCTAATGGTACTAACGTGTGAGCTTAGTAAAATTATTTTTTAAATGGATATGCAAATTAATTTCCACAAGTATTTTATGTCAAAAACCTTAATAACTTTGATTCATAAAGAGATCCACTTCAAGTATATACTATTTTTTTTTAGATAATATGTAAGAAATTTTTTTTAGATAATATGTAAGTCTTCCATCACGACTGAATCACAGGAAAGCAAAGGATCAATTATCTCCATGAACGCTGTGCAAAGAGCACACTGATGAAATTTACTAAATTATTTTCAACCTGGCAGGGTCTATTTTTTGATAACATTGTAAGTTACATTACAGCTAAAGTTAAAGGAAACCAGAGAGCACAAAATAATCTGCAGATAATTCCAACTAGGTATATTGAAATATCAGGTTTCAAGCTGAAGCTACACTGAAGAGTTTAACTATGGGTACAAAAGTGTCAGGATAATGTAGAACTGCTGGTCCAAGTGATGATTATTCCTTATAATTGACTGGAGTTCCTTCCCTAAGCATCTATATAGCTAAATTCTTTACAGTCTAAAAAATATGTATCTATATTGTTTAATTATAGAGACACCTAAAAAGTAATATATAATCCAATTTCTAAGAAATCTATGTAGAGTGATGAATGTCATTTATGCAGGCTCTAAAGCACAACATAAGCAGTTAACAGTTGACAAGAATCTGATCCGAAACTTACCTATGAATGACAGGACACAACAAATATAATCTTAACAAATAAGACATAAAATTATTATGAAAGGTATATTTTTAGGTTTGTTATGTTTGAAATTTTTATGTCCATTTCAAAGTTTCAAATGCATGTCTTATGGGGTGGTGGTGGTGGAGGTGGTGGAAGTAGGTCTGAATAGAAACAACAGTAATTAGAAACTGATTAGCTTCTGCACTAAGATGAGAAATGAAGGAAGGTGTTAGACTAAAAAAAAAAGTGATGAGTTTACACAAATAGTGCTGCAAGGCAGATCACAGGATGCCACCAAATAAATATCCTCAAGAGAACAAAGGCCCAAAACGTAGGGCAGAAGGCCCTTCTTTAAAAAAAGGAATCCAGTCCACTTTGCAATGACATGATTCCAAATGAAGATTACTGCAAAAGATACCTTTGTTACATCAACCTTTACTGTGCAATGAACTTTAGGACAAAACAGCTATACCCTTATGATGGGGGCAGGGGTGGTGGTGTCAAACAATTGCTTTTATCTGCTTACAACAGCAACATTACTTCTTAAGTAGCAAGCAGATTTAAATAGTTCCAATGACATAAACATCAGCAACAGAATCCCTCACTTTTAGTTTTAGTTGAGGTAACCAGGATTACAAAAATCCAAAATCTAATTTTAATGAAATTCTTTCTTTGTGGAAATAGGGATTCATACACAGTCTGATATCCAAAAACCCTTCAAAATATACTGTTAACTACATGGATAATTTCTGGAGAGAGCAGAAAGAGGGAAAAAAGTAACCACTAATTCAATAATCTTAGAGTAGGGGCAATTTTAATAATCAGATACAAACAAAAGTTCTAAATGCTCCAACTTCAAGGGTACAACAAACTTAAACCATTTTTTCCCTTTAAACAACATATTTAAAAGTAAGAGAAATATACGGACCAAACCCTTAAGATTCTCTAACTCACAAACATACTAAATTCATATATCCTGATATAATCCTTTGGTAAAATGATCAGGTATTCAAAGGCCAAAGCAAAAACCATTGTATGAAACTAAATTATGTAAAGTTAGATAACTACGTGACTAAGGTTTTTTTTTGTGTGCAAAAACTTTTGATAGTGCAATTTCTCTTTCGCTACCATGTATAGTTGAATTTTCAAATGATCTAAAACATACACAAATCAAAAGCACAGACAAGAAAACACACTACTGTATTTCATAAAAGGAACATAAGATACAATAGGGGTCTTTACCTTACAGTACATTAGACCCTCGCTTTAAATTTTCATGACAGAACTTTTTCAAAAGGCTAATATCTAAAAGCAAAAGCAATTTGGCATGTTTTATCCAACATTAAATATTTTACATATATTATAAACACACACAAACACACTTACATGTATACATACAAATAAAAAGGGTTTTGGTTTTTTTTTTTACCTAAATGCAAACTGGATGAGGATCCATGTGATGAAAGTGATGGCGGTGGCGTAAGTGAATGTCCTGGAGTTTGGCTTGGCAGAGGCATGCCTATTGGACTTGGAGAGGAGGAAAATCCCAGACTATTGTAAAATGGTTGCCCTATGGGTGCTAGGCTGCTACTAGATCTTTTGTACAAGTCAGAGCTAGTAGATAGAGACTCTCTCCTTGTGGCACTACTACTTGCAGAACTGCCAACTGAAGAAGAAATAAAAAAAACCCTAATTACATACAGTGTTAACTGAATAAAACCTATCCCCAACTCTTGCTGGGAAATAACAGAAGTGATCACAATAATTATTTCTAGAAACATTATGGAGAGGATAATTACTGTGATAACTATATATACACTACCTTATTAATCATAGAAGGGTATAAATGCACCCCAATAAAGTAACCAAATACTTAACAGAGCAGTCATATGTTCATTATTTCACACATTATTTACCAGTGACACATATGATTATTGTGCTTTAATACCCTGGTATGATTTGTAAACCCTGGAATTGTAAGTTGTCTGCTTTATGATATATTAGAGAGTAAATTCCAACAATTTTGGTTGTGTCCTAATCTCCAGAACCAGTTTCTTAGACTTCATTCAACTCAATGCCAAGTAAAGTTTATATTGATAAATAGGATATTAATACATTTCCCTTATCATTCACGTTTAATTTGGCTTCTACCTTGTGTTCAAAACATAGTACTTTAAGTCCATATTGGCCCGAATATTAGTCAGTTGTCAAAAACATGGCAGCTTATTCCTCAGTACTTTTCACACTACACATTCTCCTTATTCAACAAATAAATTACAAAATACATGTGAAAAAACTCAACTTTTAGAAAATTAATAGCTCTCATTACTGTTATCACACCAAAAACATGCTTTCACTTACCCTCAGGATCTTCCATTCCTAAGATTTTATTACTGTCCTCGTTAGCTTCTTACTCAAAGTGAGGACTGCTCAGCCTTTTTTTCCTCTTAGATAATATATAATTATTTTACATCACATCCCTTATTGTACTATATACTAAGTATTTTTTACACAATTCCAAATTACACTATTAACCTTCTAGTCTCTTTTTCCTTTTATATTCTACAAAACCATAAGAGAATGGCAGAATCACATGAACGTGTAGCTATGCATGTGTGCATGCTCAGAAGAACAATTCAAGATCTGGCTATTAACATGTATCTAGATAATTGTATTGTTTATCAAGTGTTTAAAAGGGTTGTCCAAAAATCCCAATTCTTAAGTCTCATTTAGAGTTCATATCTCCAAGTATGCTTCTTTCCTATTTCTAAGTACTGGTCATTAAACCAATGCCTTTTATATCTAAGGGAATTTTATATTACTTTCCTTAACCTTCAGGTTTTTTAAAGATATGCTCTATATTCGGACCAATATGGTAATTTGTTTCAAGAGAATTGTAAAGTCTCTATTAGGTCTTCGTTTTCAAATAGTTAAGTCAATTACAAGTGGGTCATAAGGGTATATATTAGGGAAAAATTAAGCAGAGCACATGATGGGTAGAACAAGTTAGGCTGATAATACACATAGGAAACTTTATTACATTAGTTTTTGCCAAATTCAAAATTCTATAAAAGAAAAATACTGGGCTCACGCTACTGTATTAAAAAAAATATTAATTATACTATTCAACCTTTTATACCAGCTAGTGTAGTTTCTGAAAGACTGACTCTTTTATTGCAAATTTTACACCTTAAAATATCATTTAATGGGAAATACTAAGTAACTATATGCATTTTAATAGCAAAAAATATATAAACACTAATGTGGTAAACTGCTTCTTGAGTTGGTTTTGGAAAAATTGTCAACATAAGCTACATTAACTATACTAATTTAAAAGGACACTGTCAAAGTGATTTTTCTAAGACATGGCTATATTTTAAAGTCCTATTTATTGAAAAAACAATTTAACTGACAAAGAAAAAGACAAAAGCTCTGTAGTAAGAGCAGTAGCATTATTATTCTCCTGGCAAATAATCAAATAAACCATAGTTTTGACACATGCAGTATTATTTTCCTCCAAAAAGGAAAAAGCCAAGCCAAACATTTAAAAGTAATTCAGAAACAGCTTTACTTTCAACATAAACTGGCTCTTTAAGTTTTACTATATGCCTCAATTCTCAGCAGCAGTATGACTGAAATATGAAACAAAGTCTAGTTAAAATATCTAAGAAGCCAGACAATGGAGTCACTAATCATTTATCAACTATGCATAAAATCTTAAATTACACACTTTCAATTGTAACAGCACTTTCTAAATAATGGGTCTTCAAAAAGAAGATTTAATTACTGTATTACAATGGCTAAGCTTCCTAGTCAACTGTTATAAATTAGGGTATTTAACACTATAAGCATTAATAATTACATCATATAGGTACGAGGATGACTGTGTGTATTACTGTGTATGTAAATGTGCACATAATCACACTACACTTTAGATTTCGCATAGGCATGCAACTGCCATGATGTGAAACGGCAACGGTAGATTTGTTGTAAGAGTGAGTACGCACATGTAGCACTTGAACGAATTTTCACAAAATGTCTAAGAGAAGGGAGAAGATGAATGACTATTGACCAGCATTCGGCACTGGCAATCATTAATATCCTCTGAAGCAAGAGGAAACAGAGGTAACTGGAATGGAAATCGAGTGGAGTAAGCAATGCTTATAAATAAGGAAGGCATGAAGAAGGTAAGTTTATGGGAAAGAGGCATCTGCAAGAAACATTTGTAGGAAACAAAATGTTCATGCCAACCAGTTCCTGCAGACGGGAAACGTTTGGACAACTATGAGACAAATGGGAATTTGGAAGAATTAGGTAAGGGGGCCTACAAATTTATACTAGACCACCAGTGACATATTTTATTAGAAAAGGGGAATACAAGGTTCAAGGTTCTTCTCTATTTTCCCTGGATTATTTAGGGTCTAAAATCTAGTTGAGAAACTATTTAAAAAGTTTATTTTTTTAAGTTATATGTTTTTTGAGTTTCTTCGGTAGATTTAAGGTTATGTGGGGAGAATGCTTGTCAATTGCAATAAAAACAAAACGTGAATCTTACAGGAATGCTTGAGCTGGAGATAAAAATACTAAACTCTAAAAGGAATGAAAAACCTCAAGTTAGGAAAATTAAATAAAAGACTGTTCAGTCTCCATGTTCCCTAGATTTCCCCCTTATAAGTTCTTATTCCCATTCTTTAGGTAATTTTGTTAGGCAAGTATGATTATTTCCTTATTGTATGTCATTATAACAACAACAAAAAAATTCTGCATCTAAAAGTTTAAAGCTATTCTTGATTATTCCACCTATAAATATTAAAAGTTTAGAAGACACTTTTTAGAAAACTGACATTCATATTAATAATAACTGACACATGCTAGTATTGCCATTTTCCACACCAGGAAAGAATATAACTTAATGTGGTGGGAAAACAGATGAGAAGTAGATATTAAAGATTCTAGGATGTTACAGAAAGAGAATAATCTCTTGCGGTCCGAATACATAGCCCGGCCCCTCCTGAAGAAAAGGCTGCCAACTGTACTGAAGAGTGAGTGTAAATACAAATAATACTCCTGAATACTCTGGAAACCTCAGAGAACAAGACTGTAAGGTATGGTTAACAGTGGGCCTCCTCTGATTTCCCATGGTTTTTCCTCAGTTACAAAAATGAGAAAAATTGGATGGGTAAATTATTTAACAGTTGGATTTCTTAAGTATTCTTTATCAAACTAGAAAATATCCTTTTAAATGAATTTTTGTTGATAAAGGCTAAATTATTTAACATAAAATACAGATAGGCATATTGGTAGTTTCTAAGCTGTCTCTGTTTAGAACAATTGGTTATATTTTATTTTTATATATTATGCCAAATAAAGAAAACCATAATGAAACATTAGCATTTAATAAGCATAAATCATCCAATAAGCACATGGACAATTATTTTAAAATACTAGAACTTAAGATGGCAAAAATATTTACTTCCTCAAACACTAATATTATGTAGAGAATAAAGAAGAGCTAATGATTAGCATAAAATGCACTGCTCCAAACAAACCTTACTAAAACAAAAATGACAATAATCTGATTCTTAAAGCCAGGGGGGAATGTATATTTGAGAAAAGGATGGGCTGCTTGAAATGAGTTATACGTTTATAAATGTTTAAAGATTTGCAGGAGGTAGTTTCTCTTCTACAAAATTAAACCAGTAAACCAGTATTTTAATCTTATCTTTTCTATACTAAAAACTATTATTGCTTATCTTAATGTCAAAAAAATACATATACCTCACATCCATTCAGCAGAGTACTCATCTTAAAAAGAAACGTACCTGATGAACCAAATCCACTGAGGGCTGAGCCTATAGCAGCGCCCAAAGAGCTGCTGCTTCCAAAGCCAAGAGATGTACTTCCAGGCTGGCCAGGTCCGTGAGAAAATAAAGAGCTGCTCTGGGAGCTATTAGTCAGAGAAGTGCTCCCATAAAACGAATTCGACTGCAGATTAGTGCTTGGCTGCTGCTGCTGCTGCTGCTGCTGCTGCGGTGGCTGAGTGCCAATTGGCCGAAATAGACCATTTGTGCTGCCTGTAAGATTATTTGCAGTTCCTCCAGCTGCTGCTGCCGCTGCTGCAAAAGAAATTTTGGATTCTCCTTAGAACTTCTGAGATGATTCTCTATTTTTAAATCTCTCAAACACCACCAAAAAAATATTATCCCTGAAAATGTCCCGTACACTTACCAGCTTGTGCTGCTGCTGAACTAATTAAAACCGGGGCTGGAGCCATTAATCGAACTGGAGCTCCAAGGCCAGTTCTTGCTCCAGGGCCAACCACTAAGGCACCAGTCTGATCATAATAGGCAGTTGGGGTTAGTACTTGATAGCCTAGATAATATTAAAATAAATGTTTACTATTGAAAACATTTATTATAGAAAACACATGTTTACTTTCCCCTGAATTTGTGTTTTTATCAATGAGAAAACACAGCTATTGTATACTATTAATAAAAAACCCGTACACAGTTACCATGTGAAAAGCAAAAACATGTGGGAAGATATTACCGCTTATATAAAAATGTCACTTTCCTTGATATATAGAAAGTATAGGCTATCGATGGCTGATACTAAAATGTATTTCCATTTAGTCAGTTCCGAGAGAATATATTATAGAAAGACGAAGGGAAGTAAGGTAGAACATTAAAAAGAAATGTTTATTATGCTATTTTAGTTATGTTCTAAATCAAGTACTTCATTATTGGCATTCCCTTAAGATTTTTATTTGCAAGCACTCCTTTAAAAATTTAAATGATAAGTATACCTTAAAATCATAAGGTAACGGTCTATTTGGGAAGGTTCTCAAGTTAGAGTTTGAATAAAAATCATGCAGGCATTAGTTTATAGCCCTGAACACAAGGTAGGTGACAATTTGCAGTATTCTGAACTATAGGAGAGTTTACCTCTCAGCAGTCTTTTCCCAGCAGGGATTCCTCATCTGAACCACAGAATAGAAAATGACTATTCTGAAAAGAAAAGTGACTATTTTGCCAATTCTCCTAAAAATGGTACATAACAAGTACCACTGTAGATGCATAGAAGGGAAGTAAACTATATATAGTGGATAGTTTAAGACAACAGGACTTAGTTCTCTCCCAGAATTCAAGCTGAGAAAGGCTTCCTTATACAGTAACAAGGGCTTAGGCTCGACAGTCTAAAAACCATTTGCAAAAATGTACCGGCAATCTCTGATACTTTTGGTTTAAACGCTAAGACCACTAAGACACTTTCATATGCAAAGGCTGTTTTTTAAATTAAATACAGCAATTTTGTTTTACAATTACAGTTTTATCTTAATGGACATAAATTAAGAGGACTCTTCAAATGAAGAGACACACAGGGCAAAATCTAGGAGGGAATGCTGAGCTTCAGAGCACTCTCAAGGAGGAAACTCATGGAGTGACAAATGTGAAAAGATTATTAGATTTCCAACTAGATAAGGTAAATGGGATATACAACTCTAAAGTTCAAGAGAGGTCCAGGCTGGAGTTATATATCTGGGAATTATGACAGGATGAAATCACCAAGAAAATAAAAAAGGGGCCTATGAACTGAAGAGTACATCACATTAAGAGGTTAGAGAGGAGGAACCAGAGAAGACACTTAGAAGAAATAGCCAGTCAGAAAGAAAGAAAACTGGAATAATATGGTCTCTTGAAAGCCAAACAAGAATTTCAATGAAGACTGAGTGAACAAAAATGTCAAATCCCGCTAAAAGCCATTAAGAGTTGAGAACTGACCAATGGAGTTAGCAACATAGAAAGTCATTCTGGTAAGGAACAAAAGCAAAACTGGCAAGTTCAGTAGAGAACAGAAGTAGCACGATGTTGTTCCATAGTGTAGCGGTTAGCACGTCTGCTTTACACCCAGAAGGTCCTGAATTTGCGCCTCAGTAGAGCCACGGTCCATCGTCTATGGCCATGCCACCCTGAACAAGCCTGATATCTAATCTCAGAAACTAAGTAGGGCTGGGCCTGGTTAATACTTGGATGGGAGACCACCTAAGAAGACCAGGTGCTGTAGGCATAAATAATAATTAAAAAAAAAAAAAAAAAGAGGAAGTACCACGAAGTACAGAAAATGCTTTTGAGGGGTTTTGTTGTAAAAAGGACTAAAGAGGAGCTAGAGAAAAAGGGAATATGAGAATAATTTTTTCTTAACCAGAAAGAAAACACATCAAGAACACAAAACAGTATAATGACTATGTATAAAAAAGTCTAACCATCGCCTAAATCAAGAAAATTGCCCAAGATCCCATCTCTCCCATGTCCTTGCTGTCTTCTCTTTCCCTTAGAGTTACACACTACTTTACTATCCATAAATGCCTCCCCTCTCATCATTTGGTTTGAATTATTTAAAATTTTTTATATATGATTCACCCATGTGATCATGTATAGATCCTCTCTAGTTTACATTTCCATTACTCTATAAGCACCTATTGGATGGACACCAAAATGCACTTATTCATTCAACATTTACACTGTTCCCTGTTTGGGGCCACTACCAACAGTACTGCTATGAACATTTCTGTGCATGCATCCTGGAGTGTTATGTGTACATACTACTCTACGTATCTATACTAGCCGACACCCTGAGTCACAGGTTATATTACTTTCAATTTTGGTAAATAATGCCAAACTGCTTCCAAAATGATTGTGCAAATTTACACTCTTACCACCTTGCTATTAACAGTTCCTAATGCTCCATGACTTTAATAATATCTGATGTCAGACTTTTAAAATCTAGCAAATCTGTAAGATTTGTTTAAGTGTTTTGTTGTGGTTTTGATTTTCTTTCTACAAAACTAAGGAGGATAAGCATCTTTTCCTATTTAACTGCGCATTTGGATTTCCTCTTAAGAAAGGCCTGTTCAAATCTCTTTTACCCATTTTCCTATTAGACTGCCTTTTATTATAGATTTATAATTCTTTATGTATGCTGGATCCAAGTCCTTCAGTGTTTTAACATATTGCAAGTATATTCTTCTATTCTTAGCCTTCAATCTTCTTTATGGCGACTTCTAAGGTAATAGGGTCAAGTTTATTATTTCCTTTACTTTCACTAACAAAACTTCCTTATATTATCTTCTAATAGCTTTGTAATTCCACTTGTCACATTTAGGTCTAAAATCCAAATAGATTATTGAACACAGGGTAGGGCAGGGGTTCAATTTCACTTTGTTTCCCAATAACCAACTTATTTTTAGTATTTTCAACTGGATGGGTGACTGTGTCCCTAACCCTTTGTTGTTCACGAGTCAACTATTTAATTTATAAAACAAGTCATTCTTCTCTACTGTTTTGTAATGTTTTGCTATTAATTAGGTATCCATTTCTCTTGGGACTTAACTTTTGGGGGGCTCCATTCCATTCCATGGTCTTGTGTCTCCATGCAACAATTTAGCCTCAGCTTTAGAGTAAATCTTACTCTAAAGTAAGTCAGAACAGAGCAAGTCCTTTTACTTATTTAAGAGTGTTTTAGCTAATTTCGACCCTTTGAGTTTTCATTAAATTTTAGTATGAGCTGTAAAAATATCACAGAAAGAACCTGTTAGGATTTTTGATCGGGAATACATTGAAACTACAAGTTAATATGGGGAGAATTGACATGTTCAAAATAATGAGTTGTCCAATGGTGTCACTTTCCTTAGGTATCCCCTTTACTTTAATCACAATAAAACTATTTCCCATGGAAATCATGCATACTTTCAGTTAAGATTGATTTCCAGGTATTTGCTACTACTGTAAATAATTTAAAATTTTTTCCATTTTCAACCATTATGCTGTTGGTTGAAAAAAGATTTTTATATTTTTATATCCAAAAACTTTAATGCAAACATATTAATTTTAATATTTATTTACAGATTCACTGGTAAAAAGCAATGAGAAAGGTGAGAAAGCCCAGAGAATAAAATATCACAGAAGTGATAGTAAGAATTGCAGGAAGCTGGACATGGTCAACATGGTGAAATACAACAAAGAATTGAGAAAAATACGAATAGAGAAGAGGAGTTCATACTTTGCAATTGTCACTGAGTTAACAGTAGAGCCTCTATAAATCATGGAGGCAGGGCTTAAAGCAGAATGTAAATTTTGGCAAGTAGTCCAAGAGGGAAGCACAATAGAAGAAAAGATTTTTAGGATGAGAAGGCAGATTAACACAGTGGTTAGGGATGGAGCTGGAAGAGGAAAAAAGGGCTAAAAAGACAAGACTAAAAAACAACAGACAGCACACAGGATCAAGCAGGAGGATTAAAAGTCCATAATCAATACCAGGGATTTGATGGATGAGAGCTAAAGAAAACTAAAAGGTGGAAAGTTAAGGACTACATGAGGCTTGAAACATCATTTTCTCAAGTTAGCTCTTTTATTAGCACATTAAAGTTTTATCTATGTAACAATTTAAAGAAAGGAGAATTATCTCATAGTCCTGGGCAGAACGAAGTAAGGAAGGCATCAGAAGTAAGTTTTTGACTGAGAGAATCATGTGAACAGTCAACTGGTCAGTCACTTAGGCATACAAATACTAATTCTAACAAGGCCTCTTTTGTAGGAATAGTTTTTACATTTATATTTGTAAAGAGACTAAATGTGGCTCAGGTTAGGAAAATAATGCCCCCCCCCAAAACTGCACATGCTTTTAATTTCATAATTTTTTTAAAGATACAATCAATTGTTTTTAGACAAATATAGTATAAAAGTGGCTTTCTTTTAAGGTCACCAACATAAGAGTTCACTGTTGAACAACAACAACAAAACCCCAAAGCGATAAAGAGCTCTCTCATAGAATGGGAAAAAGTGAATATAAAAATAAATTTTGAGAAGACCAAAGTTGACAAAACAGCAAAATGCCTTAATATTTTTAATAAATAAGAGCTGAATATGAAGAAAGGAAGCAAAGACATATATAAGAAATGAATAATAGGACCAGCACCAAGAGCCTATAAAAAGATTAGCAATAGTTACAGACAGCACCAATATACAAAGGCCAGAAACACTCTCCTCTCTCAGATCAAGGTCCTATTTAGAATCTGCTAAGGCAGGCCTGCTGTACTCCCATGACTCTTCTTCCCTTTGTACCTGCAGGTAAAACCCAACAGGAACACAGTAGTTTTATATTAGCAGCGCCTTTCAGAAACTCCTAGCTCAGTTCTTTCTAGCCCTGCCTCCATGTCCCTCCATTTGCCTACAACGTAAGCTTCAAAGTCCATTTCTCAAAGGGCTGCTTCTCCCAGCATTTCTAATCCACAATGGCTTCAGGGACAGCAGTATTAACATTTTCTCTTTATCTAGTGGGTAAGACAAGATGATAAACCCAGACCTTAAAATTTCAGAGCAAACAAAATGAATGCAACTGGTGTAGAAATCCTCAAAAATAACAGAGAACTATTTAGCAGCACTTAACACATAAAAGAAACCCTAGATCACCTAAGTAAGGATATTTTCCAATGCATTCAACACATTTCCTAAATGATCTAAATAGAAAATTTAACTACATTACAATTAAACTGGAACTCACATTTCCTTAATAGGTAATCTTATATGAGTAGCTGTTTCATATACTAAAAGTGAAAAATAAGATACTTAAGAGTCTTCAGGAATGGAATGAAGAAGCATAACAGAGAGTGATACATTATCTACTGATAATTCAAATGTAGTCTTTAAATCTCACTTTATAAACATAACTGCTGCCTTACTGGCTTAAGAAAAATACCTTCTTTCCATTATTGTCAAAGTAGTAATTTTCTATCTAGTTTCATAAAAAATCTGCTCCACAAAAAAAAGTATTTTGTTGATTCTTTCTAAAAGTTGTACTGGGGTAATGGGCAGAAAATTTTTAAATTTTCTCTATATTAGGCTTTGATAGGCATATTGCACTCATCCCTATTGTTATAAATACCAACTTTAAAATACTATAAACGGGCTAAACAATGTTCAATATTAACTAACTATTCTTATAAGGCAGGAATGGCAAATAGGTTTTGTCTTACATGCCAACTCTAACCTACTGGTTTTATTTCTTGAAGGATGGCAATGAGAATTCTGGGCCACATTAGGGTGGAAAACTGCTACAGTTTATTCCATAATAGAAAAACTGGCTGTGCTTAAAATTCTAATACATATTTTCTAACCCTGTCATTAAGTCTCACCAACAATATTAATTTCAACTCTTGGCATCTGAATTCTAATTTATTGCAAGGTAGGCAAGATTTTTAAGGGTTTTTCTCTTGATTTTTTTTCACTCTTTAGTGTGACAGTCTACATTTAACATTTTAAATCTATTCAAATTTCCACAATTAACCAACTATATACCTGGCATGCCAGTAGCAAGACCCTGACCAAAAGCCAAAGCTGGATTTGCTGCTGCAAGTGATTCTGCTTGCTGCCCTTGCTGGCCCTGATTAGGAGTAAGAGGGCGCTGACCTGTTCCAGCACGGAGAACCTACAAAGGACAAATGATTTCCTTAAAAATAAAGTTATAAAATGACAGATAAATTTACCAGGGACAACTCTATATATACCACAAGTAGCCTTTAGATATTCTTTGAACATATTTACATTCAATGAAATGTTGATTTAGCATGAAAAAATACATAATACTTAACATCAAAAACACAATCACTGACTTGTGACAATTTGAACAATTAAGCAACATGGAGCTTCTAGAAGGCCTTTGGGAAAAAATTATTTCTAGTATTTATGTTCTTTAACTTACCAGAGTAGTATTTAAAAGAGAGATTTTACTGAGGAGTGGGGAGAGATGGCAAAATCTTAGATGAAGACAAAAAAAATTAATTTAGGTTTTATTATTTTCTAAGGCTGAAACAAACACATGAAGCTTAAGGATATAAATTAAGTATGATTATTCAGTGAGTCTGTTAGAAGACTGTGGTATGAGTGCAAACTTCAAACCGAACCAAGTTTTCAGAATTCAGAAGCTTTAATAAAAATAAGTAAAAGCTGCTTTTTAGGATAAAAACGTAGGGCAAAAAAAGGACACAAGATCATATTAAAACAAGGTAGAAACTCTTAAGGTCAAGTTTTATTACTTTGTAATACATAGCTGTTGTAGTGATTATATACAAGCATAATACACATTAACTTCACAAAGATAAATTTTTAAGTAATTGAGGACAAGGGGGATTCATTTTAAGATCATCCTATAAGTAAGCATTAAGAAGGTTTATTATTCATGTAGTGTGATATTTGGAAAATAAAAAATTTAGATAAAAAAATAACTTATTAAATGATACTGTGGTATAATCTACAAGGGCTGAAAAAAAGACAGCTTCAACAGAACATCAAAATGGTATTAAACTATATTAATGGAAATTTAGAATAAAATTTAACTGCCAAGTAACAATATACTTGTCATTAAGTTGCTTCTGTGGTATAAGTATGTAGAAGTGACAACCAGAATTCTGGTATTTATCAATAGTTTTTACATTTATCAAAATAGTTCTAGTAAAGTAGCTGAAATTAAAAAAAAAAATCTTTATGATAAACATTTTAAGAAGTTAAATATAATTTTTAATGAAAACATTTAATCTTTTTTTTGTGCTTAAAAATATAAAGTACCTAGGAATCTTGTTTTTCTGGTCAGAAATATATTAAGTTAATATTTAAAACATTAATTTAAATATCAAGAAGAAAACTGAAAATTCAAGTAACAATTACTTTGACAGAAATGGTATGAGCACACTTTAAGGGATGAAAATTAAAAGCTTCTAGAGATTTCAAGGCAGTTCCAATAACAGAAATGTAGAAATGGAATACAACTAAATCTTTTAATTCATATACTACCAATTAGAAAAAACCCTAACTATGTAATCAATACATATGTGACAACTATATATGCTAAGTACTAGATTACATATTGAAGAGAATAAAAAGAGAGAAGACACAGATCTTGAATCAAGGAACTCATAAAATTTCAAAAACGCTTCAAGTATTAACTGAATGAAGGTGGGGCTATACCTGTTGCTGTCCAGGCTGAGCTTGTGACGCAGCTTGCTGATTTGCTGTGTTGTTTGCCGCAGCCGCAGCTTGTTGCTGAAATAAATTGGCTGGATACACCCCCCACGGAACACCATAATACTGAGGTGGAACCACTGCCGGACCTAAACCCCACACCCCCCAAAAAAAGAGGAAAAAAAAAGGAAAAAAGTCACTACATTTTATAGATAAAAGAAGCCAGTTACCACTAGATCATAAAAAGGGACAGTGCAAAAAGACTTAGAGCAGATGTCCTTACACATACTACTCTTTCTATTTTTTTCCTATCCTACCACGGAGAAAATCTCAATCAGGTTTGACTATTAAAAGAGTGAGGGAGGTAAATGCAGTAAAGGTGGTCAAATATGTGGTGACAGAAAGAAATTTAATTATGGGAGGTGAACACACAGTGTAAATATATATGTGCCTTACTGTTTAAGTGTACAGCTGAAACTTATTGGATTTTGTTGACCAATGTCACCATAAAACAAACAAATAAACAAATAAATAAAAGAGTGAATGTTCAGGAGCGACAGCAGTGGCCTTAATGGCCTTAATGGAGAGATGCGGGACTAAAAAGAGGACCGATGAACTGACTAGACACTTAATTAATCTAGTCAACATTTACTGAATGCCAGCTTGTCACATAAATGTGACAGATCAGTTTCAGTCTGCTATCAAACAAGAATCTGAAATTAAGTTTTTCACTCCTTAAGCTATCTATGTTAGAAAAAAAAAAAAAAAGTCCCCAAACTCTTAGAAAAGACTTCCATAGCCATGATAAGTAACTACCAGAAGTGGACCTAAAATCATCTAATTGATGAGTGACAATTCACTTTAGTGAACTTATCTCTGAAAGTAAAATCAGTGAGTCAATCAGCAGACTCACTCCAGTGAACACACTTGCATGGCTGACATCATCCTGTTCTTGCCTCAGTAAATCAACATAATCCATGCCCAAGACCGACTCATGTCTGTGTAACCTACTCAAAACAATTTTCTCCTCAAAACCCTACAAAAGATTAGCAAATCATTCCCCTCAGTAAGAATGTGCCTGCCGACCACCACACAACTCTCCCTTACTGTAAACAATAAATGTAGCTTCGGTCTGAAGGAAATCTTTTCTTCCAGCTTTATTGTGATACAACTGACATATAACACTGTACTATTTTGGTGTTTACTTCAGTTTTCCAATAGTGTTTCAGGATTTCAGTTTTTAGCAAATTCTTTCTAACGCCATCCCCTCTTTTTGTCCCTCGGCCTGCTTGCACATTTTAACACTGCTAACTAAACTTTACTTTTACATGCTCATTCTCTTAAGACTGCTGAAGCTCTTTACCTTACACACTCCTTGACCTAGGTATTTACAACACTCATCCCTAGTTTACTTCACTGAGAAGTAACTCTGCATTGTCTCTGTGGGTAACAAGATTGGTCACAAGAATGAAGATTTATATTTGGCAATGTAAGATTTCTGAAACTAAAATGTAAAACCAATCATGTATAGGAGGAAGAGTTAACAGGCTTAGGCTTCTCCTGTAACATTATAGTTGAAAAAATGAACTTTCTGGGAACTTCAGCTCATTCTGGATAAAATGTTATAGTTGTTCCTAGGAACTTCAAATTCCCTGAACTTCAAACTGCCCAAACAGAGAAAAATAAAGCTTATACCAAAAGCAAAACTAAAGCCATAATAAGCAACGAGGATGAACAATAAGTTACCTGCTAATGTTGCTGCTGCAGCCAATCCTGCTGCAGTATACGGATCAGTCCCTGGAGGAGCAGCACTAATAATATATGGATTTGGCACAAATGCAGCTGGAGCAAGGCCTGCTGAGAATACACCAGCTGTGTTTTAAAAGGGGAGAAATAATGAATGAAAATATAAAGTATGATTTTCTTCATTAGGTAAAAAACATTTCTACTCTGAATTTGGGGTGGAGAAGAGTATGCATAATGGTTTAAATTCTTAAGTGCTAAGGGCACAGAGGGGGGCATCTATTGAGCTTTGGAAGGGGTAGGTAGGATGAAGTGGGGTATATGATAAGATAAAACTAGAGCTATAATCAGAACAAAGGGCCATAAAGAGCTTCCTGGTCTTTACTCTGAAAGCAGGAGGAAAACAAGAAAGTTTTAGGCAGAGGAGTGAATTTAAGCCCAGTTCTGAGTCTAACATATGCTAGTAAGAATTCAGCAAAGGCTAAGAAAGATTTTTAAAATATTTATTTGCATTAATTATCAGAGAGGCAACAAACTGCTGGTATTGAGGAATTGCTGTCTATAACCTTTAACCATAAGATACTAAAGAATTACTTTGAAAATGTGCTGCTAGAGTTGCCTTTTCTAGAAAATAATTTCAGTAGGTACAAGGTAAAGAAATAATGAAATAGAACATGTTTAAAAGAACTCAAAAAAGTTCACTTTTAAAAGATGCTTAGGTCTATGGCCATGTCACCCTGAACAAGCCTGATGTCTGATACTGGAAGCTAAGCAGGGTCGGGCCTGGTTAGTATTTGGATGGGAGAGCAGGTGCTGTAGGCATAAAAAATAAATTAAAAAAATAATAAAGATGCTTAAGAGGGTGATGAGAGTATAAAAGCAGGTGAACATAAAGTAACTTTTAAAAAAAGTATTCAAAAGGCATTTAACTTTAAGTCAATATTCAGAAACTTAATTCTAACTATATTATTGTGGCTTTCAAATATTCTGTGACCCACAATATGAAATATATTTCACATACATATATACATACCACAAAAATCTTGAAAAGATATTTAGCCTTACAAAGTTCCAATGCAATCTATTTCATTTTAAAAAATACTGGCTATAATCCACAACCCTGATTTCATGCCCAGGCACAACACGGACATTTTTACTAAAGGAAATTAATTAAATAAGAACTAAATAAGAATTAAGCATTTTATTGAACCAATAAAAACCTTGTACTATTTAAAATATCATTTCCTCAGAGTCAGATTCTTAAACTATTCCTTAGGGTCAAAGGCTTCAAAACTTTGCTCCCATGCCTTGCTGATGAATTACCTTTATCACAAGAATAGCAAATGATGTATTGGTATTCATGTTCTATTCATACAACTAGAATATCTAAATGCCAGGACATATTTTTTTTTATAATTTATATTTTTATGATTAAAAAACATTGCTTTAAAAAGTCAACTACAATTGGACTATATAAAATGCAAAGCCAAAGTCTTCATGTAACCATTACTGAGTTGTTCTATATCCAAGCTTTTTTTTTAATTTTAGAAATGGTTTTAATATAGCTCTCTCCATACTTACATTATAAAGCAGATATGAAGTAAGGTTTCAAATATTTGAAAAATAAGGAATTAGTTTGACCTAATGGATATATATTGAATCTTCTGCCGAAAAAAATGGAGAAATATGTATTTTAAGCTCACATGATTCACTTAGAAATATTTACATACTAGACACCCAATGTTTGCATGCATAAAAACATGTGTTTGTTTATATATGCACATGTGTAGAAATATATGTATTCTCCTAAAATCTTAAGTGCATACACAGACTCTCTCCCATACATTTTATATTCTAGGATATAATGATTTTAATATGCTTTTTTCACTTGCCAGCCATAGTTCCCTATGTCAACAGTTACCTATCTAGCCTATTCTAATGGGTACACAGTATGTATTCTACTGTATAGAAGTAACACGATTTAACCAGTCTACTATAGATATATATTTAGATGGTTCATAATCTTTTGCTATAAATAAAGAGTGCTGCTAAGATTCTTTAAGTGTACGGGTCTTTGCATTATCATCATATCTTTATCAAAATTCACTTTTAAATGGGTAAAATATCTTTAAATTCTTTATTTATGTTTCTGTATTATTCTCCATGAAAGTTGTACCAATTTACACTCCTGTCAAGAGCATGAGAATACTACTCACACTCCCACACAAATATAACATTAACGAACTTTTTAAACAATTGTCAATCTGAGAGATAAAATCAAGTCTTTTGCATTCCAAGAACACAAGAATAGTTCAATTATTAGAAAATATCATTCATAAAATTTAATATATACTAATCCAGAGCTTTCATAGATGCCAATTTAAAGATATAATGGAAAACAGGCCACTTGCAATTATAGCTAAAGATAAAATATCTACACACTAAGAAATATACAAACTTATATGGAAGAATTTAAGCACTCATAAACAAAAAAGTAGATTTGAACAAAAATATAAACATGTCCTTGATAAGAGTACTTAATGTCGTAAAGATGTCAATTTTTCCCTAAGTTAATTTAAATTTTAACCTGATCTTCTGGATAGAAAATAAGCAGATTCTAAAGTTCATAAGCAAGAATAGAAAATTTAAAACTCCAAAAAGGAAGAGAAATACTAAGTGTACTAGCCTGCCACATATTAAAACATACCACAAAGCCTCAAGAAATAAAAAGTGTTGTGCTGGCCCATGAAGAGAAAGGAATCAGTAGATTTCTAAGAATGAGGAGGAGGAAGGAAGTACAGGGAGAAAGGAGGATGGGAGAGAAGGGGAAAGAAACAAATCCAGAGTGCATGCATGCTGTTGTTAGAAGTCATCTAGAAATGTGTGGTCATCATTAATTAAAACCAAAAAGAAAATGTGGGACCTAGGAACCCTCTCGGATTGAAACAGAACAATCAAAGAGAAAAGAACCAACTTAGCATAACTCCCCTTCCATAGATTCTAATGTTGAGAGTATTCACATCTTTTCCAATCAGGAAATAAATCAAGGTTAGCCAAAATCAGATAGGCATAAAAACGGTTACATGAATCCACACATGGTAAAATTACAAAACTATACATACACATTTATCAATGTCATATTCCTGGTTTTGGTATTGTACTATCATTATGTAAGATGTAGCCATTTAGGGACAACAGGGTGGGAAACCTTTGAACTCTCTTTGCAACTTCATGTGGATCTATAATTATTTCAAAATAAAAAGTTAAAAAACAAACAAAATACCCCAACATAGACAACATACAAATGCTTGAACTCTGGCAGTAACAAATTGTAATTATAATAATTTATATTAAAGACTAAAGGTCAAAGACCAAATAAATAAAGTAATGAAATATTTTAAGAAATTTTCTTGGGGTTTCTATTTTTAAATAATTTTTAAAATAAACTTTGACTTGATAATGGACACAAATAAACTACCTTTGAATTTCTAAGTGTTTGACTCTTGACTTCACATTGTTTAAAAAAATGTGCTGATAGCTTTCATCAATTTACATTTTTATTTAACCAAGGATACAAGTAATAATCAGAAATAGTTCTTCTCTAGTAAATCTTTACTCTTGCCATGTAATTTATTTTTGATCTCAATGAGATATTTCAAAAAGTAATGAAATGACACCATTCAGTAAAAGAAAAACAAAACATCTAACCACTTTAACACAAGATTTTCTAATGGTCTAATCAAAATGGTAACTTACAAAGACTCACCTATATGTGGCTGCTGAGCTGCGGCTAATGCATATTGCTGCTGTTGGGCTGCAGTTAACTGCTGAACTGTTAGTGCATTAGTCCTCTGAAAGAGCTATTAGGGAAAATATTTAATACAAAGATTAGTCTTGGAGCATTTCATTTCTGTTTAGAAAACTGGGAATAGAATATTTTAAACCTATGTGAATCACTTTCTCAACTACAAGAGCATTTTAGTCAAGAGAACATTAAGTGTTAACACCCCTATTATTTGTGTCAATGTCTCACAGCACTTCAGTCTACACCAGGGCACAGTTAAAAGGAGCTTCTTTAAAGGAGGGTATGCTTTACCTGCTGCTGGGAATTGTAGTCAAAAAGGCCTACAGTAGCTCCTGAAGAGTCCATTGGTACCTGATTACCAGGATAGTCAAACTGTAAGGAATCCAGACCAACTTGTTCCATGGCATCCAGATTCTGAGTTTCAGGATTTGAAAATTCTTCAACAAGTGGTTTATTTGTTGTAGGATTAGGAAGAGGCCCCAATCCTTCTGGGGGATTCGTATTGGGGCCCAGGCGCTCAACTACTTCAGTTGGAGAGGCTTGACGACTTCCAGGAGTACGACTATATAAAGAAAAGAGAAAGGCATTATGAATAAAAGTAACGAGTCAAAAGTTGAAATGGGAAATAGTAGGTAAATCAAGAAAACCAAACGCTTGTAGAATATAGAGCGCAAATTAGGCATCCCAGGCCACTAACCATTTCACTTCTTAACTTTTTTTTGGTCTAAATTGCTCTTAATTGACATGGTTTTAGTTTTTAAAAGTACTAATGTTCTCCCCAATTTGAATAGCATTAAGATATAATGCTATTATATATTCATTTTACACATAAGAAAATTGGCCAACACCACAACGTACACTTAGATTACCTGAAACTTTTTCAAATAGACAAAATGAACAGTAGGTATGAATAGCACACTGTGACTGACAAATATGGAAAGGCTCAAAACCAAAACCACCTCATCACACTCCTGTCCTGCCCACCAGCACATCATTTTGCCTTAACAACATACTTAATAATATATCAGGAAAAAAAACTGGCCAAAAAGGATCATTATGGTCTTCAGGACTTAAGGGTGTAAAAGGTAAGATACATCAGAAAAAGGCAGTGAACTAAGACAAGAGGCTGACTCCTGACTCTGCATAAGATTCTGAGCAAATCATTTCAGGCCTCAAATTCCTTTTTGAAGAGACTGAAGAGATGACCTATGGTTCCAATTAACAAGAAGAGAAAAACTATTTGTAAAACCCTTTTTGACAGCTCTCCAAAAACCATCTTTATGATATCAAAGTGTTGCAATTTAAGTCATCAGAAAATGAAAATACTGATCAAAAATTAAGTATGCACATAAATGAAAAGTATAATTCTACATATTAAAAAGCTAACATTTAATACTTACTAGCCTCCTAAACTTTCCCAAGAAATTTAATATTGGACTACATTTTAAGCATTGACTCTTTTTTTTAACCAATATTGCACATGGTCTAAACTTTATTTTCACTTTATTTCTAGACAATCAACCTTCATTTATTGTCTCTTTTCAGCTACAAAAATATTTTATATAAGAGCCTTTCCCTCGCAAGAAAGAAGTTTGTTCTGAGGAACCATGAGTTCATAGTATATTCATACATAAGTGCATTAAATAAATAGCAATAACTATTTTACCTGGCTTTCAATGCCAGTTGTTACACTCATGTAACTCTGCCCCCAACTTCATGTGCTTCACATGGGGATAAATTTGTTAACACGTACAAAGCATTTTACTAAGCAATTCATTATAAAAATTGTTTCCCAGACATTTATGTGAATTTACATTTTATTTAAAAATCAACCACTGTCCTTTCGACATTAAAAAATACTTCAAATTCCTTTTTCCTTTAACCATACCTAATTTTTCACATAACTATTTTAAAGATTTGTTTTCCATTCAGAATACATGGGAAGAAAAAATAAAACTGAAAGGATGTTCTTTAAAATCAGCAAATTAAAAAAAAGACAGCCTACTATAGTTCTTTTGCTCCTTTCAGTTCTACTCCAGTAACGTATATATCTATGATTTATCTGTTAATGTACATATTAATGATGTGCTAGTATAATGACCATATGGCCAAAGCTATTAGTTTGAATGTTTTTACATTGTCAAATACAATACTGTATTCAAAATAACTCATAAATAATTTAAAGCCATACTTCAAACTTAAAATTAGAATGCTAATAAATGTGAAGTTCATATTAATATGGAGAAGTACAGCTTTTCAAATAAAACAACTCTAATATAGCAAAAAACAGAGAATACAGTAAAAAAAAGTCATTGTGCTATCAGTGGTGCTCTTTTCTTGCTATAGTTAATGGTGTTTTAACACTTCAATTATAAATGTATACACTGAAGGGTTTATATATAACTATTTTAAATATATGCCCTTGACTAAAACTTTAATAACAGAAGAGCAAAATGAGGATAGGGTTTTAAAACAAATTGACTAGCATTAAATTTATTTGTCAAGAGGTTTACTGGTTTTGGATGCTTTTTTGCACTTAGAACAGATACAAATGACACTTTAAGAGGAACTGTTACTTTGCTTTTGATAATTAAAGGCAAAAAATATAATAAAAGTATACCATCCCATGTACCTACACTCAGTTAACTGAGATTCCACAGTTTATAAGATCTCAAAGAAACAGCTCATTTTCAGGTACAGGCCCCAAAGCATCTGACTATTTAAAGTATAAGAAATCAGTATGAAGAAACAACTCACTAATATTTAGACAAATGTGCACTGCCTAATCTAAGATCAAAGGCTAGAAGAAAATAAATACTTCTTTAATTGCCATAAAGAGACAACTAAAGAGCTACAACTTACAGAATTCTGAGCTTAAGGCTAACTTTTTGAAGTCTCTAATATGTTCTCTACTTTCTAATTTCAGGAATGTTAAGTATTAGCACAACTCATATAAAGGTCACAGATCCTGAGAGCTAATTATGTTTCCTCATTTCTAAAATTAAGAGTTAAATGGGCGTGGGGATACAATACAGGAATAGAAAGAAGAGGAGACTCTGTAGAAAGGTGCTCAAGAGCAACCCAAAGGAAGTTTGCCAAGAAAAATCACAGATAAAACCTAAAATTCACTATTTTAGCAGTGAGGAAAAAGTTAAAATTTAGACTACCATATTAGTAGAAAAGTAACAGCAACTTCTAACATTACTCCTTCAATGGAATGTACTGTTTGAATGTTTTAAAGAACTATTTTTTAAAAAATGGCTCATAATCATTAATATTCCTTATGAAAAAAAATTAAACCTTCCATGTTAACACAAGGTAAAAAGGAAATAAAACAAAATCGGAAAAATGTCTAAATCAGTCACATCAGCAAGTAGTAATAATCCCTAAAGAGATATGCTTTTCTTCTTGAGAAAATTAAAATCTTACTTAAAATCTTTGCAATCGGCATCCATTCCATTTGGCAAACCTCTGCCATTTATTTTAGAATCATCATCATCTCCTTGTTTAAGATCTCTGTTTTGGTCCTCCTCAAATGGAGAAGCCTTGCCTTTTTGATCTCCTTTCTCAGGTCCATCTGTTTCAGCATCTCTAGTGCCCTGAGGAAAAAGAATCTGTTTGATTCTGAATATTTAATAGAACACACAAAAAAGGCACCACAAGGTGACCTAAAACTACACTATAGTGCATGTAAACAATAAAAGCATTGACTCCTATTTTAATTTTGTAGTCAACTAATTTATTAAATTGAGTACAAACCAGTGATTTATAACAGAAGGGCTAAGGCAACCTTAACTATAGCGGTGCTGGAAAAGCAGTAACACCACAAACGAGATTAAAATCCCACTTAATGCATAGATAATTTTGTTTAGTTACTTTTATGTCAACTACCACAAACAAGAAATTTTAATCTTGCAAATTATATATTAATATGGTTTGACTTATGTAACATGGTTAAGAGCATAATTATTCCCAGTGGCTCTACTATTTTATGTACTTCGAGACGTGGCCAAAAGAATATGACAAGAACACCAATAGCTACACAATTTCCTTTAGCTCTAGGAAGGGCCAGAAATATAAACTGACAAAAGATAACCAAATGACCATGGAGTAATTATTAAATATTTCTTTATTCAAAATACTTACAAAAGTTCCCTTCCTAAATCGAGAGTCCAATTTATCAGCAGGAGAAGAACTTAGCACATATTCTACCATGCTCACACCAAGGCCTCCACTTTCTGATCGCGGAGACAGTATTGCATTTACTTCACTGTTTCCATGAAAACCCTGTCCAGATCTTCTCTGTACCATAATAGGCTGGGACATTGAATGGTCTGTTTGGAACAAAGAACACAATTACATATATGTACTTTCACACTAAACAAATATACTTATGCAAATATAGTAAAGTAAAAAAAAAAAAAAAAGCCAGTATATTGTTTTATTTTGAGTGCTGTTGTAATCTTTATAAAAAAGCTCTTAATTCTGTTGGGACTCAGTGGCCTGGGCACATTTCTTGAGAATATAGATAGAACAAGCCATTCAGTAAAAAACAGGTAAAAGCCTATGTGAAGGTTTTTCTTTTTTTAATGACAACACAAAATGGTCAATGGAGAAACATTAATTAACCCAAAGGCTCAGTTGCCTACAAGCATCTTACTAAGAAGTTAAAGTTCTTCAAATAGATGGTTGCCAGATGGGAGGGTTATTGAGAGGGATGGGTGAAAAAAAGAGTAAGGGATTAAGATGTACAAATTGCCAGTTATAAAAACAGTCATGGGGATATAAGGTACAGAATAGAGAATACAGTCAATAATACTGTAGTAATTACTTATAGTGTCAGATGGGTACTAGACTTATTGGGCTGATCACTTTGTAAGTTATATAAATGTCTAATCACTGTATTGTACACCTGAAACTAGTACTATTATCAACTGTAACTGAGAAATTTTAAATAATTAAGTTCTTTTGGCGAATTATAATAATTCAAAACAAAAACCTTTGCAGGTAAAATCTAGAATAAAGGTGACTCCTAAATTGGCAGAGGCACTTCTCAAGCTCATACTTATTTACTGGACAGATGCAGAACACATGGCTTTACTAATAAACACAAATAAGTTTGAAAAAAACCAGGAATATCACAGAGTTTTCTATTCTCGGTGTAGAAGTATCACCTAAAGAATATTTTTTTTAAATGCTGTGAAGTTTAAATGTTTTCCATTTATTCTTGTTCAACAAAAAATTATTCATCTTATACAAAACATTTTCTACCTATTTTTGCAATAAAAAGGAAGAATTTAAGATCAAATGGAATACAAATATAATATAAAATACAAATAGACGCAATATTCATAGTTGCCCAAAAATATTTTTAAAGGAATCAATAAGCTGTCAAAAATTTTAAGTGATTGCCACCTCTTCTAAACCATATTAAGACATATTTTAGTACCCTTATCCATGATAATCAATTTTTTATTAAATCACACACCCATTCATTCAAATACTGATTTTACTGTCTCTTATAGGCAATCACAAACAAGACAGTCCCTGCCTTCCAAGAGATTATAAGAAGAAGGCAGTCATAATAGAGTATAATAAAAAAGAATCCACTATACTATGAGAACAGAACAAAGGGGGTAGTAATGCTTCCCCATCCTTAGAGTGAATCCCAAAGGAATAGGTAAGATTTAAAGTGAGCAAAAAAAAGGTGAGAATGGAAAGAGCATTTCAGTTCAGAGAAACCATCATGTTCCTGCCAGGAGAGCATAAAGAAATTAACAACCACCAGCAGCTCGGCTGAGAAGGAAATATGTGTAAAGCAATCTCCTATACTAACTGAAACAATTTTTCTTAGAAGGACCGTTCCTTTAGAACAAAAATGTGTTATTCATATTTATACATGCCTGGCATTCAATAAATGTTTAGTAAACAAAATAATTCTATTCATTTATCATGTCTCCTAGTAAAAACTAATATTTGTCTTCAAATGTTATTCGTACAACTAAAAAAGTTGAGAGGAGTGGTACAAGAATTAACTAAAATTATAAATTTTAATTTTATAATTAAAAAGAAATACCAGGGATATATAAACATGTTGCTTAAGTATTTTATTGCTGGAACTAGTTGTTTTCCAAATATAACATACTAAAAATAATTTCCCTACCATCTAATCAATTTTGAAAATAACCTCTATTACCATGTTATGTTCAAGATGTTTTGCTTTGGAATGCTTTAAAAAATATCTGGTTCTGGTAAATAAAGTAATTAACCATTCGACCTCTAAAACAAAAAATCACAGCATGTCTATCAAGCAAGTTTTCAACCACATGTGATTTTTAGCAAAGAAAGTACCTTTTTGTGGGAAAAATGTATCCCAAATAACTGAATCATTTACGATATTATAAGTGCGATCTAACAAAGGTTATAATTAAGACCCAGGCAAAAAAATTCCTTGAAGGTAAGGATCATATCTCATTTATCTTTGGAGAATACCATATTGGTTGAATGCAAAGAAAATGTCCACTGTTTTGAGAACATTTTAGTTGAAATTAGTAGTTACCAAGCTTTCAATCTTTTTCAATTCTGAATGTAAAGAGTATTGATCATTAAAATTTTCTAGCATTTCCTAACTTTTTGGCAATTATTTTAAATAACAAAATTTAAAACTATTCAAGGACTTTAAAATCTTTTAGTATACTTTAATGATTTGGAGAATAAGAAAATATCTGATAGTTTACACTGAAAATATAAGGTATGTTTGATTATCATCATCCTGAAATTTGTTTTTATGCTACTTTGGTTATTTTGTACAGCTTTAGCAAAAGGCATGAAACACACTTAAAGAAGGAGAAAAATTATTTGTAAAATACATGTTGACAGTTCCATGTGAACATTTCTCAAATTTTACCAATCAGAAACATTTGAAAATATAATCAGTGCTATTTTAGGAATGTAACTATGCTCTTTAATTTACTAATAAATACTGTCACTCCTGTGAGTTATACTCCTTATATACCAGTTCCTTTCCTCTTAAAAGTTTCTTGAACTTACATCTCTCTCTACTACTTGCTTCAAAGTCTGCTCCATTTCTGGAAATTCTACCTTACAAAGGGAGTTTACTTCCTTTCTGGGTGTAGCTAATGCCTAAACTAAGAAAGCTAGACTGAGCTGCAATTAAAAAAAAAAAAAATCAGGCACTGTCCTTTAATACAATTTAAAACTGAAAATTCCTAACATTAATGTATATTCTATTTTAATTGAAATTTAGAATTTTACCATCAGTTTTTACTTAAAAAGAAAAAAGTCTTAAAAAATCTTATTGTAAAAAAAACTTCTAATATCAATATGTGGACCCTTAGATAATGGTTAATTTACATCCCCAAATGTGCCTTATGATGATTGAGAAAATCTTTGGCAAAAAAATCACAAATTTTCTCCAATTAGTGTCTGAGAGTAGGTGAGGCTCTAAAAAAAATGCAAGTAAATTCACAATTCTCACATACAACAAAAACTTACGAGAAGTTCCCCATGCAGTCTCTCTCCATTCATCATCTCCAAGAAATATGCCTTTTTGTCCATCTTTTGTTGAATCATCAGGTTCCCAAAACTTTTTGGTAGGCAAAAGCTATTTGGGAGGGAAAAAATATTACATTTAAATTTTATTCTAATTACAAAGAACTAGAATGTAGAGGAAAGCAAACTTACCACCAATATGAACGAATCAGTTATCAATACTAATGAAAATTCAGACTGACCTATCCTAATTTTTTCTCATTAAAACTAACTCCTTACTTATGTTTGAGTATTGGCTTTAATCATTCTAGACCTAATATTAAATCAAAGTCTACTTCTGACTTTTTTACATTTTTCAAAATACATAATGGTTGAATATCATGTAATTTTCTTTATAAAATCTTCAAAAGACTTACTAAATTTCTAACTCAATACAATACATATAATACAATAAAATCATACACTGATAAAATTCTCCTTTATTTCCAAGTACTGTCCTTGATCACCTCTTATCTATCCTACAGCTTCCTTGGTAGAAAATGTATTTTCATTCTGACTTCACTTAATCAATAGAAGTGAACTTCACAATTTTTCCTAGGTCCTAAGTACTAGTAATCTATCAGTAAGCTACAGATGGAGGAAGAGACATAAAAAAAGCCCTTAAATACTTTTGAAATAATCTCAAAACCCCGTGCTCTATCCTATATTGCAACATACACAGCACATAAAAATTGTGTTGCTATAACCATTCACTAATTACTCAAAGTATACATTTGGCCAATTTCAACTGATATTCATCCAGGTCTCTCTCCTCTACCTATCTTTCTTAACAGTCAGAGGAGGTGAACCTAGTGATATATTTGACAAAAACAGACTGGTTTTCTGAGATGTGCATTTGACATTTTAAATAAGCATTTGTAAGATACTCGTCCCTCTTAACCCAGTCTTTCAGTGCTCATAATTAAACCTGTATATACTTCTATTACTACACACTAAATTATCTGTTTGCCTCCTTAAAGGCATTGTGACCATATCTTCAGAGAGCTCAGAAACAAACTGAACAAAGTAAATGAAGAGTAAAACCTTAATTGGGTCTGAGAGGTAAGATTCTGTGTGTTGGGGGCTGAAAGTGTGAGTGGAAAGCGCAAAATGAGAAAATGCAGTGTGCAGAACAGGGTGTGAGGTGGAGGAATAGACGTGGGAAGGTCAATGCTGATGCTAGTAAACGCTCTCTAGGTCAGATTATGAGGAACCTTAAAGACAAGCTAAAGAAAATGCATCTTACACTGAAGCAAAAGGGAAAGGAGGGGTTGGTAAGTGATTTGTTTTAGAAAACAACTCAAGTTGTTAATAACTGCAGGAGATCAATTTAGAAGAATTACAACAACAGGGCGAAGATGACGAGAATTAAAACAGTACTGGCAGAAAAACTGAAAAAACAAAATGGATTTGAGAGACATTCAGGAACATCAACAAAAAATAAATACAAATTAGGAAGTTGATAAAAAATATAAAACTTTAAATTTTGGGTAAGAAGGTAAATGGTAGTACTTTTGTCTAAAACAGGAAAAAAAACAGGCGAAGCAGCTTTGAGGGGAGGGGAATTCAATTTGGGCATGCTCCTTTTTTTTTTTTTAATTTTAAAAGAAACTAACTTCTATTTTTTTTTTTTAAAAAAGAGGTTTTTGCATATTCTGATGTTCCTGGGCTGCAAATAATATGTATTTAAATTATAAACATTTTAAAACTCTGCTCTAACAAAGATCCCCATAAAACAAAACTTCTTTTCCTTCCATTTAAATAATCTCACTATAAAAGTTTCATGTAAATATGGAAACAAAAAATAAAGCTGATAACAAAATACTAAAATACTGTACTTGATATATTTAAGTAACTGAACGTTTATTCACAGTAAAATTCAAGTTAATTCCTTAAAAATATTATATATATAAGCTGCTTCAGGAAGAAAATTACAAATGGTCAGAGAATTAAAAATGCTTTTATCCCATACTTTATGAAGACAAATGTTTCAATACCAAAATAAGAAAACAAATAAGGAAAGAGAAAATAATTATAAGAACTTAACAGAGGTATTTATATAGAAACGGCTAATCTTATGAAGTATCAGAAGTAACAGAATCTCTTTAAGGAGACTATCTCAAAGTCTTCTGGGATAATGTTCCATGTAGTGATTCAGTCATAGATCACTGCTTTAAAACACAAACTGCACAATTGGGGGGTTGAGTGGGGTAGGGGGAGGGCTATGTCAAGCACTAATCTTACTTTCTGCCCAGCACTGTGCTATGAATAGCTCTTCATTTTGAAAACATTTTAAAGTTATCATGCACAGGAAAACAATTTGGTAGTCAATAAAATTAACACTTCTAACAAAGGCCTTTATCAACATTCTAGGAATAGTTTTCTGTTTTAACAATTTAGACGCTGATTTCAAATACTTTTAGAGAAACTACTAGCTTGTGACCAAGAATAAGTTAAAAGAACTAAATAATAACAAAAGACAACAATTCAGGATACAATAATTAAAAAAAAAAATTAAGTGGCACACTGAAGCTGCAATTAAAAACAGACATTTGCCCCTGGAGACTCTTTTACTAAAGCAGAAATGGCAAAGCACATTACAGAAAACAAGGGCTAGGAGATCTTGAAGATCTGTAGACTATATTATTCAATACTACTTATTAGTTTCCTAATTCACAAAAGCTCTAAACCAAGGTCAGGCAACTCTATTGTTAACCTGTTCTCTGTCATCCTTTCCAACCCAGAAATGACTGGGTGGACATACAAATTCATCCTCCAATGGTCCACCATTAGATTTAAAGGCTATATGTTTACATTATGGTGTTTTAAATAAAGTGTTAACATAATATCCAAACTGGGACAGTTCTAAGAAAGGAAGTGCTATTAATAATTATGCCATGAAAACAAACATGTATCTCGACTATCTGGGCAAATCAGAATGTAAGGTAACTCTCTATAATGAAAGTTCATAAAAGATAGGCGTAGATGTTAATAACCATAGAGAATAAAAGGAACAAGGTAATTCTCTAGAACTCCACAATGGTACCTTTCCAGACTTTAATCTTTTGTTAATAAAGCATATCAATGCCTCTTAATTTTGTTCAAATCATACTACTTCCCCAAATCATCTTGATTCCCAATATCCCGTAATATCACCAGCAAATATTATCAGATGTTGTCACTTCCATTGGGAAGCAGTACTGTAAAAGGTCAAGGCATTCATGAGTTCAAACTGTTGTTCAAATACTATTATATAGTCTTGGACCAGTTAATTAACTTGAAATAACATAAGTAAACTGCTTAGCACAGCATCTAGCACATAGTAAACACATAAATATTAGGCACCTTCACTACCAAAAATATGAATCCTTTACTATTATAAAATATAAGTAACACGCTGGCCAGTAACATTTAACCGGCTGATTATTTTAGAAAACCATAATGTTATTCATTACAAAATTCCTGTGTATAGCTGTTGACCTTTTTTTTTTGAGTCTGAGTATCCTAAGGGGATGATGAGAGACCCCCCTACTTATAAAGAACAGCTGGCCAATACGTTCACATTTTGTGTAGTCAGAGGTTAAATAAATTGTCCAAGGTTACAAATACAGCTAGTAAATAGCAGCATTAAGATTTGAACCCATATCTCTTTAATTCTAAGGCCTATTCTCTTTACATTTAACTACTATAAGATGGTTCTTTTCAGTTATAGTCTAATTCACCAACATTTCTGAAAATTTCCAGTCCTAGGCCACCACTAGACATAATAAAAATAAAACAGTTTAAGATATTATCATGATATTTGAATCATATAATGTAGGTATTCATTATAGTGGACAAAGTTTAAGACAGAATTAAGATAGGGATTTATACAGACAAAAGTATGATCAACTCTTTGAACACTATTTGAAACAGCTGGTTTCCATTCCACTTTTAATCAGAGGTAGAGCACTGGACAGATATGTCGTTCATACAAAAGGTTATTCTTATTTCAATCTTCAAAGAAGTCAGTCTTACTAGTGATAAACTTGAGAGAGAATGGAAATCTTACACCCCTACCCAATGTTTTCCACTTCACCACACTACCTGGAATCTTAGCACACAAATTTTCTTTAAATATTATTGTATCGGAAAAAAAAGGAGGGAGCATTATTTATAATACTAAGCTATGGAAATTCTCCCAAAATAAAACACATTAACTCTGTGATTTAAAGTTAAATTCTGCATTATCTAAAGAATTTCAGGTAGGAGCCTCTTTCCCCTTATTTAAAAAATAAACAGTAACTTAGTTTTCTCTATAGACATTTATATAGCTACGTAAGATACATAATAAAACATGTATATAATATAAAACATGCGTATATACAAAATAAAGGCCTCAGCAGTATAGTTTAAAAACACCAGGCTAATGTAGTTGTGTTAAACCTATAGATTAGCTTTGTCCTTTTTGAGCCACATGACAGACATAATGCAGATCGGTAGGTCTTTTTGACAAAAATGTATTATGGTAAAAAATGGAAAGGATGAATTTATGAATGGATGAATACGAATCTTTTTCAATTTCTGGATGAACAACTAGAAGAGACCTGCCCTTATGATGATGGGTCAGTAAAGCTATCACAATCTACAAAAACCAGTATGTATGAAAATAGTCCTATATGTAATGCAGTGCTTTGTACATTACAGACTTACAACAACTTGAGACATAAGGAAAACTTTATTTTTAAAGAAAAAGTCAAGAATAGGCCAATCCGTTAAAAAAAGGTGTTGCATTAAAAAAATAAACACGCAATTTTAGAAAACTCAAGAGCCAAAAACTCAAGGCTGCTTTAATTTTTAAAGTGAATGAATTCTGGGATAAAACAAAAACAAAAAACCTCACCTGTCAGGAAAGGAGGAGAAGACTGGTGAGAGAGAGACAGGCAAAGAAGGAAATCCCAGAAGGTTCCCTGCTGCCTGTGAGATGAGGAAAGATAGAAAGGCTTGTGGGAGAGAGAACCCAGAGACAGAAACCTAAGTTGGTTTCTTAGCTATCTCTTAAGGTAACAGAATTAGTTGGTACACTGTTAAGAAAAAAACTTAATTAGTGAGCAACAGATTATTTAAAAGTACATTTTTACTAGATGAAGGTCACCGAAGCACTGACCTGCTGCTTACGCCAAAAAGGCAGGTAGTCTAAACCCTACCCACTTTTACTCTGCATTTGACATTTCCATTATCCTAGGTTAGATCATTTAACATACTATTCATTCCAGTTTCTCTCTTTTCCAAAAAACCTCAAACATCCCTCTCCTCCACCCCCAAGTACTAACTAAACTCTTTCAACTACTGTGGCTGATCATGATATTTAACTGCAAAGATGTCTTTGGATTTATCAAATACCATTTAGAACAGGAGGAAAACAGAGCCAATCTGTAAATATGTACACAATGTAGACTTGGGAAGTAAAGTGCTGGGGTGGGGAAGGGGGGGGTCTAAACAGAATTAAAGTAGGGGTGTGACTCTACTTGCTCTTAAAAAAAATCATGAAGTTCAAGTTAGTCACAGATTAGGCTGAAATACAGTTCAAATATCCTTTTTAAGATATGTTATTCTGCTTTCTAAAGACCAGAGAAAACAAGTAACAGGAAAAAAACAAAAGCCTTTTTCAACTGCTCCTTTTTGTTCACTCACTGGATAAATAATGCCTAAGCAGCCACTGCATTGCAGTGAACCTGTAGCTTTGTTTAAATAAACGATTCCCTCTCAAATTTTTCTTAGGGCCCAGAATTTTACCTTATGCACTGAACTAACTAACATGTTTACTTTGGTAATACTTATGCTTAAGCACCTTAACTCACCCTTAAATCAGTCCTCTGAAAATGACAAACTTTGAAAAACGCTGTTCTGGAGAAGGGGAAGGTTAGCTAGCTGCAGGGTGCCCTCTTGTGGCCCAGAGGAGTGACTGGACTCTTTTTCTGCATCTGAAGAGCACAGCATTGGATGGAGTGAGTCTGAGAAAGGTCTCTATCTACCAAAGTAAAATAATCTCCAGGAGCAAGCAATTAATTACACATCTTAGGTCTGTTCACCATTATTTTCTTTTATCAAAGTTTACATTATGTTAGTATTACAGGACATGACGAAATAAAGATGTTACCACAAGCGTTTTTATAATCAATTAAAACTGTCTATTCATTAGGTATATGGAAAGCTAAGTATTTTGATGCCATAAAATATATAATTGAGGTCAATGAGATGCCCCAATAAGTCATAGATTAACAGGACTGATAAAATGCATTAAAATGTTTAGACTGCCCACAGTGTCCTAGTTATTCAAAGCTACTGACCTACTGAGACTAATATAAAATAACGAACTGTAACCAGTAATATGAGAAAGTACATATAAAGATTTAGAAGAAGTCAGATTAGGAAGTATAATTCTACTGCAAACAGCAATGGAACAACAGATAAGCATCTTTGCCAATAGTATTGCAGCAGATTAGAAGTTTTTAAGCAAACAGCAAGAGATTTGGGGGAGAGAATAGTGAACAATTAAGTGTGGCTAAAGCAAATGTAGCATACATATATAAACCAGGAAAACAAAAACCTAGAAAGGCTCTTTTCTGAGCAAAGTAATTATGATTCATTACCAAAATAATACACATTATCTAACCAAGTCAATCAAATCATCTAGACACAAAAAAAAGCTGAAAATCACAACTGCATAATTGCATAATCTGAGATTTTAAAAACCCACATCATTTGGAGGACATAACAAATATTTTCAAGATTTATGGTTACAGTCTCTGGCTCCAATAATCAAAGTGAGGTATCCATTTTTAGTATTCATAAATATTTACCTCTCCCATTCCCCGAGATTCTAATGCAAGAGCTTGAAAATCATGATTCATTTCATCCACAGATCAAACCTGTTAAATAACAAAAACAAAAATTAGTAGAAAGAAAAAATTAAACAACAGACTGTATCAACTATTTTTATACTATACTGAAGCTATTACTACTGTTAGCATGAGCTGAGATGGGCAAGAATAGATTTCTCTATGAAGACAGGTTCTCCTAAGTAAAACACATAACAGCAGTCTACATTAAAATCTGTGAGAAAGTGTATTTCCAAAGGTCCAAGGGTTCTTGGGTTACTTTATGTGCCAAAAGATAACCCTACTAGTTTCTTGAGCAAAGGAATAGAGGGAAAGTAAGAACAGAGGAAGCAAGTACAAGTACTAAAATGTAACTTTTTTTAAACATTGTAATTCCTACTACAAGCTTAATATTTTGCATTATTTGTTTCAGTTAAGATTTTTCAAATTTCTCAGCATTTCATTATTGGTTGATCTTATGCCAATGATTAAAATTTTCAATGAAAACATTCAAGTGGTTATCTAGGGCTACTTCAAAGCAACATATAAAGTAATCAGCTGTAATTATATTGAGGTTTAAGAATAATTCCTTTCTCTTCTCCTCAAACTAAAACTAAAACTAAAGCATATATTTATATTTTTCCATTTCTAACAGTTTAAATTGCTTTATATCTAGGCCCTTTGCCTCCTAGTGTTAAGTACTGCTGGAGAAAACCATTCAGGCTGGAAGCAAATTCACAGCCTTCTAAGTTTTGTGCCTTACAATAATTCTATTATTTTCCCCAGTTTTCTCTAAAACTCCATAATATTTTGACATTACAAAGCACTTCTCCCTTCCTGACACACTATTCTCTGTTGCTACTTTGTCCCTTATGATAATTCTTCTTTTCTATTGTCCTATGTGTCTAAGTTTCTTCTTCTCAGGCTTCCTCATTGTCTCAACTCTTAAATGTTAGTGTCCCCTTAGTATTCTATTCGAGGTTCTCTCTTCTCCACCCTTTGTCCTGAGCCATCATCCACTCGCATTGCTTTGAGAAGTATAGGTATGTACTTAGGGCCCTCAACCCCATATGTATATTTATAAACTAAATCTCTCATCTCTTCAAAATATCCAATTATCGTCTTCCTCTCATCTCTGGAGGTATCACAGGAATTGTGACATTACCACTTTCTTCCCCACTTCTAACTTAATTCTTTCCTTTCTTACACTAATATCCAATCAATAAAATCAACCTCCCACCTCTTTAAATATATTAATTTTCCAGCTGTCTGGCTGTTCGGTCATTATCTTTTCCTAAAATACTGTAATTCTCTCCAGTCTTCCCATCCTAATCTCTAAATTGTTAGTCACCTTTTAGAACTGTAGTCTGATTATGTGACTGCCATATTTAATCATTGACTTGAAGCTCCAAATTCTTAATGTGGTTTACAAGGGGACAATATGGGATCCAAATTACAGTTCTAGTAGCTAGTAGTTCTGTAACTGGCTAAGTAACCTAAATGGTTTTTTCTATTTCCTCATGGGAATATAATGGCAGCAGCTGCAAAACGACTTGTAAAAACTGAATCAGATAACATAAAATACACTGTACTGGGTACATAAGAATTCAAAAGTTAGATATTAAGAAAAGCTCTTCAATCTTTTTATTAAATATTACCTGAACTACTGGATGTCCATATGCAAAAACATGAATCTCAACAGATTCCTTACACCTTAATAGAAAAATGAAATCTAAATGGGTTATACACCTAAATGTAACACCTAACACACAAAACTTCTAGAAAAACTGAGTTGAACGCCCTTGAGTCCATAAAAAAAAAAAAAGTCTGAAAATTTGACTTCATCAATAAAATCATGTTCTACGAAAAAGAAAAAACACACACACACTAATATAAGAATGAAGACAAAACACAGATTAGGAGAAAAATATTTACAAGTTACATACCCAGTACAAGACTTGTATCTCAAATATATTAAAAACTCTTAAAAAAAAAAAAGAACCCAATTAAAAAATGAACAAAATAGCTGCACAGATACCATGTCAAAGATATATGACGAGCTAATAAGCTATTCTTTTCTCCTAACTTGCTAGAAAAGCAGGATTAACAGTTCTCAGAGTGAACTTTCATTCACCCTTTCATTAATTTAGTAAGCTTTTACTGGGCATCTTCAATGTGTAAGGTTTTGTAGAGAAAAAATTGTGGTAAAATATAGTCACTGTTTTCAAAGAGTTTAAATGAGTCTGATATGCTTCCTGGAAATTGGAGTAGTTCCTATCAGATCAAACCCTCAGCAGATAACAATAAACTGGACAAAACAAACAAATAAAATGAATAAACAAAAATCTGAAGGCAATGGAAAACTAAAAAACAAATGAGTACAGTCTACACTTAAAAGAAAGGACTGGCACAGAGTGAGATTTTTTAATGACTTTTTTTGGCAAAGGAGAAGCCTGGGGGTGGATGTGAGGTGACAAAATTCCTATAGAGAACCCAGTCTTAAAAGGCTTGAAGAACCAAAAGACAAGAATTTGGTACAAGCAGAACTGTTGGAAACTGAGTAGGAAGACTCAAAAAGTAGGCAACCAAATTCTGCTCAGATTTTTAGACAATCCCTGAACTACATATGTGTGGGAGACTGCAAGCAGCCCAATGAAAGCTAAAAGAACTAGGCAAAATGTTAGTAGCCGACCTACCACAGAAGTCACAGAAATTTAGAATTTGAGTACCATGAGAAAAGCAGCAAATAAATAAATGGACAAATGAACAAACAAACCAAAACCCTAATATTCTCCATGGGAATATTACAGAAGATTATCTGCAATATATAGTCTAGAACACAATCCAAAATTATTAGACATATATAGAAACAGGAAAACTCAACTAATAAAGACTAACCCCAAGATGACCGAGAAGTCAGAACTACTATAATTGCTCAGAGATGGAAGAAAACGCCTACTCCAAATGAATGAAAAAATACAAATTTCAGCAAAGTAAAATATATATTTAAAATTTTTTCACTCGATGCACTTAGCAGATTGGTGACAAAAGATCAGTGAACCTGAAGACAGGTTCTCTTCCTATCTGAAGAAAAAAAAGAGGAGAGAGAATGGGATGGAAAAATTTGAAGAAACAACAGCCAGAAATCCCTCAAATTTGATGAAAGCAAAATTTACATATTAAAAACAATTAGTGAACCCCAGGCAAGCTAAACAGAAAAAAAAAAAAAGTAGCCCATACCCACACACATCATAAAAAAAAGCTGAAAACCAAAGTTAAAAGAAAACCATGAAAACAGCTGGAGGAAAACCAACAGTACATAAAGGAGGGAAATTGTATGAATGGCCACTGACTTCTCACTGGAAACAACAAAGACCAGAATATAAAGACCCAGACGTTACAGTGCTGAAAAGAAAAATGCCAAACTAGAATATCATCTGGTGGAAATATCCTTCAAGAATAAAGGCCAAAAGAAAGACATTTTTAGATAAAAAGAAAATTTCATTACAACAGACTTCCACCTCAAGAAATGCTTTTAAAAAATTCTTCAGGCTAAAGGGAAATGATACCAGATGGAAACGCAGATCATCAGGAAGGAATGAAGAGCACCAAAAATGGAAGTGTGTGCATAAGTACAAAGGACTATTTTTTCCTCCTAATTTCTTCAAAATACATATGCCCATTTAAAGCAAAAATTTCAACACTATCTTGGGTTTTATAACAAATGTAGATGAGCCACTTTACATACCTACTATAATAAATATCTTTAGCCATACCATCATGACACTTTTAAAACTGGATTTTAAAGAAAAACCCAGTTTGAGATTAAAAAAAATATATTATATATATATTTTTATCATACAACACATACATGTAATTCTTTTCTATACATATATTTTGAAAATTTATATGCCCCCCTCCCAATAATAAAGATTAAAAAAGGAATCTTGGTCCAAATGTGTCCTACCACTTTGTTGTCAAAGTTCTCCATCTTAATATGGCAAAATTCATAATAATGTCTTGGTAATCTGTTTTAACCACCTTTGATTTCTAAATGTTTCTTTTAAAATCCCTAAATTTGGACAAAATCCATGCATTATTCTATAAGCACTTCCTAGGATTTCATGTTGCCCTAGACTCTATGCCTTTTACATTCTTTTCTTAAATTTACATTTCCGATCTCACTGTCTCTTAAACTTTATTTTTTATAGCCCTTATATTTTCTAGACCTCCCACTCTGTTACAGTCTCAATTTCTTCCAAGCACTAACTATTTCCCAAGTATAATGGCCAATCATCTGCAAGCTTCAAAATATTGCTAACATATTACTGGAAATCATCTAATATTTATGCAACTTTCTAATTTCTTAAGAATGCTACAAATTTAAATCCTACCAGCTTGACAATGTATCCACATAATTCTGACTTCTTAATTCAATTTATAAACATACATTAACCCCTAAAGTTTGGGTTCAATATACCAGTTAGTCATTAAAAAAAATAATCTTCCATGGAACATTTATTTATCTGTATCCCAAGAACAGACTGTCCTTATTAAATGTTCTATTAAAGCCAAAATTACAATAGTTTTATTATTTAGGATGAAAATAGCTCAAAAAATTGATTATTATTCTGCTATCCTAAAGAAAGCATAATGGACAAATTTTGTATATGACAATGTGGTAAAGTAGAAATAGTATATGATTTAGATTCAGAATATGACTTTTGCAAGTTGTCTATCCCCTAAATCTTACTTTACTTATCTGCTGTCGAGATAATGTATCCAAAAGTGCTCTGTGAGCAATTAATTAAAAGTACTCACCAAATACCAGTTATTAAGAGCATCATTACAGATTACTCTCAAAAGAACGGATACTTTTGGAGGCTCTTGTGGGACTCAGTGTTTCTCTCTCTCTCATGTCTGCTTTTGTTAGTATTTCAGTTCCCTGCCTTGCTGTCAGGTTAAATATCATCTGACTGGATCATAATGGTAACACTTCTAACTTTTATAATTTGATTGCTTTTAATGTGCAGCAATCTGTAACCTCAGATATCCAAGTATAGTAGATTTGTAAGAGTAAACAGTCTCTAAGAAGGAAACTACCTTTAACAAACACAAAAACACATTCTAAAGTTAGAATCCTTTCTTAGGAAAGCAATTTGGCACCATATACATAGATGCATATATCTCTCAAACCAGTCTCACCAACTTTGGGAATCATTCCTAAGATTAAAACCTAAATATTAAAAAAGCTTTATGTACAAAGATGTTTGTATCAGCATTATTTGCAAATCCTGAAATGAGAAACTGCTTAATGGTCCCACAATAGTTAAATGATACAACCTGTTTAAAAAATGGAGTACCATATAGCTATTAAAGTGGATTACAGGGAAACACCTGAGTTTGTAATAAGAAAAAGTTTATATAGCAATGTTAAGAAAGACTGAAAGGAAATAAACCAAAGTCCTTAAGTGATCAGAGTAGAACAATTTTTCCCATCTATTTATCTGTATCTTATTACCTTTCTACAACAAATCTGTATAATCTACGAATAAGAGGAAGATTTTTATTAAGGAAAAAAAAACAGTATAGACAAGAAATTTTCTCAGGAATAAAGCACTGGCACTTTACCGACCGAAGCCTTCTGCTTACTTCCAGGTTTTTATCTGTTGTCCAAATAATGAGGTCATAAGTTAAAGAACCTCTGGATAAATGCAAGGTCTCATAGCTCTGTGGATCAATTCTTAGGTTTGTGGTGATCATGTCCCAGTGCAGGGGTCAACAAACTTTTTCTGTAAAGAGCTAGACGGTAAACATTTTCATTTTCAGCTTTGTGAATCTTTGTTGCAGCTTCTCGACTATGCCTTTTGAGCACAAAGGCAGCCACAGACATAGTGAAATGAATGAAAGCAGATGTGTCCTAATAAAACTTTATTTATCAACAGCAAAATTTAAATTTCATATATTTTTCATGTGTCACGAAATTAATATTCCTCTTTTGATTCCACCCTCACCCCAATCATTTAAAAATCTAAAAACCAATCCTAGACAGTGGGCCAAAAAATACATTCCACCAAAAGGGGAAAAACAAAAACGGGTGGTAGGCCAGATCGGGCCTATAGGCCATAGTTTGCTGACCTCTGCTCTAGTGCATTTACACTTTTGACTGCTCCAACAAACAAACAAACAAACAAACAAACAAATAAACTCACTCAAATGCAGATAAACCACTTTTTCAAATATGAGTAAATCAAAAGCATCAGGGCTTTGTTTTCCTTTTTTTTTTTTTTTAGTACTATCTACATGTGTATTTTTAAAATCATGACTAGGGATTTCAGGTTTATATTCAAATAGAAGTGATTTTATTATTCTCTTTAAAAGACCAAATAGGTTACAGGGAAAAGACTTTAAAACAAAACAAAAAATCTGACACAAGATTCAAACTTAGCCTTTTAGTTTAAGGTGTTACCATTTATTTCAAACATAATAAAGAAGAGAATGCAGGAAAAGTGGGCAAGGCAATGGGACAGAAAGTAAATAAACACCGTTTCAACTCTCTTGCAATAACCTCCATATTAGCAATAAAGCTGAAGGGGCAGGGTCAGCACATATGCCACTAAGTGGGACTATAAAACTTACGTGAAATGCCAATTTGCTATGTTTTATGTCGCTACAAATATTGGTATCTGATGGCAAGGGAGATATAAGAAATCTGTACATGAATTTAGCAACTTTACCTTAACAACTATAGATCTTAGGGAGGGAAAAAAACAATCTTTTAACAAGCAACAGAATACCTAGCAACCAGTTATATAATATTGAATTGACTATGTTTACTTGAAGAAAACATATCCAGGATTTATAGTACACAGAACTGCTTGATATGTAGATCCTGTCTTCAATTTTTTTGTCCATGTTACTGAGCTGAAATCTCCAATATTATTCTTTAAAAAAAGCAATTAGAATTTGCTAATATAAAAGATACATAACAGAAACTTTTCTGTGGCCAAGATCCCATGTAATCTTGATATAAAATTGAATTAAAAAGTTAGTTTTTAAGGTTATGATTGTTTCCTAGCAAAAGAACAGTATTATATTAAATCTAAAATCTAACAGTACAATAGATGCAGGAAAAATTAAATCATTTCAATTAAAAAAATCTAACAGTACAGGCATACTTCATTTTTTTTGTACTTCTCTTTATTGCGTTTCACGGATGTAATTTTTTCTTTTTTCTTTTTTTTTTTCCAAACTAAAGGCAAATCCCTATACCAACAAAATGATTACTACCTGCTTTATGAGGTATTTGCTTTATTGTGGTGGTCTGGAAACAAACCCAAAATATCTCTGAAGTACGCTTGAAGTAACTAATTTTCCTGTAAGCATTATTACTTATTATGTGAGAAAAATATAAAGCACATCAAATAACAACTTGGTTAAGTTCTGTGAGTTTTCATACATACTAACATATAATCCAAAAGGTTTCTGGTTTGTATGAAGAACCGAGAATATGCATTAAGAAGTATATATTTATAACATTAAGGATACTAATTTTTCTCAGCATCTGATCTAATTCCTTACCATATGCCTATCATGAAAAATAAGGGGGAATCTCATTTAGAGTTACAATAAATGGTATCAAAGCACTTTCTACAACCATATGACACTAATCACATTTTCCTATTATTATTAGTTTTATTTTAAGGCCATAATAGCAATTAAACTCAGGAGTCTAGGGGGCTAGGAATTGTCTTAGCCACCTAAATGCTAAATATTGAATGAGAAAAAAATTATATTTTATGAAATGTAACTTCAGATCATGAAATCAACCAATACCTAGAGAATAAATAAAAATGCCTTCATATACATTAAAACATGATGCTCATTTTAATAGACAACGAACATAACTTTTAGACTTTTTGTACTGCTAGACACTTATAAACATAAAATGGCTTAGAGCAACTTTCCATCAGCACTACTTCTACCAATCAGTCCTCTAATACCATGGGGCTGTTACTATCTTGTGCATCAGTCACAGAAACAAAATTACATGAACATTTAATTCACATAAGTCAGTACACACACAGAGTAACTTAAGTTGCTTACAAAATATTCTTGGTAGTCATCCTCCTTGTACTGTTTTTAACAAACATAATCACATTGAGCATCAGTAGTATCCATTGCAAACAAAAAGATGCTAAAGTCCTTAGGAATACCTCAGTCTCCCCAGCATATTAAATCACTTTTGCAAATTTGAAAACTAAATACATTTGTTTAGCAATGCCTTTTTTTATCTGTATGACAAAGGTAAAGCTAAATCCAGATCTAAGTTATATTAGAAGTTTCTACTAATCACCATCAACACCTAGTAAAAGTAATCATATACTTTTTCCAGTGGTGTTAGACAAGTCAATTAGCTAACGGTTGAGCCAAAATCCACAGTACTTTTTGATATGTGCTACTTGTTTGTCCATGTACTTCATAGGGGAATTATGTATGTTTGGTTTTATTGGCATAAAGAACAGCATTACTGATTTGACTATGTTTAGGAAACGTCAAGTTTGAAGTTTTGAATGAAATTTGACAAAAATAAGTGTTGCCTGTATATAGACTCCCAGAAACTAGAACTCTTCAAAGACCCTAGCTCAAATCTTCTAAGGTTAGAAATTAGATTATTTCAGCACCAGCACCTAGACATTAAATAAACATTTACCAAACATTTCTGTGCAAGAATGCTTTAGCTGTGAGGATAAATCTCACAGAAATATTCTCAAGTAAGCAAACTAGGATAAATATACATATACTTACACATACACAAATCTAATGCAAGATTTTTTTCCTTAAAATTCTCTGAAAAGGAGAATCACCATATATATGTGAGTCATTAACATCTCTTGTATTACAAATCATTTTCTCAACTGATTTTTTTGAGAAATAAAACACTGCTTAGGTAAATTCCTTATTTTGAAAAACAAAATACTGTTTAGAGACTATCTGCACACTAAACAACCTCAATCAATACCAGTTTGGCTGCTTTTGGATATTACCTGAGTGAAGCAGATGAAATAACTTAGGTGGTAATGACGACACGCTTTTATAAACTGTTAGATAACGCAAAGTGGCTCTGCTCTAATGAGTCAAAGACACATGTGAAATGTCAAAGATATATTACAAAATGAGATCCCCAAAAGCAGTATTTCCAAATTAATGTGATTCTGTTACTTGCTATGCCATCATCCTAAAAGTGGACTAAGTAGACATTATCTGCTATGTGATGTAATGTAATATTAAACAGATTCTCACTTATGAAGAATTATCGACTAAACAAAACACAACACTAAACTTCAACCTACCAAATAAAGCTGCTAGAACTAAATAATACTGGTTAATCAGAAATATGAGAGAGTAAAGATCAATACGAACAGATGACAAAAGAAAGTAACTGCCTAATACAGAATATGGAGAAAAAGAAAAATAATCACTTGGTTTCACTAACATATCTATGGCATGAAATTTTAAGAGAGCAGATGAGGAAGACTATTATATAGACTAAGAGACTTAAATGTCAAAATACTGTGTAAACCTAGCTTGAATCCTCATTCTAAGAAACCAACTATAAAAATGACTTTTGAGAAAATCAGGGAAATCTAAATACAGAATGGGTATTAGACAATATTAAAGAATTTTGTTAGCTGTGATAATAGCAAAAGTTTTATATTTTCTAATAAGTCCAATCAGTAAGAGAATGTATGCTTAAACTAGCATGTTGTCTGAGATTTCTTTGAAATACTACTTTAAAAAGTAAAATAGAGTCTACGGCCATGCCACCCTGAACATGCCCATTCTCCTCTGATCTCGGAAGCTAAGCAGGGTCAGGCCTGGTTAGTACTTGGATGGGAGACCACCTAGGAATACCAGGTGCTGTAGGAGGTCAAAAAAAAAAAAAAGGCAAAATATGGGTATAAAGATTTCTTACAAACAATTATGACAGAAGACCATGTGAAGCCATGGTTATTTAAGTTGGGCCTTGAAGGAGAGGTAGAATTTGGACAAATATTTAAAAAACAAGCAAACAAAAAAAATATTTATAAACTGCGGATTTTAGAGGACCTGGGTTTCTCTCCATAAGTTTAACTGGCTTAGGGGCCAAGCTATTGTATAAACTTAATGCCACTTATTACTTAATCATTATTTTTGATAAGTAGTATATGAAATTTTTTTCCTAAAAACTTTTTCAAGTGAACCCAAACCTCTTTGAACTACTTTTATCAGTCAACAATCCCCAAAGAGAACAAGAGAATTTACTGAACACTCAATTTTATGCCTGAGATCATACTAGATATAATACCTAAGTCACTACAATGGAGCAAAGTAGGTATTGTATTCTCACTTTACAAATAAAGAAATTGTGACCAATATCCCTACCCTAATAGCAAAAGTTACTGAAATGGCAGAGGATTCAATACTATCAAGACTGAAAAAGCTTCAAGCTATTTTCCATACCAACCAAGCATAAACCATCACTCAGTTGGCACATTAATTATACAACTCTCTAAAAGCTCTTCTCTAGCTTTTACCATTTATTTCTTTATGTGCAAATCCTACAATCCCTCCAAGTTTAGCTCAAAGGCCACTTTCTTCACTGAAACCTACTCCAAGTAATCTCTTTCTTAAATCCATGGCATTTAATTGGCATTTCTCAATGCATTAATAAAACTATGACTGACCATTAGATTTAAAAATTTCTGTAAATCAGAATATAGAAAAAATACTTAACGCAACTCGTCAAACTGTTCTAGTTACGTCACTGTTCAATAAAATATTAACAGTAATGAGGGAAGGGACCAAAAAAGAAAGATACTGTAAGAGAAAAACTGAAAAAATTATCAGCTATGTACTCATTAAAAAACATGAGGTAGAAATAGTTATGCATATAGGAAGTAAAATGGCAAGGTGAGAGAGTCTGTTTCTATCATCCCATTTTTGAAAAAACAGGATACAAACATACCTGTATATACATATATGGAAAACCATCGAGGGACACTTAAGTGTTAATAGTGGTCACATCTGGGGGAAAAAGTATGCATGACTTATTTTACATTTTATAGTTCTTTACTCTGAATATATTTTTAAATATTTAAAATGTTAAATGGATAAAGGTGTTATATTCTTTGTTATTCAGCAATAACAAAGAATGAAATCTCCTGCTGTACAACTGAAACTAATATTGTACGTCAACTGTAAGTGAAAAAAAAGAACGAAATCTTGCCATTTGAGACAACATGAATGGACCTAGAGAGTATTATGCTAAGTGAAATAAGTCAGAAAAGACAAATACCTTATTGTTTCATTTGCATGTGAAATCTAAAAAGCCAAAATAAATTAATAAAAGGAAACAAAACAGAAAACAGACCCACAGACAGAGAGGACAAGGTGATGGCTGCCAAAGTGGAGGGGGTGGGGAATGGGAATTTAAAAAACAAAATATGCGTTAAAAATCACTAAACACGTTTATATAGTTCTTGGAGTCAAATTAGATTGGAAATCAATGGCCTTATGCATGGTAGAATGCAAATATTTCATAAATATACCTATATATATAAGCTATGTATCATGACTTACAACCTATGCATCATTTAGAAAAGAAATACTTTTGTGAACTTCTAAAGGTTTTTAAGGCAACATAAAGGAATCTACATGTATACCCAATACCTACTATAGTAAATATCTCTAGCCACACCTTCATGACACTTTGGGTCTTAAAAAAGATAATTTGTAGATCTAAATATGCTCTCATTACCTGATTTAAAGGAACTGCACTGTGCCATTATCACTTAGTTTTCCAACCATTTCATCTAAGTTCTGCCCTACTCTTTGATATAGTCATCAAAGTGTGAAAAAAATATGGAGCCAACCAAATCATTTAAAATCCTTAGTATATCTGACAGTATGCTGTGATAAAACAGGATTTACATTATTTCTAGCGTTCTCGGTATTTCACAAAATTGTTCTTTGATTTCTAAGCATTCTCTGACAAGTTAAGAAAAAAAAGGTGGACTGGTTTTAAAAAATTTGCCATTCATTACTTTTACCACCCAAGACTATTGCTGATCTTAATTCAGAATGTCCCAACAGAAGTCACCCTACTCCAGTTCTACATTGTTTCATTCCTAACAGCAATGTTAATAAAAAAGATGAATTACTAAAGGAAGCCAACTCTGGTGCCCAGAAGGTTCAACCACCAGGGATAAAATACACGTTAGATTTTGGGACGAGTTAGATAAGGGTGAAAGGGGTCAAATATCTGGAGATGGAAATTTACCTTGGGTGGCGAACACACAATGCAATATATATATGATGTGTTGTTGAACTGCACATTTAAGACTTATTTGATTTTATTAACCAATGTCACCCCAATAATTTTAATTAAAAAATTAGAAAGGAGTACTAAGTTATATACCCCAAAAAAGGGTCTGTGGTATATTCTTGAGTACAATTTAAATGAAATTTACTCTTCATTTAATTAAAAAGTTTAGAAAAAGGCACCCTATCTCATAGGAAATACACACAATAAACAAAACTAATCTTTGGAAAATAATAAAGCAAATATTAAACAACAAAAATAGTAAGTAAGTATACTCTCAGTTTAACTTCTGACAATACAAAGATAAAAGGTATACAGTAAATTACATAAAATTCTCATTATTCATAGAAAAGTATCATACCAATTCCTTGGAAGCAACCTCATTTCTAGTACTAAGTTTTAAAAGAAATTTCTTAATATGGAGTATTATAGAAGACACAGTTATAACAAAACATCTTCAATGACATTCTCTTAACAGATGCAAGATTTCATAATCTAATTTTTTATAGTCAGTCCCTCAAAGAAAGTCAGTTGCCAATCCAGGGAAAACAATTCCACAGTAATTCTATAAAGGTTCCAGAACAATACTGTCTAAATCTTCCTAAATTATAATCTTGGATTTCCAAAGTTTTTCAGGATTGTCCAAATTAAATAAAGCTCTTAAATCTGGTGGAGCGCCTACCTATCTCTCCAGTCTGATCTCTTCTATTCTCCCTACCTCCACTTTAAGCTCTGCCATTCTCTCCATCAGAGTCACTACACATACTAATCCCTCTGGCTGAATGCCTTTTCGAAAACCCATCTCTTGTCTAAATTAACTTCTCTAAGTCTTTTTAGACTCGACTTTACCTCTTCTGGAAAGCTTTTCCTGACCCCTGCAGTGTCCACCTACGTGAATCTACGCAGCACCACAGTGGCACTTAGTGTGTTGAACTTTAATCACAAGTTTAATCATTTTCCTCTCCACTTGACTATAAACTCTCTAAAAACAAGGGATAACTTAGCCACCAACGTCTTAGGACAGTATGACCTGCAAACCTCAAAAAAAAGTTTAAGTTTCTGGTACTTCAGCTTGACAAAAGGATACAATTTAAATATCCACAGCAACAAATGGACTGAATGTTCATCAAAAATTAACTACATAAATACCTTCTCAATCAGATTTATAAATATTAGCAAACAATGTTATCTTTGGCAAGAGCCTAGAGTACTCCTATTTTTGCTAGTGTGGGAGCCACATAATTTAGAGAGGTTTTCCTTTGGATGAAAACTTCAACTGCAACATGATCCAAGAAAACATCTGTAAGCAAAACTTGGAGCTATCGTCCTCTCTAAACCTCAAAGCTTAATTGTTTATGTTGAATTGGGTTTTAAATATCCAGGCTTTATCATTAAAAAATCTTAATGTTTTGCATTTAATCACGCTTTAAGTGCTGATAAAATACGACGTAGACGTTAATAAATGACCTAGTCACTGAAATGGAAGACATGAGTAACTCTTTATATGTAATTCTTTTTTGGTATTAAAATCACATAATACATTCCCTATTTTCCCCTACAATTTGCCTCATTTGACTGCCTAGCAAAGCCTATACTTAGGGTCAAGTCACCTTGCCTCTACCACTCATTTACCTACTTTAATGTTTGAAGGAATAAAACCAGTTACATCTTTCATAGTTAAGACTATCTCTCCCACCGACCGCTGAGAAGTCTTTCAGAAGGTGCCTAAAATCAGAGACCACCACTTTTAAGATCTAGAACTTGTTACTCTTGCCATAAGATGTCCACTACAATAGGAATCACCTTGAACTAAATTCTCTACATACTTTTTTTTTTTAATAAGAAAATAAGTCCCCTCTCCCCGCAACACACACCATTTTTGTACTTTGGCAGCCACTAACCTGTTTTATTCTAGATAGGTGTTGGGGTAAGTGGTTTTGTAGTGTCATTTTATAGTCAATTTCACAAAATCCCTTCCAGGAAACAGAGTTTTAGAGGTTCTTATAGTTCAAATATAAACGTTGCCCTGGATACGGGATGACTTTTTTTTTTTTGGGTCCCATTTGCAATCAATCAAAGTATTCTGACACTCCAACTACCTCTCCTCCCTCCTTTCACACTTCTTCCCCATTTTTCTACTTGGCAGCTACAGTGAAATCCTGGGATATGCACAGAAGGTATACAGATTTGGATGTTTTCCAATACTCTAAAATCTTTTCTCTCTCCATGAGAATAGTAAGAGAATAAGAAGTTAGATGAAAATCTGTGATATGTGGACTGAAAACAGATGAGATTACAGTGGTTAAATTTGCCGAGGTGGAATATATTAAAGAAACTATCTGTCTGCCAACATGCCTGACTAACCAATTCTTTTTAATCCTTTAAAGTACTGAATATAAAAAGCCAGGTAAGGGTCAAATAACACTTTTCATTAAAAAAAAAAAAAGTCCTCAAAAGACAAAAATTTCCAATTTCATTAAGAATTCAAATGACTCTCTGGAAGGTGACACCTGTGTTTAATTAGGCAAGTCTTCAATTTTTTCATTTATAAAGAAGTTAGATCTTTTGAATTGGTAGAAGAAAAAAGTCACCTTAAGGAAAACATATTAACTTTATGTCTCTCAACATACAGCTACCGAAACTGAGAAAAGCAAACTGAGAAAAGCACTTATCGTGCTACAGTGTTTCACTGGAAAAGCTTCAAAATATTTCTCTGTATATTCACTTTCTCCACTACAAAACCAATAAATAAATTTTTAATGAAATTTCGTTTAAATTTTCTGTTTATATTGCTAAACGAAAATCACTATTAAAATATTAGCATCTAAGTGATAGGATTTAAGGAAACCCTTTTCCCACATCAGCATTCAGAAGTGAGAGACTGATGGCAATACAAACACCTTTATTACTGATACAGCTACACTGGAAAGCATAATTTAGACCTAGGCCAACTGAGCTTCCTAATACCACACCCCATAATCATCCTAACCCAGTCACAGGTAGCACCCGACAACCACAGTCCTCCAGAAAGGAGTAGTTTATGGTGGCCTCATGAAGAAGCAGAACAAAGTGCTTTCTGCAGGGCACAGACTCCCAAGGAGAGAAAGAAGCTGAGCCACACTTGATCGATCAGTTCCTCTTAGAAATTCATCAAAGGGAAGAGTGAGGAGATGGGAAAATAAGACCAAGTAAGATTATTTTTATGCCTTCTTAAAAACAGCAAGAAATCTAGCTAACATGTCACAAACCAATTTACCCAGTTATAAGCACAATTTTTATCTTGATTATATCTGTCAGTAAAACGGCCTCAAACTGTGAAGGCCAGCTAGCTAAAGTCATGAGATATAAACATGCAAATGTTTAAAATATCCATGTCTTAAGAAGACTAAAAAATACAGAAAACTTTACTATCTTAGAAACCCAGGAAGTTTAAAGTTCTTTGAATTAGAAGTATGTAACTTCAGTTCAGGAGGTAGGAACCAAACTAAAAATTATTAAGAGCCTGTCAGTATCTATAAAAAGGAGAGTCTGGTCACTGAGAAGACTGGCTTTGGATTCATACCTGGCCCAAATCTGATCATAATTACTTTTGCCAGCTAGGGTAAGTACCTACATAGGAAGACAAATTCTCTTTGAAAGACTTATAAACAAGTATTGAAGATTTAAGAGACCCCAAATCCTAATATTAGTAAGTGTTAAGACTACGTTTTTTGGTTTATATACTTGTAATGCATTAAAAAAACTTGGCTTATTAAAATGACAACCTTGTAAGTCTAACTTAAATATGGCACTAATTCATTTAGACTTATTTTAAAAAGTTGAAACCTTACTAAATATTGGAACATCTAAGAGAACTTTGGACTCAAATTAAGAAAACTGTGTATTAAAATGAAAGTTTTTGTTTAAAAATGTCTAACAGCAAACCTAAATTGAAAATAAAATAGCTAGACTTGTACAAATAAGAAAACTGAGCTTAAAAAATACTAAACTTGAACGCTTAAGAACCAGGATTCTGATATATAACTTTTAAAATAAAAAATAAACCTTTTCTGAGCACAAAAACTGCCCTCAAGGACACCAAGACATTTCTAAATAACTTAATTTCAGCATAAATTAGACTTTTCAAGACATTCCTGCAGTAGGGAAAAAGCCAAGAACTATTTATGATGACCATGCAGATAAAGCGAATAATTTTTGAAAAGCAGGATCTCAAAAACCAAGAACAGAAACTTAGCTAATTAAAAATACTTCTTTATTTTTAACAGGATTCCTATCTAGATTTCCTTAAACGATCTTTGAATACTCCAGTATCACATGGTGTAGTCATCCATTAAACACGAATCTTAGCGCTAAACAAGCTTTTTAAGAAGTAAACAAGCTTTTAAAATGCTTAGGTAACTCCCTTTATTAAAAATGTCTTCTTGAAATACAATGCCTTTACAGACATTACTTTTCTCTTAAGCATTTAAAAAGCATTCTTCTAAATAAAGCTTTCCTAAAAACCTTAGTTAAAAAAACAAAACAAAAACCTCTCGCCAGTTGTAAAAATCTTACAAAGTACTAATTCCTGATTTTAACTGACAGGGTTATCTTATTACACCTAGTATGTCCGCAATACTACCCCCCACCCCCCAGTTTAAATACGTTAGAATGAAAAACTAAGTTAAGAAAGTGGGTTTTCCCTAGCTATGTTCTCAGAAGTAGCACTAACTTTTACAAGCGTGTTTGGGCATAAAACTTTAAACAATGTTTCCCCCAAATGTGGCCCAATCCAGATATCAAACTTTGGCGAAAATGCGTGAAGCCTCTACTCTTTTCTCTGGCTTTAATTTACATGTTTTTTAAGTAGCGAAACTGTTCCAATAACAAAAACACAACATTCTTCACTAATAGCACCTAACAAGTCGAACCCAAGTCTCTGTTTGTTTCATACCCACACCTGTCTACCGCAAGCTTTTCCTGGACACACTGGGGCCCTCGACAATTCCCACGCTTGTTTTCATACACCCACTCCTTCCTCTTCGCCCACTTCCAACTCGCACGCGTCTCTGGACCCACCCAGCCTCTCTCCCCTTTCCGAATCCAAGAGCCGGGCGGACCGACAGCTCGGTCTCTAACCTCAAGCGCTCCGAAACCACACAGCGCGGTGGTTCCCCCGCCGCCCCCAGCGCCGCGAGGCTGCGGTGTGGGGGGAAGGAAGCGCCAAAGCCGAGATCCCCCTGCGCCCGGCGCACACCCCCTTCCGGCACCCCTCCCCCTGCATTGTGCGAGCGGGCCCCAGGCCGCAGCCATCGCAGGCACCCCGCAGGCCCCGTCCGCCTCCCACCCGCGGGCTGCTCCAGCCGAGGCCGACACACAAAGCCTGGGGAGCCAGCCCCTGCGCCCCCAGAGCACGGGGAGAGGGAGCAAGCGCGGACTGACTTACGGGGCTGCTGCGGCCGCGCTGCCTCAGCCGGGGGACACCGACCGTTGGGCACACGGCGGCGTCGCTCGTAGACGTCCTCCCCTCCTCCGCCTTCGGTGGCGGTAATATCTTCTTTCTCCACCTACCTCCCTCCCCCCCACCCCACCTCCTCCTTCTCCTCCCCCTCCTCCTCCGAACCACCGAAGTACCGAGGGTGAGACACAGAGACTCACAACAACATGGCTGCCGCCGCTGCCTCCCCTCCCCTCCCCCCGCCCACCGGGCGCGCGCAATGCACTCCGGGAGAAGGGGGAGGGTAGGGGGAGCGCTCACCGAGGTGCGGCTCCTCTCAGCGGCTTCCGACGCTTCTCCCGCGCTCCCGGCGCCGGCCGGCAGAAGCTCTGCGCGTGCGTACGCTGTCCGCGCTCGCGCGTCTCGGTCGTCCCTCCGGCGTGCGCTCCCCCGCCCTCACCTTGCGAGCTCGCCGCTGCTTCTGGGCTTGGCGGCCGCCGCCGACGGGAACGCGCGCCGGACTTGGGCGGCGCAGGCGTGGTGCTTCCGAATGCTGGCTTCGGCTGTCTTCCCGCGTGGGGCCTCGACTTCCGAATTAGCTGACTCTCCTCTTCCTCCCCGGGAGCTCATTGTTCTCCCCCAGTGCGATGTACTACTAGTGCTCGTCCTCTGCTTCCGGGGTGCTGGCACCCACAGGAGCCTGACAGTAACCCAGGCCTTTAGGTTTCACCCTGACCCCCTCCCCGCAGCAAGACGATGGAGACACATCTTGAGTAGAAACGTGAACCTCCTCAACTGTCATTCTAGTCGTTGCCTTCTGGGCAAGTGGAGCCAGCTCAGCAAATTGCTGGCCGCAGTAGGTGGCCTGGAAAAATACAAAGGAAATTGAGGTCGTTAGTGTCTAATTTTCATCACTCGCAGCCCACCCTCGCCAGGCATACTCCCCTTCGCAGTTGAAGACTCCAAGCCTTGTTGCAGGCCTGGCCGGGCTTGGTGGCTTTGGTGGAGGCAATTCCAGGTTTGAGACCCAACTCAACTGTAAAGTGGCACCGTACCCAACTTGTTTTCCATAGTTTGCACAGCTCCTGGCTCTCCTGACATTCGGTACTTGGGAAACCTAAAGCGTGCCTTGTGATACCATTGCTTCATTTTCCTGGGTGACTGTAACCTCTGTGAGGGCCTACAGGGACCACTTCCGTTTTGCCCATAGTGTGTTCCCCAGTACCTGGGCTATATAGTATAGTGTTTAATAATAACATGATGAATGCATGAGCTCTTCCGTTTTTAATAATTACCAAAAAACATTTGACATTGGAATCTACCTCAAGCTTTTACTTCCGGCCTTAATTTTGGGCTATTAGATATTTCCACTTGAATGTTCTTCCCGGCACCAAACATGTTAAAAACTGAACCTATCCCTCACTCCGAACTTTTGCATCATCTCAATAGTTGATGGTGCTGCCTCCTATTCAATTTCCCCAAATTAGGCCTTGAACTAACCTTGTCTCTCTCTTATACCCCTCTCCCCATATAGGCAACTAACCAAGGCTTGCAGATTTTTTCCTTCCTGAATATTTCTGAAGACATTCTTTTACCTTGCTTCCCAGGTCTGGATTTCTGTAGCAGGCTCTTACTTGGCCTTCCTGTATTCAGTCTTACTCCCTAAGGTTAGTTCTGATCACTGCCATCTAAAATGCAAATCTGATTCCTGGCACTCGTGCCTTTTCTTCAGCCACTCCATTGCTTCCTGTTACCCACACCTGCATTTCCTAAGTGTGTTCTGCTCAATGCTAATAGATATTACTTTAAGAAATGTCCCATGATCAAGTAAATATGGGAGACACTGGGATGGACATATTTTGCCTGCTTTCTCTTTCTCTTCCCATTGGGCTGAGAATAGCAGAGTTTATATACAGTTGCTTAATCCAGGTGAAAATAGGTAGAGCTATCAGAAACCCTCCCTCAGAATTCAGAATTGGGACTAAGAGCTTCTAGTCTTCTCCTGGGAAGTGTCTTGAACCTGGGATCTCTGGGCCAACTCGTCCCACCAGGTGGACAGGGAACCTATAGAGAAGAGTGGAAGTTGAGAAAGAAAAGGAGAGTCCTGATGATGTTTCTCTTCTGGTTTCTTCCTCACCTTGCTGGATGCCTCTACCCTTGGATTCTGTAACACATGCCTGGATCCTTATAATAAATTCTGCTTTTTTGCTTAAGCTAGGTGAAGTCAGTTTCTGTTAGAACTAAGAGTCCTAACTAAAAGTCATGTTTATAATCTAATGATTATTTATTTAGTGCTTACAGTATGCAAGCACTAAAGCACTTCGCATACATTGTCTCATTTAATGCTCCCAATATCCCCATGAGCAGGGTAGTTTAACAGGCATGTGACCTGTTCAGTTACACATGGCCTCAAGCTTTAGAAGAGTTCTGCCATTGGTGTAATGCTCTGCTGTCACCATCTAGAAAAGTCTTAGTTTTTGGAAAAGAGGGCTTTCATTTTCATTTTACACTAAGTTCTACATATATAGCCCATTCTGTCTATGAGGTGTTATCTCTATTTGACAAAAAGCTTTCCCATCAGACTTCTTAGCACATTTAAAATCAAAATATGCATTATAAATGCATAATAAATATACAAGGGAGAGACATAGTATGCAACATTTCTCAAATTCGATTTTAAAAGACTTTTTTTCATAAAAAAATTTTGTACTCTGCAGAACACAGAGTAAAGCCTGACGAGTGATCTGACTCTACCGATCTCTGGCTCCTGAGTCCCTAAGTATGGTGAGCAGTTTCTTGCCTCTGTGCCTTCACATATGCTTTGCAATCTGGCCTTGTGCATTTAGTACCTTTTCATTATAATTGTCTTCTTTTGTAGATTTACCTACGAAGAAAGAATGCACTCCTCAGCTACCATAAATGTTAAAGTGGACATTGTAATTGACTGCCTGACAGTAATTCTAATCATTTAGGAGAGCTAGTTAGAAATGCAGGATCTTGGCCCGCTCCAGAACTATTGATTCAGAATTTGCATTTTAACAAGGTTCTCCGGCAGTTCTATATAATAAAGTTTAAGAAGCATTGGTAAACCATTCACAGTAATTACACCTGACTTAATAGGAACTGGTTCAGTAATGGGTGTGTCATCTATTTTGGGCCAGTGAGACACAAAGAGATACCAACACAAAGCATCTGGGAGAAAAAAGCCAGCGTCCTTCTTTTTTTGGGTATAAACAAGAAAGCATGTTGTCCCAGTTTCTGCTGACAGGCGTCTTGTGATCACAGGGAACCCAGACTGTTGCCAAGACTGCTAGTAGCCTACCCAGGTTATTGGTTCTTCCTTTCTTTAGAAACATTTTCCTGTGGGCTATTGGAGGCATAGGATGAAATGAGTGTCCTGACTTTCCAGCAATGCACATTGCATCTTAGGAATGTGTCTCCATGGCCTATTGAGACAAGTGGTTCTCAACCAGAGGTGCATATCAGAAGCTCCTGGGGAACAGTTAAAATACACCAACTCTCAGGCCCCATCCCAGAGATTTTGATTTCATGGATGTAAGCCGTAGCCCAGATATTGATATTTTTATAAAGCTCTTCAGGGATTTATAATATGTCACTACTAAGAACCACCAGTTTAGACAGATCATATCTTAGAGCATGATGACATTTTAATATTCCCTATGCGAATGTCACCTTTCCACTGGGACTGCTTCTGAAATTTCTTATAAACTGTTTTGATAACTTTTTTTATAACAAGAAATACAGAAAAGTTCACATCATCCCAATTTTAATATCACTGATATACTAATATCCAAATTTGGTGAACGTCATTATTATGTGCATAGACACTGATAGAGGATGGATGAGAGCTACACAGAGTGATGATAACAGGAATAGGCTCAGTCTGCACATGCTATTTTAAAAATACAGTGTTGAATTTAGTTTTACTTGAATTTAATGAAAAATAACTGAAGGAACTTCTCAGATGCATATTTCTTCATTGCAAGAGAGATTGATTTATAAAAGGTTTCTCAAAGGTTAAAATTATAGAAATCATTAATAGGACAGTAACTTTTTCAAACTATATTAATATTGGTCAATATTGAGTTTCTGTGTTCTTATAGAAAAGTCTAAAAAGCATGAAAGATTAGCATACTTTCACTTCCTTCTACCTCTTCTCTGTACTTCCTAATTTTTTTGCTTATATTATTTTTCACTTCGTCAAGGTTTATACTATTTACACTCTATTTTAATCCATCATTTACCTATTGATTTGTCTTCATTTCAGTATTTATTCTCTGTCTTTTGTGTGATGTGCTCCTTTTTTTTATTCCTCTGTAGTCTGTTTCCTTAATGGAAAGACCCGTTTTTTTCCTGGCTACTCGACGGTAGCATGGGCAGACCTGGCACACTTTCTTTTTGCTTTGACCTCATGAGGGTGAAATTCTTTTCATAGCTTTCTCTCTCATCTGGGACCAAAGTGTCTTCCTTTCAGAGCTATAGTCTGAATATTGGATTTAGTTTTAAAGCACTTTTCTGTAGCCCGAGGAAAGACTTAGTCAGCACTAAGTCAAATTCTTGCCTGAGGGCCTAGGTTCTCTTGAACATTTTTGGCCAAGGCCTTGCCATCCAGATAAGGATCTCTTTTATTCAGTGGCCATGGGCTTCATCTTGTTCTATTTATTAACTATGAGTGTCCGAGAAGATGGCAAACTATGGTGACAGCCACTTTGCTTCCTGGCTTGTCCTATCATAGCAATCTGATCCATTAGAGCCCTGTCTCCGTCCTAAAGCAAAGCAAGAGCCCTCACCAACTTGGGCATAGCTGCCAGGAGCCCCCTGACCCTTCCCAGACTGAGCCCAATTTCTTAAAGAATTATGTATTTGTGGAGGCTTGGTGTATATCAATTTCCCATTTTAGAAATTATGAGGAAATTTTCTTAGCTGTTCTTAGTCTGGTGACTGCATAACATGGAATAGCCCTGTTCATAAAATGTTCAGTCTCAAGCACAACACTTCTCTAAAGCTTTTCTTCTCAATCTCAAAGTCATTTCCACAACTTCCTTCTGTCATTCTGCTAGTTTTCTCAAGAGCAACACAGCATGTGCAGGCTTGAATTCCCCCCCACCCCTTTGCCCTAAAACCTTTGCAAAATAAAGACCCCACTGTTAGCTGAACATGGAGTACTTATTGTTCTCCTATGACAAGCAATAAAACAATGGGGATCTGGACTGTAGTATGATTTGGGTTCTGGGAACAGTCGTTTTAGCTTGGATAAGCTATGGTGGCTGTGGGTTTGTTTGCTTATATTCTCTGAATGTTCGCGTGGGGGTCCAGTGCTTTTGTGATCTTCCATGTTCCACTGACCCCTCAAGGAGAAGCTAAGTGAATATTAGAGGAAGAGCCAGACGCATTTCCCTGAGTATGAACATGCCTGGACAGGGTGGGGCTCTCCCAGCTTGTTATGGTTTCTCAGGGGGAAAGTCCTGGCTATTCCTCTAATATTCACTTAGCTTCCTGGGCCACGGTGAAGAGTAGGGCTTTTCTTGGCCTACAATAAGGTCCTAGAGACAGGAAGATCCATGACTGTCCAATGTCTCTGGTTAAGGCAAAGGCAAAACTGGACCAGGAGACTGAAATCTCTCAGATATGCCACCTTCCATAATTCCCAGAGGATGACTTGCATACCATTGGGGTGATTCGGAGGCTGTGAGTTGGTGAGTCAGGAAGTCAAATTATGTTTACAAATTCAAAGACAAATCGTCATTAGTCCATGATGTCAAGGAAACTCTACTGGTATCTTGTACTTTATAGACTTCCAGGAATGGAGGTTTTGAAAGTAGATTATATTTTCCCATTTGGTCATTAAACTGAAGATACATTCCCACAGGAAAAATATAGACAAAATGTTATAGAAGATTTCCCAGGATGCAGAAGGCTTACTGTGATATTTTGATTGATACTGTGGACAAAAAAGAGGAGCTATAATAAATCTAACCAAAAGTAACCTCACTGGGTGACCTGATCATAAATTCCTAACCCGACAGGTCACAGTGGGTAGTCACACCCCAGGCACATAACTTCTTTAGTAAATAGTTAAGCAAGCTATGTCTATTGTTCTTATGCGTCTTGGTTAACACACCTTTGAAATGCCAGAAATAATACTCTTTTCCAGACCCATCAAATACATAACTACCCTCAAGGGAAGACATAATCTTGTTCACTGTCTTATACCTTTTGCTTTTTCCCACCTTCCTGTCATCTTCCTTATGGTCCCTTCTTAATTCCAAAGGTATAAAACAAACTGCAAAACTGTCCTTCTTCAGAGCATTTAGGCTCTTGCTTCCAGTGTTGTTGTCAATTAGGCTCAATTATAAAAATTCCCTATAGTTTGCATTCTAAAACGTGATGTAAGACCATTGTAAATGTTAACAAAAGTCAGAGACAAAAAGGACCACATGTCTGTTAGTTTGAGAATTGACCCCTAAGTGCAACCATTAATCCGTGGTAATTTCATGTTCTCTTAGGTCGCCATGGTAATGGAAATGATTCAGCTTTTTGTGAGACAAAACATGTATGTCAAAAATATAATTTATATAGGGAATAATTTTTTTTTAGTTTTCATATTTAGTTTTACAAAATGAATGCTCTCCTGATTTTCACCCCTTTTCTGCAGTGTTAGTACTGTGTTTTCTGTGAATGGTGATTTATTTAATTATGTGCAATAAATAGTGGGTGAAGGAAAGAATTATCTACAGGTTTGGATGTTTCTTACGTCGACAACAATAAGAAATATGTATTTGGTTTTCGTCATCATTCCTGGCAAAGAGCTCCCAAAACGCTTGGAATTTCTTGAGTGAAAAGAGAGATAAAGGTGTTTTTTGTTATCCCAAACAAGTCTTTTTTCAACCATACCTGATTTTATGTCAATATGGTGACTTTTGGAAAGCCCCTGAGTATAGGAGCCGGTTGCCAGAAGAACCAACCAGGTAATTACAGGGTTGGAACTGTCAGCCCTTTCCCTGACCTCTGGAGAGGGGTTGGAGGTTCAATTAATCACTAATGGCCAACAATTTAATTAATCATGCCTACATCATGAGACTCTTGATAAGCCCTAAACAATGGAGTTCAGAGAGCGTCTGGATGGGTGAACAGGTGGGGCACTGGGAGGGTGATGCTGAGGGGGCAAGGACACTCCTCCACATCACCCCCATACCTTGCCTGTTGCATCTCTTGCATCTGGCTGTTCTGAGTTGTAACCTTTTATAATAAACCCATAATCCAGTAGGTAAACTATTTTTCTGGACTCTGAGAGCCTCTTCAGCAAATTATTGAACCTGAGGAGGTTGTTATGGCAACCCGGCAACTTACAACTCATAGCCAAGTGGTCAGGTAACAATTTGGGCTCGTGTTGGCTTCTGAAGTGTGTGTGTGTGTGTGTGTGTGTGTGTGTGTGTGTGTGTGTGTGTGTTGTGGGGAGGACAGGTCTTGTGGGACTAGCCCTTAACCCATAGGGTCTGGAATAACCCCAGGGAGATAGTGTGAGAACTGAATTGAATCAAACTGAATTGAATTGAATTGAGTTGAGTTGAATTGTAGGGCACTCAGTTGACGTCCACAGAGAATTGGAGAATTTCTTGGTGTGGGTGCCTCTACATTTGGTGACCAGAAGTGAGGTACTGAGAATAGTAGAGGGAGAAACAAAGTTTTTCCCTTTAGTTGTAGAAGAGAAAACAAAGAGTTTTTCATAATCATTCATGCTCGGTGTGAAGTCCCCTGTGTGCTGTGTGTGTCAAAAGGGCTTTACAGTGACTCTCTATCACTGAAGCTCATGGAGGAGGGTGATCCTAGAGAGAACACACAGCCTGGCATGTACAGCAGAACTGCCCCATCAAGTAACTTTCTCAGGTTGAGAAATAGAGCCAACATTTAGCATTTTATAGAGCGTATTAGAGAGAAGAAAATCTCACTTTGAAATACAGATGTAAGCAAAATCTATGAATCCTTGACTATGAATAGTAAGTAATATATAGTTTGAAATGAGAAGTAAACATCCTAGAACAAACTATACCATGTCGGCATGGTTCCCACAAAAGAGGACATGAAAAAATCCTTGGAATGAGGAAAACTGGGGGGAAGAGACTATTCTCTTGGTCACACTAATTAATGGATTTTTACCAGCTTCCTACTGAGGAGAAGCTGAAGGGCTGAGATCAGAACCTTCTGTCCAGTGTTTAGAATTTATTGTCTGTGAGAATTTAGAGTAATTGATTGTGGGTCTCATTCCAGGAGTATGTGCTTCTAATCCTTTTGATGTTTACAGAAAGTCCCAAATAAAATCTCAAGGTTTTGCTATAGATACTATTAGAGCTGGATGAATCTTATTGGACTATTCAAGTCAAAGATCTAGTACGTACATTGGTCAAAATGCTGCCCTTCCAGGCTGCTACTTTAATAATTTTCTGTCTGGGTGTACCTTATGGTACCTGCACATCCTAATGCACACCTGTAGTGTCACCCTCCGCATATGTCACGAGCTCACTTGCACTTGTATCCACATGCCCACCATCAATGGCATGTCCTTATGTGCTCCTCATATTACATGCCCATTAGCGTGCACATCTGCAGGGTCACCGTCTTCAGTGGACTGTGGTTACTCTGTTCAGGTCCTTGGCATGTCCCTTTCTTGATTCCTTATTTTCTCTTCAGAGAAATACAAGATCCCAGCACAGAAAGCATTTCCTCGTGGTAGCTTCATTCTTCTTATTTGCTCAGATCAAGATTTTGAGTCATCACTGGTGTTATCTATGACTTTTATCTTTTATTATGTTGGCTCTACCTTGGACATAAATATATCCAGATTCCATCCACTTTATACCACTCCCATCGCTTCCACCCTCAGCGGGATTATTACAAAGCCTTGTCTCTCTACCCCCACCCGTGCCCAGCTCTGGCCTATTCTGCACCCAGCAGCCAGTGTGTTTCTTTTACTACTCAAGTCAGATCATGTCTCTTCTCTACTCGGAGCCTTTTAATGCCTTCTCATGTCACTTGGAATAAATCTAGAATCATTGCCATGACATTTGTGACCTGACTCTCTGCTGCCTCTCAAATCTAAACTCTCATCCTCACCCAAGCCACACTGGACAATTGGCTGTTCCTCCAAGACACCAGGCACTCTTGCTTCAGGGTCTTTGTGATTTTAAGTCCTCTGCCTGAACCATTTCTCCTGGATTCACACATAGCTCAACACCCTCACTTCCTCCAGGTCTCTGCTCACTTTCACTTTATGGCGAATACCTTCTCTGAAGACTCTTCCTCGGCTAACAGACACTCATGTCATTTCCTGCCATCCTGTATCTCCTTGCTTTGATTGACTTTTCTTCTGGGCACTTAGCACTGTCCAGAGTATTATTTGTTTATTATTTGTCTTCTCACACAAGAATACAAGCTCCATGGGGGCAGGGACTTCATTGTGTTCACTGCTGTATCCCAGCCCCTAGAACAGTGCCTGACATGAGGAAAGCATGTAAGAAATATGTGTGGAATAAGTGAATGAATGCATCATGGGAAGGTGGCTACTTACACTTGCCTAAGTGTTTCTGAGACAAAGCTTTCATAGGGATTTCCTCCAGACCCTCTGTGGAGACGTGAAGGAGGGTGCCGTCTGGCTATGCTTCCGTCCTCCCCAAGGGCAGCTGCCGAGGAAAGTAAGGTTGAGCTGGGGGAGAGATGACACTGTGAGGTGTTTATGTTTTTCGAAGTGCAAGCCCCGTGAAATGGAGCCATCCAAACCAGTCTGACAGGAGTGAGGGCAGGATTCTGCCCAGACTAGTAAAAATGAGAGACTCATGGGGGCGGCCTCCCAAGCCCTGATTCTGCACATAGCGAACGAAACTAGCAAAGGGGACACTGTGGCAGTGAGGGGAATGGGGCATTGTCCGCATACACACATGATACAGACATTGCAACCTGTTTTGCCATGAAACCAGTAGCTCTAGGTAAGCAGACCTTACTCGTTAGAGTCACCCATTCATACAGTGAATATCTACTGAATCCATGCCAAGCATGATTTTACGCCTTAGAGGATGGTTCTAGAAGCTGGAGTTTCCTGCGATATGGACGGCAGGGCCACAGGGAGAGGCTGAGGTCGGCTGAGGAGAGTGCCTCAACCCCCTTCAGTTCAGAGCCCTCCTTTTTTCTCCGTGGGGAGGCAGCTGAGAGATGGCTCAGTTTCCTCTCTACCAGCAGCACTACCTGCATCACCATCACTGAGGCTGCTGGGGGCTCGAGGAGGCACTGGGCAGCCTTTGGAGGTTCCCACCACTGCTCTTCACTTTCAGGAACCCTCAGCACCTCCTCTTCTCTGCTGCTAACTCCCCAAGGGACAGAAGGATGTCTCTATCGTCAGCTGCGCGGTGCTCTGGACCCAGGGCTCCACCTGCTGACAGACTCTCCCATTGCCACCCTGGAGCCACCCTGGGCAGTGGCTTTGGGGCGTGGTGGGGGCAAAGAAAAGGACTGTGCCTGGTGGGGAAGCAGAAACTGGAAAAAGACGTTTCTGTAGGGCAGGATATTTGAGCAAGGAGGTATCTGGCAGAGACAGGAGGGAGCCAGGTTATCAGCCACTCATTTTGAGAGTTTTAAATGGAGCTCAGTCCTTGCGCTGGAGCTTAGGCAGTGAGCCCAGGGCCAGTCTGACACCGGAGAGGTCCCCTGGGTGCCGAGGCCTGGAGGGCAATGGGAGAGCCACAGAATCTCAGCAGGTCATGACAACCCTGAGATCTTACGGGTTGGCCTAACCCGTTCGCTCTTAGGTACAGGGGCCACAGGCCCAGCTCAGACTTCCTCCAGGACTCTGGGAGTGGCAGCACTCGGTCTGTGATGACTATCTTCTCCCTTGGCGGCTGGAGCGGGTGAAGTCACCTATAAACACTTGGGTGTACATCTGAGACAGCTGGGTGAGGCTAAGAACACGCAAAGGCAGATGAGATCTGGTTTTCAGAATTTGGCACTCTCTGCCTGGCCTGTGCAACCCATCCTGAGTTCTGGTTAACGACCAGCCCAGTGGGGCTGGCGCTGTCCTCGCCAGTGGAGCAATGGCATTACTTTGGGTCACTCTGGGGACGGGGGGTGCTTCCAGCTCTGCTGTTCCCTGACCCAGGGGAGGAGAGATGTATCTTCCGGGCTTGTAGATGTCTTTGTTTCTATATATAAGAACACTCTGAGCTCTGAGTACAACACTTTGTCTTTTTCAGGGACCATGTGTACGTGGAACTCCAGAGAGAACACAGACCTGCTGCAGGGCCGGCCAGAGGTTGTAGTTTACAGAGTCTGGGCACCAGGGATGTTCTCCAGGCAAGGGAAGCTGGTGCGTGACAAGGAAGGGTAAGTCACGTGAACAGCATTAAAATTTCTGCAAGGAGCTGCTGTCAACTGGGCTCCCACCTCAGAAAGAGGGAGGTGGGAGGTAGAAGAAGATTTTGTTACTATTGAAAATTAGGTTTATATATATATATATATATATATTTTTTTTTTTTAAAATGATCTTATTTGGCAGCTTCAGGTTGCTGAAAAAGAAGGGATGCTCCAGAGGTCAGCACATCAGTCAGCAGTTTTGGAAACGTGGAGAGAGCATTCTTGGGACAGACGTTGTGTGTTTTCGTGGGGGGCACTTGTGATGAGGTAGAGAGGACGTGACCTTGCTGCAGGATGATGAGCAGGGGACATTGGCAGAGAGCAGGGCGGGAGGGAGATGGGCGAAGATGCCTGACGCTAACTGTAGCTGACAGACTGGTTTGTGAGTGACATGAGGCGCTTCCTGAGAACACCCCACAATGCCTGAGGGAGATTTGCAGGGCCCTGGAGCCTAGAGTGGGCAAGTGGGAACAAGAGCAGGACGTCTGCATCCACAGGCTTATGGGAAGTGGGGTTTTGGGGTCATGCTCACAGGGCTCCTGCGAGGTATTCAGGATTTCTGGTTTACAGATGGAGTAGCAGCCAGTGAGCCATCTAAAAGCGAATTTTTGGTCCTGGGGTGCTCTTCTTCATCCCCTGCACTTCTTGCTGAGAGGAGATGGGGCCACAGGCAGAATCTGCCCCCTTGCAGGAATGACCGGGTGACAGGCAGTGACCTCACAGGGACCCCACTGGAGCTGCAGAACACTGAGGTCTGACAAGTGGGAGATGGTTCTGGAAGGACTGGTGTAGCCAACAGACCTCAGCCTCCCCAGTCCTCTTGGACCAAGGAAACCACAAGCTGGCTCCTCCCCTTCCCCATCCTTTACTTGGCTGTTCTAAGCTATAACCTTACTCTCTACCTGCCTCCTTAGGGCAGAGACCCTGCTGACCTATGGGGTCAATCCTTATCTTCCCACAGGTGTATAGATTCCAGAAGGCTCCTGAGGCTTTGGAGTTGAAAAGGGATCATGTGGTTTATACATTAATAAATCCTCACCAGAGGGGCCTTAGAAACCGCTAGTTTCTTATCTCAGACACCAGATAATTTCCCTTTCCTGTTGACCCTATTCTGTCCCCTCCTTTCCTATCTATTGTCTCTTTCCCCATCTTCACTCCCTTTGCTCTGTTACTCCCCATGCATAAGAAATCTCATGGGTGTTGGTCTGAAGTCACATGTGGCCAAGTTAAGTGAACTCGGCCGCTAATTGTGGTCTAGATGGTGGTGTCCAGAGTGGGCAAAGCAAAGGAGAAACCACTCCCAGATAGGCACTGTTGGAGCACGAGAATGACCAGTTTCTATCTGTGTTTTTTTTTTTTCCTGGTGTCATAAAGGGGCTTTGCGAATGGGTATTTGACCTACGTGAAGAAGGTTCTTCAGCTAAGAATTTCATTTACACAAAAATGATGTTTTGATTATCCAAGACAATTGGAAACTACCAAAATAACTCACATAATATACCAGCGCTCAATCTGATTGAGCCACATGTGCCTATTTAAATATTTTCATTAATGCAAATTAAGTAAAATTAACAATGCAGTTCCTCGGAGGCATTAACCACACTTTAAGTGCTCCGTAGCCACATGTAGCTAGTGCTACTGCATTAGACAGCACAGATAGGGAACATATTCTCCTATGAAAATTTTACTGCGACTTGTTCTAGAGTGTCCTTCTGGCATTAACTCCACTCTCTTCACAGTATGGAACTGGTGAAACCCTTTTTCAGCAGTGACTGATGAAAACATCTCCATCCTGGTCCTGTTCATATCTTCATTGTCTTTAATTCTGAGGATTTCTCAACTGTGTCTCTTGTCCCATGCTGTCTGGCCTGGAAGGAGTGCCTCTGATATCTTTGCTGATATGCTCATGATGTCACACCATTGTCTTTCCATCTACAATTGCTTGGAGTTTACATTGTAAGAGCAGAATCCTCTTCAGCTAGTTCCATACCAAATGCTTTAAGGAGTGAGTCCTAGGAGTTGGCGTGAAGACCTCTCCTTTTTGGAACTGGCCTGAGTTGTCCTGCATTTACACAGGTCTGATTCCTGGAGGTGCCAGACACAGCTGGGGCCAGAACCAAGGTCTTCAGACTAGCTTTCCTGTCCTTGGGTTCAGACATCTCTGCGATGTGTAATCATTAACTTTTGCAAGGGGGCTCAGATTACGACCGCTGAATCAACAAAAGGCAGTGTCTACTGAAGTCTTGAGATGGGGAGAAGTCAGGAAAGAATGGAATTGAGAGGCTGGCAGCAACAGCCCAGTGGCGGGACCCTAGAGAGGGAGGGAGATTGGACAGCAAAGCATTACGTGCCCCGTCATAACGCTGCAGTTGTATTGGTCCCTGTGGACAGCCCTGGGGTCAGCCTTATGGTCTGGGAGTCTGTGGCCATCTGGTCATGCTGGTCATGCTATGCTGAGCTGGGCACCCTGGTTCCCGAATCCAGGCATAGGGGGTGTTCTGAATTTACATCTTATCTCCTATGACTGCTTGGCTGCCTCCCTTGTCACCTACATACCGGTCCTGGTAACCTGTTGTCTCTGAGCCTTGCTGCGTATGTGCAGCCCCTTTACCTGGCTGCTCCTCACGGCCCCAGGTTGTGGTCAGGCCGCCAGTCTTCATGCTGACTGCTTCCCATTCTGTGCCAAGGCCATTGCTTGGGGCCTAACACCCTGTGCCGAGCTGCTCCATCATGCAGAAGCCCTCCTTACCCATCAGGCTCCCAACACCGCACGCCAGGCTACTCTCCTGCAGGGACACACTCTCCTCATCCCACTTGGGCTGTGACAACCTGCACACACCAGCTATTTCCCATGTTGGAGACTAAGCCACTTAGTCTCCAACATCCCAGAACAGGTCACTCTTTGCTTTGGTCAGTTCTGGCTGTTATAACAAAGTAGCATAGATGGAGTGGCTTATAAACGACACAAATCTATTCCTCTCAGTCCTGGAGACTGAGAGTCTGAGATCGGGGTGTCAGAACAGTTGCGTTCTGGTGAGGATACAATATCTCCTCCAGGTTGCAGACTGCCTACTTCTTGTGTCCTCACAGGGGACCACGGATCTCTCGAGGTCCCTTTTATAAGGACCCTAATCCCATGCACGAAGCCTTCACTTTCATAACCTAATCACCTTCCAAAGGCCCCATATCCTTACACTGCCATGTTGGGGATTAGGATTTCGACTTATGAAGCTGGGGTGGGAACACAGACAGTCAGTCCATTGCACCCTTCTACCCAGATGTCCTCCCTACTATGCGCAGGCTGCGACACTACCACTTCTGAGGCTGTGACCCTCCCTGCCCACTCCCCACACGCATGCCTGTTTTAGCTGGTGCCACCAAATGACTTTTGGACTGAATTGATTACAAGGGAAAGGGAAAAGAAAGAGGAAGACAAAGAGGAAGAGAGGTTTGTTTATTATGAACGTCTCGTAAGTCTTGGCAGTCACCGTTTTGTGTCAGTTCTTTCTGGCGCACAGTATTTCAGGTTGCCTTTTCCCACAGGAACATGTTCTTGCTCTTTTGTTCCGTTTCATTGTCTTGTTTTTCTTCTCTGGAGATTCCACTTAGGGGCTTGTTGCCTCTCTCCGACTGTCTTCTCCATGTAGCCGTGTCTTTATGAGTTGTTCAAAAGCTGTCTTCTGTTTCATTTTCCACGCTTGTTGCATTCCTATTCTCAAGCTCTTTGTAACTCCTGTTTCCTCTACTATACTATTTACGCCAAACGTGAAGGTTTTCTACTGGAAACAATTCTCCAATTCTCAGTGGATAATTGGGTGTCCTGCAATTTAACTCACTTCCGACACTAACTGCCTGGAGTTAGCACAGACCTCATGGATTAAGAGCTCAATCCCACAGGACTGCCCTCATTTCAGATGCTAATTGCAAGTGTCAGGTTGTCATCTGCACTTCTGGCCAACCGGCTATAAATTGGGGGTTCCCGTGACCCTCTCCTCATGTTTGATAATTTACTAGAATAGCAGGGAACACTTATGTTTACTGGTTTACGATAAAAGATATAGTAAGAGATACTGATGAACAGCCAGAGAATGAGGTACACAGTGCAAAATCTGGGAGGGTCCCCAGTGCAGAAGCTTCTGTCCTTGCAGAGTTAGGATACATCGCCCTGCACCAACCCAGAAGCTCTCTGAAGCCCCTACTTCAGGGATTTTTATGGAGTCTTCATCACATAGGCACCATGGATTATTAAGTCTATCTCTAGCCTCTATTCCCTCCCTGAGGAAGAGCAGTTAGGGCTGAAAGTTCTAAGCTTCTAGTCAGGTTAGTCTTTCTGGCTCCATCCAGGAGCCCACCAAAAGTCATCTAATTAGAACAAAGGATGCTCTTATCATCCAGGAAATTCCAAGGAATTTAGCTCTGCATAACAGGATCTTATCATTGTCACCATTCAGGAAAGTACGAGGGTTTTAGCAGCTCTGTGTCAGGAATGGGATCAAAAAACAAATCTTGGAAGAAACTGGGAGCATAGATCAATACACATATTTCTTATTATTTCACACGTACCACTCTTCTTATGTCCTTTTGGTGGTTTTATGTAGTTGACAAATCTTTACGTTAACTTTTTCCATCTAATAAAATTGCTGTGTGGTTTCTGTTACCTGATTGGACTTTGACAGATACATATGGCTTCTGGGTTTTGTGATATAAAAATAAAATTTTCCGTATCTTCTTGTAGTCCCGTTAGGACTTTTGTTTTTACATTTAACTCCTTGATTCATTCATTAATTATCTTGGTAAAAGTCATGCAATATAGATATAACTTAATATTTTTTTCCAGGTGACTACCTGGATGTTTCAACAGCATTTATTGAAGAATCTATCTTTCTTCCATTAATTTAAAATGTCATTTTTATTATTAACTATGTTTTCATCTATTGTGAGTCGGTTTCTGGATGTTTAATTTTGTTGCATTTTCCACTTGTCTATCCTTCTGCTAGTATTGTACTTCTAATTACTTTAGCTTTATAATACATTTTCATACCCTGTAAGGCTAGTCTTCTCTCATATGCTTTTATTTCAGAATTTTTCTCTTTTTTGTTTGATTGTTTTCCCTAAGAACTTTAGACTCAATGTGTCTAATGAAGTAATGAAAAATTAATAAAAAATTAATTAATCTCCTAACCCAGATCATGGTTTGAGTTTCCATTTATTCTAGTTCTTTTTTCTGTTTCCATCAAGAAAGTTTAAAAACTTTAAAGATGAATCTTGTACATTAAGTTTTAATTTTCATTTCTATAATTATTATTAAGGTAGGACATCTTTTATATTTTAATTGGCTATTCATTTTTTTCTTCCTTTTTTTGTGAATAGCTTATAACTTACTGCCAGAGTTTTACTGAGGCTATTTTTTTCTTATTCATTCATAAAGTTGATTATACATCTTACATAGTACAGATACTAATTTGTTATATCAATTAGAAATATCTTCTCTCAGTCCATGGCTTATTCTTCAACAGTGCCATTTGTTTTTTAAAAGTTTAATTTTAAAATGTAATAATATTTACCCGTCTTTTCTTTTATAGTTAATGCTTTCTGCATCCTGTTTTAAAAAAGAAATAGTTTCCTAAACTAAGATCAGAAATATATTTTTCTATGCTTTTTTAATTAACAATGTAAAGTTTTCATATTTAGTGCTTAAGTCCATGTAGAATTGATGTCTGGTATGGTGTGAAGTAGAATTAAATTTTATTTCACTTTTCAACATGGTTAAGCTATTTACCATCACCAGTTACTGAAAATGTACTGCTGATGTACATTAAGTTTCCACAGCAAATGTCCAGCTCTGGGCTCTCAGGTCTGCTCCTTTGTGGTCTTTCTTACCCCATACCACCATCGCACTGTTTTTAATTACTATACATCTTGCTGTTCAGGCCAAGACATTACAACTTCTTTTTTTTTTTACCCCCAAGTTTTCTTGGATTGAAATTGCACCCAATTATAGATTAGTTAGGGGGAAAGTGGACATCTTTACAACTTTGGGTCTTTCTATGTAATAATGTAATATAAGTCTCCATTTATGTAGGTTCTAGAATACTTTCAATAAACTTGCAAAAATTTCTCTGTAAACATCAGGAAAATATCTTTTATTAGAGTAAGTCCTAGGTATTTTTTTTTTAAATTGCTATTATAAAATGATGTGGTAGGGGACATTATTATTTCTGACTCTTTATCCTTGTCTGTCTCTGAACCTTTTGCTATATGTGTCTTCGTAGTTCTTCCCAGAGAAGGAGTAAAATCCACCCTCAATACTGATGTCGAACTGACTCTGGACTGCGGAATTTGAGTGGAAGTGATAATATGCCAGACAGTTTTGAGACCGTTTCATTTATACCTATAGGATTTTAATTTATGGAGGTGACTATATACCAACACAGAGAGGCCAATGCCATTGAAAAGAGAATTTACTACTTATAATTCCCAAGAGATAAGGGCCTGCTAACTCAACAGGGCCACAGGGGGAAAGATCAGACATGGTCAGGAGGCAGAAAAGAGCAAGAAGGTGTAGGCTACAGCCGCTGCTGGGGTTTCTATGGGGAAGACAAAACAGTGCAGGGTAAACAGTGTAGGACTGGCTAGGTGAGATAATGCTGGCAGGCTTTGGGCTATCGGAGTGGTCTCTAGTTACCTGGTACCTGAGAGCAAATTGTTAAATTTCTGGGAATTTAATAAGTCACTCAGTTAAACTGCCTGTAGCTTGAAATTGGCCATGATGGGATAGTCACATCGCAGAAATTGTCAAACATTACAAACCAGGGCTTTCTCCCACCTCTTTCCAGAGAACCCATTTATCTGTATGTCACTAGGATTATCTGAGGACATGGGTACACTGAGAGGAATGATGACAGCTATATTTGAAACAATCTATTATAGTGAATGTGGTCTCTTTTTTTTTGTATTTGAGAATGGTTTTTAAGCATAACTATTATTTTTAAGCGTAATCATAATTGCATAGATGAATAGATGATGGATGGATAGATGGATGAATGGATGGATGGATAGATAGATAGATAGATAGATAGACAGACAGACAGATAGATAGGGTGTATATGTAGTGGCCATTTATGTTTTTTAAAGCACCCTCTAGTCTTTTCCAGTAACAGGCCCTGCTTGAACCAAGCTAAGTCACTCTCAGTAACACAGTGATTTATCCAAAGGACAAGCCCATGAACCAAACTGGTTCAGTCAGAATTATTCCCCAGGTTTTATTATTTTTTTTCCAAACCGAAGTTGGGGGGAAGAAAGTCAGTCCTACAAATTGTGATGATATAAGCCAAGAGCAGCCGGCAGTCATAATGATACTTCTGTGGGGGACAACCTAAGAGAGAAAAGCTAACTTATAAAGATTTGCGTGAAAGAGAGGTAGGAACAAAGAAAGAGAGGGAGAGAGAGTTAAAGGAGAGAGAGGAGAAGAGATGGATCCATCCCAGCCCTTCTTGCTGTCTGCTTGTGTCTGATACTACGCATTTATTGAGTTAACAGTTTCTGTCACCTGCAACCAAATAGTCCTAACACAGGAACACACATGTCTTGTTGGAAAGGTGGAGAAACTAGGAAAAGGAAGGAACTGGCATTGCTGTGCAAATACAGGATCTGGGTCAGGGCATTGTGTTCACCCTGGTGGGTAAATTAAGCAAAGGAGGGTATTGCTAAGATATGAAAAGCTCCTCTGAGATTTGTAATTCTCTCAAGATAATGGAAATAACTCTGGACAATTGAAGGAGAAAGAGACTTACTCCAGGGAATTAGGTGATTACAAACTTGTTGAGAGGGCAGGAGGAGCAGGCTGGAGTCTGAGCTTCCAGGAAGGGCTCCCATAAAACAACATCACAACAACCGGCCTGCCAAGGAAATCATTATTCCACTTGTTGGCTCAAGGATGTACCATCCCGATTAAAATTTACATTGAAAAATTCTGCTCTGCCTCTTTGCAACCACAAAGCCAGCAGCAGTCACTGAGATTTCTGTTTCTGCAATGCTTTCCTGCAAAACCCCCCACAAATACCTCCTGGACCATGCTAGCTACAGAAACGTCAGCAGCTGCAAAAGCACATTCTCACTTCCCATCTCACTCCTTAGAGGTAGCAACAGTCCACATTTTCTTCTGTATCTCTCTGGAAAATTTCCAAGCATATGCAAACATGTACGCTTGTGTGTATGTGTGTACATATGTGCAGAATAAATGGGATCATACTGAATATTGGTCTGGTTGCTAATTGATTTAAAGGACTTCTATTTGGATACATTTTCTATGTGAGCAATGAAAGAATATGACTGTGTTTCTTAAATGGATCACTCAGATCCCTAATTTTAATATGGAATCAGAGTTCTTGGCAATAAATCTAAAATATTTAGGAACAACACTAAAAAATTAAATAGATAATGGGAAAGGCACATAACTCTTTGAAAAATCACTTTTAAGTGAAGCGTTCTTTTGAAAGTTAGGATTTGTGTATACACATCTTTTTTATTTTCATTTAAAACAAAAGCCTTTATAATTTATGAAGGTGAAAATGTATCTTAATTTTTCAAGGGGCAGAATTTTGTAGTTTTGTCTAAATGCTTTTTCAAAACTTACAGAGCAAAGGGCAAGTACATTGCTCTTTTAAAAACACAGGGTAAACGGCAAAATAAAAACAAAATTAAAAAACCTCCAAATGCTAGAAGCTAAAAAAAAGAAGAAGAAAACATCTAAAAATATAAAAAGGAAGAAAAATTTCCGAGTCTAAGAGTAAATGGCATTTATGGGCTTAATTTCACATAAGAGATAATCAGATCAATGTATTACCACCTAGTCAATGCCACCGAATCAGACTCTCTATAGTTCAGTGATGTAAGACAAATCAAAAAGCAAGGAAGTCGCTTGGCAGAGCAGAGCACCCAGCCTCTCCCTCACTTCTCACTGGTGCAGGCGTGTCCCAGGCTGTCCCACAGGCCCTGGGGGTTGTATGAAGGGCAGGCGAGGCTGGACAATCCTGAGTTACCACCTTTGTGCGGTGGCCCAGCTCCAGGAGCCCATCTCCGTCTGTGACTCATTGATCCTGGCGCCGCTCACCACCGCTGCTCATCACGTGTGAGCCTCTCGCGTGTCAGCCTCACACAGGGAGAGACGCCATCCCGTCTCCACGGACACCCAGTCTGCTCTAGAGCTGGTGTCACCAGCTTCGCTCTCTAACACTGGGGACGTCCCCCTGGCTGGCCTGCTCTGGGAGTGTGGTGGGGCCTGACTGGGCATCCCAGGGAGGATGCAGGGGTCATGTGAGCGTCATTTGGCTTAGATCCTGGGGGGCCCTGAGGGAGGCGTTCGGGCTTGAGTTGCACTGCAGCTCTGGAGAGGAGAGTGATGCTCTGGCAGGGGAACGAGGCTCCTTGTGCTGAAGGAACCGAGGATGAGAACTGAGGATGAGGAAGGTGGTAGCAGCAGGTGTGCGGGGCGTGGATGGATCTGTGACCCACGGCAAGGGAGGACTGGGCTAGTCCTCCTGGGTGTGGGCCAGGAGAAGATGTCAGCCATGACTCAGAGTTCGATGTCTGGTGACCAAGAGTTGCAGATTGCATTCCCTGGAAAGCGGTCTCTGAGACAGAGATTCACATTCCGAAGTTTGATTAGGCAATTCTCTTGGGATCCCTGTGGGAGGGAAGGGAAGGAAACAGGATTTGGAATATGAAGTTGAGGCACAATGCAGCCTCAGCAGAGAGCTCAGCTGCCCCTATGGGGATGGCCCTGCAGAGCTGTGACAACTTGGGCAATGGGGCTGGCATTTGTGTTCCCACACTGGTTGGTCTTTGGATGTGAACCCTGAGAAAGGAGTGATCTCAGGGGAGGTGGCTCCCTGCAGATGAGGAAATCCCTGAGGGAGACTGACAGCTGAGGGCTGTCTGCTGGCAGCACACCCCAGCAGTTGTGGGGATAAAGCCATCATCCTCAGGCGGCCCTCCCAAGTGTCTGTCACAGTAAGGACACATGGTAGGGCCCACAGGAAGAATGGATTTGGGGAAGGTGATGAGTTTTGTTTAGGATGGGTTGAGATTGAGATGCTGAAGGGACAGATGTGTAAGGCATCCAGTGGACAGCTGGGTGGATAGGTCCAAAGCTCTGGAGGAAGGTGAAGGACAGAAATACAGAGTTAGCAAAACCATAAAGGTGGAATGGAACGCAGAGGAATCGACGGGCCAGTTGGCGTCCGAGAGAGATGACGCCTGAGCTGACCCATCTGGTGGCTGGGCCTCAGAAGGGCTTTGCAAGAGGAGGCATCTGGGTAAGACCAGCCACAATCAGCGGGTCCAGGAATTCCCGTCTTCTGTGGAGCTCCTGGAGTGGAGTGAGGGCTCTGGTCACATACAACCTGATGGAGCTCTCAGTGGCCGATGCGCAAATTAGGTGGAAACACTGAATGCGAGATGAGAGACAGCACTGCCCCGGAGATGGGGGTGCTCACACCTGGAGGCCTCTCTTCTTCAGCTCCCTCCAACCTCCTCCACCCACTTTGCTTTCAGGCCTTTCTCCCTCCTCCCTCCCTCTGCCCCCTCTTTCTCCTCTCTGTCCAGTTCTCTCTCCTGCCCTCCCTCTGGGCCCACTAGAGGGCAGCAGCTCACAGTCCAGGCTCCAGGTCCACTCTGAGCCTTTGCCTGAGCTCTGCCTCTAGTGCGGGGTGGACGTGGGGTCAGGGGGATGGGGGTGGGGGATCGGCACCAAGATGACCCTCAGGCCCCTGGGCCTCCTTGCCTCTCTACTCTTAGGTCTCCCGTGCGTGCGTGTTCAGTAGGGAGGGCAGGAGTTGCTCCTTCTTTACCCTGATCCCATGAAGCATAGAGACACAGTGGCCAGTTGTGCCTACTTTGGGATGTCAAGACCCAGGGAAGAGCCAGGACCTCCTTGAAATCTGTGAACGGACAGTCCCTCTCACCCACTGCCTCGTGGGCCTACAGGGACACGGAGCCTTAAGAAACTGAGGCTGGATCTTGTTCCCACCGTTCGTGTCCTAGGGTGTTCTTGAAAGGGTTGCTCTAGGATAAAACAGGCTCTAATATTGTTCAGGTGTCAAAAGACCAGAGCTGGTCCCTGGGCTGCCCCATTCCACTTCACCTGGAAGCCTCACCTGGGCCTGGGCACGTGAGGCCCCAGTGATTCCTGAAAGGCCACAGACAGGAGGGACTGCCTCTGAGCTGTACGCTTGGGCCTGCGTTCATGAAGGCGTGGTCAGGCCAAGGAAGACTAAGTTTTTCCAAGTGAGGGAAAGAAAAATGGAATAACCTGTTTGGGGAGGGGGCGTGCTGGGAGAAAATGCGTACAACAGCAGGGCGGGGACCAGGAGTGCTGCCTGGAGTCAGGCTCTGGCTGAAACCCTTGCCTTCTTTGTTCTCCTCCCTCCCCTGTCCCCACCGCCCCGTCCCCATATATACACACAGTCCCCATACATACACACAGGCCAGCTTCGCAGCTGCAGGCACTTAGGGGACAGCCTTGCTCCTTTGGCCTCAGAGCGTAGCCCTGGTCAAAGGGAGGGCTGAGGAGCCAGGCCTAGGAAGCAGCGGCTTCAGTAGCAAGTCACCGCCCCTGCCTAGTGTCCTGCAGACATGCGGATACCGCGATTATTTTCTTTGAGCTCAGCCATACTGTTCTTAGAACTAGTCCATCCCACCTGCTTTTGCTGAGCTGACACAGCTGGCTCTGTGGCCCGTGTCCCTTCCAAACGGAGGTGGAAACCCAATAAGCAGTGAGGCCTGGAGAGTGCTAAGAAACACCACCGTAGTATGGCCCCGGCAGCAGCCTGGGGAGGCCAGGGACAGAGCTGCAGGTGGCTGTGGCCACCAGCCTGTGGCCACCAGCCTGTGGCCGCAGACGTAGGCCAGTCCCAGCCCAGCCTCTCTGGTTTTAGGGGCTGCCATGATGCCCCAATGGAGAGTTAGACACAGAGGTTTTGTGGACATGTGGTTTAACCAAATTCACCTCTGTTTACTTTTTTTTGGGTTTCATTTTGTTTTTTTCTTTTTCTTTAAATTTACCAAAACAGAAGAAGTGTTATTATTCTAGTAGCTAGCCTATCCTTCATTCAGACTCACTGGCATTGTCCTCTCAGAGCAGCTCAAATGGGGACCTCTGGCCTGTTGACAATCCTGTTGGTTTGTGGGAGCTGAGGGTAGTGTTTGGAGATCTTAAAGCAATGTCTTTGGTAACCTCTACTTTGTGGATGTCCTTGGCTCTCATTTCAAGGGTAAAGCCTGATGGACTCACCCCAGAGCTTCTCCCATACAGAAGTAGGGCTTCCATTCCATCCATGGAAGCCCCCCTCAAGGTTTCTTATCCTAGTAAAGAAGGGGGACGTGATGTAAGAGGGGTTTCACCCAGACCAGAAGTAGAAAGCTGACCTCTTTGGCCCAGTGGGATGTAAGAAGAATAACAGGTGCGTAGGTGAAACAAGAGGTGTGTTTGGATTTTCTCTTCCTGTCCCACGTCGGGTGGGGTGCTGCACAGATAAGTAGGCTGAGGGGCAAATCAAAGGCAGAGGGGGTTTCTGCCTTGCTCCCTGTTTGGAACTGTGGGAAGAGACTGGCATGCAGGAACAGACCCTGCAAATGTCCACGTGGTATAGTTGTTTAGAGGCAGGACCTGAGCTGCGGCTCCCCGGGTCTCCTTGTTCAATGGAAAAGGTCTAGATGTTCTTCCAAGCCTCACAGCAGGATATGCTTGGTCGTTATGAGGCAGTGGGCAGGGGGCAGGGAGGTGGAATCGGCAGGTCACCATTGGTGTCGCCACAGTGTCTGGGGGATGGCCAACCTAAGCTGCGGGCCAGATGGAAGCCGTGGCTGGTATCCTGCAGGTTCTACACCAGAGTTAATGAGCTGGGCATGATGAATCAGTGAGACTCCTCTCACTGGGCTAAGACCTGCCTGAGCCAGAGCAGGCTGCAGAGTCACCGGAGTAGGGCACTGTGCTGCATCCAGGGGACCCAGAGGCACAACAATGTCCTTTATCATGCTCTAAGGCCCTTTGCACCCATTGCTATGCAGTCACCTAAGACCCCATGTGTACACAGGTGCCATTTTGGGGAGGAGCAGAGTTAGAGAGGAAATGTGAACAACTTGGTGTTTGCCTGAAGAGACTGAATTGTTTAAAGAGATTGTTTTGTTTGGAAGAGATGGCTATACCATTAGGAGGTGAGTTTAAATCTTCCCACCCAGAGGGCTGGAGTTACCTGATCTCAGTTAAAGAAAAGAAAGAAGCTACATTTCCTTCGCACAACTAACAGCCTGAGAATTTGTGACCTGCCACACACGGTGGGCTGAATGTTCTAGTCTACAGGGGCAATCTGCATTTTTCCACTGGGCTGCTTTCCTCTACCTTTGTTCAGGTTGGGGTTGCAAATTAGATTTTCTAGAATACATCTCTCAGTGTGTCTGCTCATCTCTGGAATACTGACTTCAGTCTTTTTCTTTTTTTTCTATAGATGGTTCTTTTCCAAGTATGAATTATACATTGAATTCTCTGGATTCGGAATTTAGTGGGGTTTGTTTATTCATACATTTTCTTATGAACACTTGTATTCATGTATTCACTCATCTGTAATCTATTTATTTGCTCCCTTGTTCACTTATTCACCCACTCTCTCATTCGCTTATTCATCCTTTCACCCCTCCAGAAAACATTCACCGAGCACTCTTGCTGGGCTCCACTGTAAAAGGTGTAGAAGCGAATGAGAACTGTTCCCATCTTCCAGGAGCTCACCTGGAGAGAGGGAACGCTGAAAACAGAAGCGAGTAATTAGATAATGAAAGAGAAGGTGATACAGGTTACAGAAGCTCAGAAGAGGAAGGAGTCTCTGGAAGGGCCACCTGATGTGGACACTTTGGTTTTGACCTGCTCTCTTGGGAGTGGAGTTCACTCATGATGGGCATGGGGGCCGCAGTCGCCACTCGGCGTGGTGGGCGTCAGTGGTTGGCGCTGTGGCCTGGCCCCTGCCTTGTTTTACTTTGCGCTTCAGTGTCATCACCAGGAAGCAGGGAGGTATTGGATCAGCTCATCTCTAGGGCCCTGCCAGCACTGTGCCTTCAGTGGCGATAAGTAAACATTCAGGGGGTACATCCGTGCCTCATTGGGGATAACTTAATATTTAGCTCGTTTTAGCTAAAAAAAAAAAAAATGTGTTTATAAACAATCTCTCACATGCCCACAGCATATTTTCTGGGTCCTTGGTGCTCATTATGTGGTGAAAGAAGCCAAGGCCAGCTTCAGCGATGTGATGGAGGAGCTCAAGAATCCACAGGTGAGCCCATGATACTGCTTCGGGGGTGTGAAATCTCTGAGCATCAGCAGTCTCAGTTATTGTTATTTGAGTTAACAAAAACCATGAGAGATTGACTGAAGACAGGGGCTCGCTTCTAGTACTCATGGGACCTGAATGCCAGCCACTGTCTACTTGGATTAGTTTATGGCGTTCTATAAATAACTTCTCAAGTAGGCAGAGAACTTCGTAGTATCTCTGAACTTCGTAGTGTCCCCAGAGCCTCATTTTGCTGCCCTGTGAGATAGACAGCATCTCATTTTTCATGTGGGAAAACTGAGGTTTAGAAAGGGGAAGTGATTTCGAGGTCACACTGCGAGTAAGAGGCCATGCTTGATAACTCGGCTCCACATCTGCAGGATTATTCTCTCTGGAACATTTTAGTAGATACTTAATGTCTACTTGCCAAGGCATGGGAGCCACCACAGGACATAGCAGCACGGTTCAGGGCAGGCAATTGGGCCAGTCCTGCCTGGCTCACCACCTATGGACCTGGGGCGAGCTAGTCTTCGCCCTAGTTTGGGGATGGATTTTCAGGGCCCCTTGGGAGGCATTTGGAACGTTTGGACTCTTGGGTCACTAGGAATATTAACCCCTTGCTATAAATATATTTGCTTAGGACGCTATTTGTTTTCCTGTTCCCCTGCAGGAGTTTTAAATTCTCATAGGACGAGAACTGCCAGTGTTTTCCTGTCTGTCCCTTGGGTTGTCCCTTAAAAGCCAGGGCAGCTCTCGGCTCTCAGCACAGACTCCCTGGAAGGGGCTTTGGGAGATGTTCAGAGGAGACGAGGAGCTTGAAGGCTGAAGTCTGAGAGCAGGGACAGCCAGAAGTTCTGGGACCCGGTTTTTGTTCAGACATGCATTCCTTGTGCTTCCGTTCTTTGTCTCTAAAGTGGGGTCACAGTGACTGCCCTGCCCACATCACAGGCCTTTGGAGGATCGAGTGGTGCCATCACTGTAGGCAGTTCCCAGGGCCCTGAGTGCGTAAACAGGTATACAGTTGTATTTTCAGGTAAATGGTTAGTGTGCGCTAGGCTGGCTCTGGGATGGGGCGGGGACCACAGAGCAGGGGCATCGGCTCATTATGTTCACAGGGACGAGACCCCTTTCTCTCTGAAACCAGGCCCTGGGTTCAGAGCTGCTCCAGGGAAAAAGCAAGGGGCCCAAAGATAAGTGTGACGAGCTTTCATGCCACAGAGAAGGCATTGGCAAGCTTTTCCTACAAAGGGTCGGAGACTTAATATTTTCGGCTTTGCAGGCCCAACAGTGTCTGGCACACTGGCTCAACTCTTGTAGCATGAAAACAGCCATCAGTAAACCAATGAGTGTGGCTGTGTCCCAGTAAAAGTTTATTTATAAAAATAAGCAGTGGGCTGGCTTTGGTCCATGAGAATTAGTTTGCAGACTCTTGCTGTTTACTGAGTCTGGCAAAATTGGGTTTCAAAGCAAAAATAAAGCCTTTCCTCTGAATGCCGGGCATTTAAACTCCTGGCTCTAACTCTGCTCTTGGAAGCACATGCTAGGCTAGGAGTATCTTTGTTCGTTTCACGTTATTTTTTAAGGAACTGCAGAGCCTGTGTCAAACCTGGGCCAGCCTCGTGCCCATGCAACGGGCATTCGAATGACAAATTAAGGTACTTGAGAATAAAAGCTGGAAATCTCTCTGTTCTTTCTTTGTCAGAAACCTGTCCGTGGCACAGCTCAGGGCTCTGTGGCTGTCACAGCTCATTAGCTGGTGTGGGGGTTGCCCAGGGTGAGTCAGTTTCAGAAGCACACCAGGTCCCATCCTTCTGACTTGGTGTGAGGGGTTCCCAGGGATGCTGAACTTTCAGTGCTAAAAGCCAGAAAGTCCCAGGCAAACTGGGACGAATTGGTCACCCTACCTGGCCCTTGCCCTCCGGACAGGACAGGACAGGACAGGACAGAGGCTTAGATATGATAAAGCAGGTATGCTTATTGGGGCGTGGTCTCCACTTGCTGCTGGAGCTCAGACAAGGGAGATCTCCATGGGCAGATCAGTCTAGAGAGCTTCCTGGAAGAGGAGGACTAGAGCTGAACCTCAAAAGGCTGATGCATTTTGTGGTAAAATAGCCACATGGAAGCAGTAAGAACCTGAATCCAGAGACTAGAAAGAACAGGGCATGTTTGTGTCTCAAGGAAGTATGGCGGGGGGCAGAGGGCGGGGGGAGGAAGTTGTGAGGATAGGTCCTGAGATCCTACTTCGTCCTCAGGGCCCCAAAGCCCTTCCTCTTATATTCTCCCCCAGACTTTTCCATGGGCAGATATCTGCCCTGGCAGAAAGCTCTGGAAATTGCTTTTTATATAAATATTGAAAAATGGAAGATATGTTAATCAGGGCAGATGCTATAATAGGGGAGGGTCCTACCCAGTGGTGGGAGGGGCTCTGCCTAGGGCTGCGGAGCAGCCCCCAAGGGACAGCTCTCTGCCGAGTCTGAGAGAGACCTCTTCCGGCATCTTGGTAAAGAACGACCTCGTCTTGGTTGCGTTTCATGTTGCATAGTGTTGGTACCATGTTCTGGGCTCAGGGCTTGCCTGCCCCTCTCAAGGTAAGCAAGAAGACATCTGGAGAAAGCCCCCCAGGTAATGGGGGGCGGGTACCACAGACATGCTTCCCACTCTGAAGAGTCTGAAGATGTCTATCCAGGGTGGCCCGAGCCTGGGGAATGTTGAGTAAAGTTCTGTGGGTCCCCAGGGAGGCCCCTTTTCTCCATTTGCTCCTGGCTTCCGAATGATGTGCAGGGCTAGGGGTGCGGAGTAGGAGGGAGCAGTTTTCACTCACTACTCAGTGTTTATTGAATGCCTGCTCAGAACATTTAGCGGGTGAGTGTGGGGCAGCGGGGCCCACGGCCCCTGTCCCCAGCCGCCTCCTTCACCTCCTCTTTGTTGACCCTCACACCTTGTGGAGAGAAAGAACAGCAGGGAGTCCCACAGGACAGATTCCCAACGATCTTCAGTTTCCAGCCGAGGCCACGGAGGGTCAGAGGAGAGCCCGTGGGTGTAGTGGCCCTCAGTCTGGGCCTTCGTCCTGTGGACCCAGACACTAGGCAGGGTTGGCGTGGTGGGCCCTGGAATATTCCAGCTGGTGTGATCAGTGAACGGATGACTGTGGGCATCTTTAAGTGTCCTAGCTCTTCTCTGTGCCTCTGATCTCGTGGTTGCCCCTGCTAGAACGCCCTCCCCTTCCCATCTGCCCCAATCGCTTCCGTTCTTCAAGGAAGGCCCAGCGTAGGGCCCTGATCCTTCTGGAAGCTTCAGTGATGGCTCCTCTCCTCTCCCACCCATCAGCCCCTCCGTACCTCCCCTGTTCTGATTGGTTAGTGGTCTCCCAGCACATCGGCCTGTTTGCATGTCCATGCCCAGGGACTCTGAGCCCACGGAGGAGGGGCACACAGCCCGAGTGCCCCCAGGGCCTGGCACATGCCCTGCAGCCAGGATGAGCTCAGTGCTGCGCTGTTGAGCTTGTTCTGGGGGCCTCTTCTCTCTGCTTCTGCAGCGGAACCTGGTGTGGGCCCTGATGTTCTCTGTTCCCATGGTCACTGGCCTGTACATCCTGGTCAACATCAGATACCTACTAGTGTTGTCACCCAGCGAGATCCTTTCCTCCGATACTACGGCTGTGAGCTGGGGGTGAGTGGGTCACGTGATGTGCTCCTAGGCCACCGGGCAGACGTTCAGGGTAGGGAAGGATAATGCCCCATGTGTCCTTCAACTTGCCTCTGAGGTCTTGCTCGCTCCATTTCCAAGTGGGGCCTTGCAGCGGTCTTCCAGGCTGCTGCCAGAGTGCCCTTCCTTGATCCTTCTGTTGTCCCAGGAATGAGGTTCTGGGGCCTGGGCCTGGCTGATGCCCTTCACTGTCACACTCTCAATGTTCGGCTCTGCCAATGGGACGTTTTTCAGTGGAAGCCGTGTGTGCTATGTGGCTGCGAGAGAGAGGGCCACAAGGTGAGAGATGGGGTCTGGGCTGGCAAGGTGCTGGGGCTGCAGGCGGGGTGCCGGGGCTGCAGGCGGGGTGCCGGGGCTGCAGGTGGGGTGCCGGGGCTGCAGGCGGGGTGCCAGGGCTGCAGGCAGGGTGCTGGAAGAACTGCAAGCTATGCCTTCTCCTGTCAGAAGCTTTAGTGTTTAGCTCGAAGCAGGACTTCCCCTCCGAGATGTCACCCTCTCTTCTTCCGAGAATGGGGGTTTTGGGAGATCGCTGCACTGGGTCACCCTATGGCGGTTGTAGGTGATGGGCATGTTTGTACACACCAGCAGTGGGGGGGCAGTGGGAGGAGTGACAGTTGCAGAGCCAATGTGTACCTTCTTGGCCTCTTCCTGGGGGCACTCTCTGTAACATTGTTAGTTTTTGCTACTCTAATGCTAAATGGTAGACATCCCCTAAATCTCAGGGCTTCCAAGAGCAAACATTTGATATTATCCTTGCTTCAGGCTGGGCTTGTGTTCACATCTTCTCTTTCCGACTGTGAATCCTTTCTCATCTCAGGGACCCAGGCCAAAGCAGCAGTGACTCCTGGGGCATGTTTTGCCACGGCAGGTGCAGGGGCTCAAGAGATAAAGCCACTGCTGTGTCACTCCTGCTTGCATTTCATTGGCCAAGCCCAACATCAACGAATAAGAAACTATATTCCCCCCCATAGAGGTGGGGAGAGGGAGCATTTGATGACTAATAACACAGTCTTACCACCACAGCCTGGTATCCCTTCCGTGCCCTATCCATATCTTTCGGCCCTCTCCCCGCTCCCGTTCCCCCTGCCCTGTCCCTTTTTCTGTCCTGGGGGTGAGCAGTAGAAAGTCATAAAGACCGGGCCTGGTCTCTGCGTCAGCTCCCCACAATCCAGCCCTGCATCCTAAGCTATTTGAGCCTTGGCTGGCCTGGAGGGACAGGCACCCCAACCTGCACCCTGAGCCTGGTCACCCCAGGTGAGCCACAGCCCCGCATCTGAAAGCTGTGGGGTCTTGGGACTGTTAGGTTGGGCACACTGGTGTCCAGAGTGAGGTTAGTAGGGGACGAGGGCTGGCAGCTTCCCAGGACAGATGCATGCTGTGGCTCTCCTAGGGGCTGCCTGACACCTGGCTTTGCTCCCAGCCCCGACTTCTGTCCACGGTTCATGTGCATCGTCTCACACCAGCTCCAGCTCTGCTGTTCACCGCTGCCGCGGCTTTGGCCCGGGTCATCCCAGGAAACTCCAGCACCATCATGAACCTCTTGAGGCAAGGGAGACTGTCTTCCCAGGCTGAGTAGCTTGTGTACATGTGTACACGTGTGTATATAAGTACATGTATGCACACTTCTGGAAGTCTCCTAGGTGTGTGGACGTTATATATAATATCCACACACACTTACCCACTTGCGGAAGCCCAGGCTCAGGGCTCCTGCGCGTGCACACACACACACACACACACACACACACACACACAGTTCAGCTGTTCTCTCCCAGTTACGGCTTCAACATTTAATGCACCTCCCTTCTCTTGAGCTGTTTAAAAAAAAAATTCAGTGAGACAGATGTTTCGCCAAGAGACAGACAAATTAAAGGCTCATGTTGTCTCTGTCATTTTGTTCTTATTCTTTTATTCTGTTGCTAAGATAACGTTAAAGCACATTCAGGCTTTACTCATACTCCTGGAGCCCTGGGCTCTGGTGTGATTTTTTTTCTTGTCGTCTGGTCTGCATTCTGGACTGTGACTCAACGTAGCTCTGTTGAACTCAGGGCAGACCCACAGGCAAGCTGTGTAGGCACGATCAGTGATTGCATCACGGGGAGATGATCTGACCCCCTTTATCACCTTCCCTGGGGCAGAGATGATGGGCTGTCGTGCTATCCAGTCGTAATTTTATAACCTCGTTTAAAGCTGGTTTAACGGGCAGATTCTTACACCATCAGGCAAGCAGAATGTCGGACTGCAGGGGGAGTTCTCAGAGCGATCTTTCAAGCTTCGCATGTCTCTTCTTTTGCTGTCACAAGTATAATTACTCTCCTGGAACAGGATATGCGGTGCTCGCTGTGACTGTCTTCAGAACATTAAGTAACAGACTTGGTTTTCCTTCTCATCTTTTTCCCATGAGAAAGAAGAAAGATCATTTTATGGTGAGAATAAAATTAAATCCATGGTGACAGTAGGGGGTCCTCAGCCTGAGACTGGGGAGCATGACTGAGAATGTCTCACCACAGAGTGAGAATTCAACAAATTCATTTCATCTCAGTTAGTACCCAATATTTTTGATCTTGACCACATCAAGATATGGCTTGGTCTGGACCTTGCCTCCGAGGTTAGGTGGAATTTTCATTAGACCTGCATCAGCCACTTGGCTACCGACACCCTGGAGAAGCAGAATCCAGGGTTTTCTCCACCTGTCACTAATTCTAAGGGGGAGGGATCAGCTCTGAGTGTGCTTGTCTCCGAGGGCAGCCCAATCTTCTTTGAGAGTCCACCACTCTCTTTTTTGAGAAATAGAGACAGTCTTCTGCCTGTTTGAAAGCTGTCCTCCTCTCTCCAGCCGGGGAAGTCAGGGGCTTGATCAGAAGCCATGAGGGGGACTGGGCTTGTGCATGTGCCCCTTTGTCCTCGAAGGCGAGGAGGCGGGAATGAGACAGTGCTGATTCTCCAGTGCATTCGTGTCCTCAGTGCATAGCTCCTTCGTCTCTCCTTAGTCTGTATGAATCAGAGGAACTAGAAGTGGCTGAAGGGCTCTGGATGAGCTTGCACCTCTGCCCCTGGTTTGAGCCTAGCAGGCCAGCTGGTGCCAAGGCCTAGTAGTGAGTGGCTCAACTTTTTCTCTCAGCTTCCTTGCCTGGTCACCTACGGAATCACCATCAGCTGTCTCCTGTGCTTGCGGATGAAGAAGAAGAAGCTTCCTCGCCCTTACAAGGTAGACTTCGGGGCCAGCATTGGGCTTTTCCAACCCTAGGCTGTTGCATGAGGCAGGTCGTTGGACTACAGCCTCCTTCGGGACCCAGGGGAAGAATGTGAGGGTGTCATATCTGGTAGAGAATTTCTGTTATTTCCTGGGCAGAGGGTATTGAGGGACGCCTGAGTCACAAAGCATTGGCCTTGTTTGCTGGGGACTTATTTCTCCTCTGGAGAAGCCCATAGGAGAACCATAGGAGGATGCACGCACCCAGTTGTATGCATAGGGCACAAAGAGGATCAGGCTGGTCCCAAAGCCTCTGCTCCCTGTAGCCCAGCAGGTGGCTCCCCTAGCCAGGCAAGGGGACTGGAGGAGAGGAGCTGGTGGCAGGTGGAGGAACAGGAAAGCAGGGAGGAGGGACAGAGCCCAGGGGTCAGAGACTACTTCCCATGTACCTCTTCACCATCCAGGTCTCGGTGCCCACTGCAGGTCTGCACCATCATCCCTGCCATCCTGCTCCTTGCTTCTCTCTGCCTGGTGCTGGCACCCATCATCAACCATCCCCAGACAGAGTAGGACGTCCTCCTGTCCCTGCTCAGTGGATTCTTGGTCTATTTACTGTTTGTCCACTTCCAGCACTAGCCCAAGTGTTTGCAGATGGCCATGCTGCATCTCCAGCTGCTCCTGGAATTTGCCTCAACCACTAGGAATGTTGACTGAAGGGCTGCGCTGTCCTCTTTGCTGCAGACACCTCTATCCTCACAGGAATGGCCTGGCCAGCTTCATTATAGGTTGACTATGCGGAACTCTAACAAGCTTGTAAAGTACTACGACACGGCAGTTGTGGAGTTTAGGGTTATCCAGCATTCCGCCCACCCCGTCCTGCCCTCTGCACCTTCTCCTTCCATACAGGTGACTCTCACAGCCACACTGAATGTAAGAGGAAACAGAATCTTTAGAGCTAGTTTCCCACTAGAGGCAATCAATCAGTATATCATCAATACCAGGTGATCTGGTCAGAGATGAAAAGGCAGAGAAACAACTCAAAATGGATTAGAGACTCCAGAGTAAGACTTGAAGCTATAAAACTCCTAGAGGGAAGCATAAGCAATATGATATTGCTCTTAGTAATATATATTTTTTGATATGTCTCCTCGGGCAAAGGAAATAAAATAAATAAATAAATAAATAAATAAATAAATAAATAAATAAATAAATAAATGGAACTACATCAAACTGAAAAGTTTTTTCACAGAAAAGGATACCATCAACAAAACGAAAAGACAACTTACTGAATGGGAGAATCCATTCGCCAATGATACATTTGATAAGGGGTTAATATCCACAATTTATAAAGAACTGATACGACTTAACACTAAAAAAAAAACAATCCAGTTTAAAAATGGGCAGAGAACCTGATTAGACATTTCTCCAAAGAGGACATACAGATGGCCAACAGACATATGAAAAAATGTTCAACGTCACTAATCATCAGAGAAATGCATATTAAAACCACAGTAATATATCACCTCACACCTATCAGGATGATATCATCGATAAACCAACAAACAGCACGTTTTGTTCAGGATGTGGAGAAAATGGAAGTCTTGTGTGCTGTTGGCGGGATCGCAAATGGTACAGCTACTGTGGCAAATGGTACGGAGATTCCTCAGAAAAATTAAATATAGACCTACCCTATGACCCAGCAATTCCACTTCTGGGTATTTACCCAAAGAAATCCGAAACACTAATTTAAAAAGATATACGCGTCCCTCTGTTCATTGCAGTGTTATTCACAGTAGCCAAAATATGGAAGCAACCAAAGAGTCCATCAACAGATGACTAGATGAAGAAAATGTGGTACATATATACAATAGAATAGTACTCTGCCATAAAAAAAAATGAAATCTTACCTTTTGCGACAACACGGATGGATCTAGAGGGTATTATGCTAAGTAAAATAAGTCAAAGAAAGACAAATAACTATAATCACACTTGTGGACTCTAAAGAACAAAATAAATGCACAAACAAAACAAACAGATTCATAGATACAGAACACAAACTGATGGTTACTAAATGAGAGGAAGGTTGGGGGATGGGTGAAAAAGATGAGGGGATTAAGAAGTACAAAGTGATGGTTACAAAATAGTCATGGGGATGTAGGGTACAGCATAGGGAATTCAGTCAATAATGTAATAGCTTTGTATAGTGCCAGGTGGGTACTAGACTAATCGGGGTGGATCACTTTGTAAATTATAGAGATGTCTCACCACTATGCTGTATACCGGAAACCAATATTAAATAATACTGAATGTCAACTGTAATTGAAAATTTTTTTTTAAAAAAAAAGGAAAGGCAGAGAAACATTTAGATGGTGAGATAAAAACGGGATGGAAAGATAGTCGCTTGGCAGAGCAGAGCACCCGGCCTCTCCCTCACTTCTCACTGGTGCAGGCGTGTCCCAGGCTGTCCCACAGGCCCCTGGGCTTGTGTGAGGGGCAGGCGAGGCTGGACAATCCTGAGAAACCACCTTTGTGTGGTGGCCCAGCTCCAGGAGCCCATCTCCGTCTGTGACTCATTGATCCTGGCGCCGCTCACCACCGCTGGTCATCACGTGTGAGCCTCTCGTGTGTGAGACTCACACGGGGAGAGACGCCATCCCGTCTCCACGGACACCCAGTCTGCTCTAGAGCTGGTGTCACCAGCTTTGCTCTCTAACACTGGGGATGTCCCCCTGGCTGGCCTGCTCTGGGAGTGTGGTGGGGTCTGACTGGGCATCCCAGGAGGATGTGGGAGGGGGTCAAGTGAGCGTCATTTGGCTCAGATCCTGGGGGGCCCTGAGGGAGGCGTTCGGGCTTGAGTTGCACTGCAGCTCTGGAGAGGAGAGTGATGCTCTGGCAGGGGAACATGGCTCCTTGTGCTGAAAGAACCGAGGATGAGAACTGAGGATGAGGAAGTGGTAGCAGCAGGTCTGCGGGGCGTGGATGGATCTGTGACCCACGGCAAGGGGGGACGGGGCTTGTCCTACTGGGTGCGGAGAGATGTCAGCCATGACTCAGAGTTTGATACTTGGTGAACACGTTGTGGTTCACGGAAGCAGGCAAGCGGGGGAGAGGCAGGTTTGCAGGAAAGGGAAGCATTGTATCTTGCTCAGTTGAAAAGGCTGCAGGATTTTCTTGTGGAGATAGTCCGGTGAGTTTGCATATCTGAGGCTCAAAAACCGCATCAAGACTAGAGAGTCATATAGAGGTGTAAGAGTGAAGACGGAAGCCATGGAGGTGAAAAAGCGTGCTGAAGACAGAAGTTTTCAAAGCTGGAAATAATAAGCTGTTTAAAGGAGTGAGCCATCCCATGTCAATCTACCAGGCCCGTTTTAAAGCTACCCCCACCCCCGCCACCTGTGCATGTGTGCTCTCTTCCTGCATAAGCTCACGACGGCCACGCCCCCTGCCGAGGGATGCAGAGGGGCTCTTAAAGACTTTTCCCCTTGACGTGGGGGTGGAAGCTTGGTCCACGCCAGGCCCAAGGCACTCAGAGGTTAGCCAGCTGCCTTGCTGTCTGGGGCTGCAGGTGCCACCTCCTGTCCTTAGAGCTGCCCCCTCCCCTAACCTGCCACACTCAGAGTTCTGGCTCTGGGTCTGGTCTGGGTGATGTCTGAACAAACCGCCAGTGTTTGGAAGGCAGAAGAAATGTCTGGGTGCTTTGTTTCTCTGTCTTGCATCATGGCTGCCCTGGGCCCTGGCCCCGTCTGCTGGGCCCCACCTCCCAGGACCTGGGGAATTGCCCTGGGGCTGGCTCCTGTCCCCAGCTGCTCCTTTTTGGTACAAAGTAATGGACATGAGGGCCGTCTAAACATCTGACCTTGCCTGTTGTCCCCTGGGAATCTCTCTGATACTACCTGCCCACTGGTTGAGTTGGTTGCTTCCCCCATAGCCTCTCAGCTCCTGCTCTTTGTCAACTGCCCTCCGCTGAGGCTGACGAGAGCTGGGAGCTTCACTTGATGCTTCATGGCTGATGGGCTCTTGCTGGGGAGAGGCTGGCAAGAGAGTGAGCAAACAAGAAGGAGCAAGTCCCTTCTCTCCTCCTGCCTGCCAGTCTATTTCTGGTGGACCCTATTGGCTGACAGGGGAACATGAAATTTGCAGAGCTTCAGCCCCAGGGGCACAAAGCACAGTGTGGACCCGGAGCTGAGACACAGCAGCTTGAGGACTAGCCAGCACGGTGATGTCTTTTCGCTTGGCAAACTCTTGCCCATTCTCCAAGTCTGGGCTCAGGTGTGGTTTCCTCCGGCAGCTTCCTCTGGTCCCAGCTGTGCTCTCCCACAGGACCCTGCACACACTTCTAACCACCACGAGCCAACTTGCAGCAAAGTCCTCTCTTTGAACATCTGCCTTTCTTACTTGGCCGTGAGCTCCTGGAGGAGAGAGACTTTGTCTAAAGCAACTTGTGAGATTCTCGGGACTTACCACACGGCTCAATAAGTCTTTGCCGAACCACAGTTCCTGAAGTTGTAAGCACTTTCTGGAGGAAAGCTGGGAGTAAGTGAGGAGTGATGGTTTTCTCTCCCACACAGGGGTTCCTAGGCACTGTCACTATTTCCTCTGATAATAATAATGATGAGCATTTATCGAACACCTGGCAGGTACCAGGTGCTGTTCCTCACACTCCACATCCATCAACTCATTTGATCTTCACAAGCGAATAAGCAGAGGTTAAACAACTTGCCTGATGCCACACAGGTAGAAAGTGGTAGAACCAGAATTTGAATCCAGGGCCTGGGCCCTCAGCCACTATTTTGTCCAAGGGTAACGGGAACTGGGAACATGTGGCTAACTTATGCTGATGGCAGTGATAATAATAATATGATTGATGAAACATTACCTCTTTGGTAGATGTCTTTCCATCACCTTACTCACCTCTAGGAATAATATTTCTTCCCTCTTGGGGAGCCAAATGTGTAGTTCTCCAAATATGTGTTTCTAGAAGAGGCTGCTAAACATTGTGCCCCATATCCATGGATGAACAAGCGACTCAGGTGGGATCGTTCAAGTCGGCACTAGTAGATGAGAGAAGCTCCTCTTAGCAGGTGAAGCTGGAGAATGCTCCAGGCTTGCCGGAGAGGCCATACTGATAGAGAAAAGCTGGTTTGCAGAGAGCTGCAGGGATGAGAGAGGAGGAAAGCACCCACCCCTTTTCCCTGTCTTGGGTCTTGAACCTGAGTCAGTAAATTCCTCTTTGGCCACATTGAGTTTATGTCTGGTTTCTCACACTGTGACTAAAAGAGCAACGGATAGTTTACAAAACCCTTTCACAGGAAATTTATTCTTGTACTAGCCTGAGGAGGCAGGCAGAGCAGCATCATATCCCATCTTCGGAAGGCGACCCGAGGTTTGGAGCAGCTGAGTGACTTGCCAGGAAGCAGGTGAGTGGCAGAACCAGCAAAGAAGCCAGCGGCTCCCTCTTGGGCCAGGATTCTGTCCATTTCTCCACCTTGTGTTCCCATGGAGCCCAACGGAAGCGGGGTAGAGGGGGAGGCTTCAGCCTCATAGCTAAGTGGTCAGTGCTTGTCCCTTACTATCTCAGGACCCAGGGCTGGAGAGTCCACCCACCTAGTTCTGGGCACCTTTATGGCCTGTTGGGAAGCTCTTCCTCTTGCCAACCAGATTTGGGGTTCTCTCCCTGGTCTGGATCTCGGCATGGGGAGGGGACTTGGTGTAGGGGCCTCTTCTGGCCTGGAGACCTGGTGGTTCAGCTTAGGGTTGCCAAAGGCCAGCCCTAGCTACTATTCTGAGTCCTAGATGAGGATCTTCTTGACCCTGGCGAGAAGAGCAACGAGCCTGCAGCTGGAGGGAGCTTCCTGTTTACTGCTGGTCCCCGGGGCTGGTCTGCGAGAGCATCCCTCTGTGCTTACTGTGAGCCCCGACACCTCCCACCGTCCCCTCAGGCTGACTCATGTCCTCCTGCCTGTCCAGTGTTAGGGGTTTCAGCCCAGGTTTGCCCCTCACCACGACCCCACTGGCCGGGCTTGACGCAGTCTAAACTCAGAGCAGCGGCCCTGGCCCTGTTTCTGTGGCCTGCCTGATGCCCTCACATATATTATATACTCATGGCCGTGTTGGCACCCCATTTCACCAAGAAAGAAACTAGGATTGCCAGACTTAACAAAACATAAAATAAAAAACAGAATGCCTGGTGAAATTTGAATTTCAGCTGAACCACAAAAATACTCTGCAGTGTAAGTATGTGCTGTGTTTTATCTGTGAGTTTTAGAATACGCTCAGGCCCAGGGAGGAGGAGTGAGTGGCCTGAATGGCTGCTGTGACGGGCAGAGCTGGCCTGTGAATCGGGAGCATCAATGCCAAGGGCAAGGCCAGACAGGTGTCTTAGCTCAAGGAAAGAGCAAATTCGCCTTTCCCCTACCTTTTCGTTCCATTTTGACCCTCAACAGATTGGATAACGCCACCTTAGTGAGGGTGCTCCTCACTCAGTCTGCTGAGTCAAGTGCTAATTAATCTCTTCCGGAAACACCCTCACAGACAGGTGCCAATATAATACATACCAGCTAGCTGTCTGGGTACCTATTAGCTGGTTGAGTTGACACATAAAATTATCATCTCAGGTACCCACTACGATGCTCCCCTCCTCTCGACTCCAGTTGCCCTGTTTCTAAAAGATTTTATTGCCTCGTCTGAGGTACCTGGTATTCTTTTGTTGGTTCCGTCTCACACTGTGGAACATTTCTGAGTCAGTCTCTTCATTGCTTTGTGCCTCAGTTTCCTCATCTGTAAGACACGGAGGTTAAGTCTTGCTTATGTAAGGATGGCATGAGAAAGTGTTTAGCAAGCTTCTGAGGACGTGAGCACGTCGGGGGGTGGGGTTGTGAAAATTGCGTGTTCGCTCCTTTCCGGTGGCCACGAGAGGGGTGGGAAAGGCGGGCTGGGCTGAGCCAGGTCATGCACCGGACATGAAAGGGCCCCATGGCAGGCCCTGGCTGCAGCTGTCAGCGCCTCTGCCCCTTGGGCCAGGTGATCTGGTAGACCCTGTGGTGGTGGAGGAAGCAGTGGCGGGAAAAGACGCCGTGTAGAGTCTGCGGCCAGTCCCAGGGGGAGAATCACAATACAGACCCTTGGGATTCTGGAGCGAGGCCATGCCCTGTGGGGTGGAAAACCAAATGTCCTCTGAGAAGCGACTTCTGAACCGTCTCTGGGCCCTAGAACAGACAGAAGCTCTGAGCGCGGGGCTCCGAGGGACCACGCAGCTGGAACCACCCGTCGAGCCCTGTTGGACTGACCGCATCACGAGGCTGGGTGGGCCCAGCAACAAGCCGCAGTGGGAGGGCAGTGGTTCCTCTCTGAGTGTGAGCGGCACCGGAGGGCACAGCAAGCAGGGAGCCCAGAAACCCCATGACACCACCACCGCAGTCTCAGGGCCCCGCCCCCAGGCCCATGGCTGTCGGGGACCTGGACCCACCCAGCTGAAGGCAGAGGAAAGAGAGTCCAAATCTGGCTTCATAAACCGCTTTCCTTGGTGACATGGCCGTAAGCTAAGAATAGATGGCAGCTTCTCTACTGCCTCTAAACAACCACAGAGCTTAGAGCAAAATGGAAGTTGCTTTTCATTCATTCACTTTCGCATTTATACATTATTTTCATCTGCCCATTCCATTCATTCTCTCATAAAGCCCCTGTGGTTTGGACCTGCCTCCTGCCTCCTCCAGCGGGACCTGACACTTTTATTTGTCTTCTCTCTAGCGCACCTCCAGCACTTACCTATACACGAGATCTATTCCATCTATTCCATCAGCATTTAAAAATGCTTAAGCCTCTTCCTTCTTATAGAAACACAAAACTTACACTCTCTCGGAGGAAGGAGAACAAAACAAAACAACAAAATCTAACTCCACTGCCCTCTATATCTATCGCCCATCTCTCTTCTCTTTACTGACAAACTTCTTAAAAGAATCGACACCTGCTGTCTCGGTTTCCTCGTAGTCCTCGACCACGACTTCCAGTCAGGCCTCCTTCCTGGTCACCCTCAGTGGCCCTGTCCTCCCACATCTCCGTCATGCTTCCGTTCTCTCCATCTCCACTGCATCAGCCTGACGCAGGCCCTCCCCGTCGCCTACACAGATGTCTGTGGATGCAGGTGTCTGTGATAGGCTCCTAACTTATCCTTGGGTGCATCCCCTATATGCCAACCTGGATGATCTTTTCAGTATTTCGCATACTGTGTTAGTTTGTCAGAGCCTTCATAGCAAAATGGACCAGACTGGGGGGCTTAAACAGCAGAAACTTATTTTTTCACAGTCCTAGGGGCTGTGGGTCCAAGAGCAAAGAGCTGGCAGGTTTCGTTTTTGGTGAGAACGTTCTCCTTGGCTTATATAGCCGCCTTCTCTCTGTGTCCTCATATGGTTTTCCCTCTGTGCATGCTCTCTCCTGGCGTCTCTTCCCCATTTTACAAGGACACCATCTAGGGCCCAAATCCTTTCTGTAGCCATGTGGTCTCTGAGGTCCTGCATGACCTGCCTCTTGCCTGCTCATCTGATCAACCCTCCCCTTTCCTCTGTTGATTTCTCAGTTCCTCAAACACGTGGGTTTCTTCCCCAAGTACTTGCTGTTTCTTCTGCATGAAATATGCCTCTGCCACCCTCCCCCCACTGCATTAGCCTGTGCAATGCCTACTTATTCCTTAAAAATGAGCTCACATGTATTCCCCAAGAAATTTTCCGATGACCCCGACACCAGCTCAGGGCCCTTGCTTGTATGGTCTCTCTGTATGCCTTACTTCTCCTGTGGCCCCTAATACCATTGTAATTAAATCTTTGCCTGTATACGTAATTGTCCCATGCCTCTCTCTCTTTCATAGAATGAAACCTCTGAGATAGGAGAGACCATATCTATTTGCTTCACTGCTGTATCTTCAGCAGCTAGCACAATGCACTATTTATACGGGTGCTTAAAAAGATAGTCATTTAAAGAGCTAAAGTTGAAGGTAATTTTCTTATTGGACTTTTAGGTGAAGAAAAGAACCAGCAATCATCATTACTTTTTAAAATAATTTAAAATGAAATGATTAAAAAATTATTTAAAATTAAATCATTTAAAAACTCTATTCCTCTGTGAACCTTTTTCTTGCAGGAAAGCCAGGCGGATGAGAATAATATCATGATCTATACTTTGGAAATTGCGAAGAAGATTCTGGTTAAAATCTCAAAGGTGAGTGTTGAATTTTCATGTCTGCCCAAACTGTTCAATCTTGGGAGATAGTTTTCAAAGATGGCTGAAGCAATTCATCCCATGTTTTTTTGCAATGTCCCATGACTTTGCTGCCCTTCTAATGAGAGGGAGTGCCAACTTGTCTTCCCCTTAAATCTGGACTGGCCTTGTGTTTTGCTTTGGTCAATAGAATTGAACAGAAGGGATGCTATATAAGTTCCAGGCCTTGTCCACAAGGGTCCTTGGAGCTCTGCTTTACTCCCTTGGAATGCTACCTCAAGACCACTATGTAAGGAAGCTGGGCGAGCCTATTGGAGGGTGAGGAACCAAGTGTAGGTGAGTGAGGGTGACCCAGCCGACAGCCAGCACCAACCCCCACACATGTGGGTGGGACCCTCTTGGGCCTTTCAGTTCAACCACTTCTCCAGCTGAAACTAACAAGGTGAGGAAGCCCAAGAGTGATCAACAGAGGAACCCACAGAATTGAGAGAATAAGAAACATGTGCTGGGCGGTTGATGACCTAAGAGTGGCTGAGTAGGACATCAGTCTTGATAATCTCATTTCTGCTTCTCCAAGCAGTCATGCCTTCCCTCCTGACTCTCTCGTTGCCACACTCGGTATGAATCATCAGAACACTCTAGAATTTCACTATTTCCAACTGTAAATCCAAATGGGAAAGCAGGCAAGAGAAAAATGATTCATTCATAGCAGGGTCTATCCGTGTGACTTCAGCTGGGCCTGGACGGAAGGGCCTTGTCAGGGACCACGTTCTTGGAAAGGTGGCCACATTTGCTCGGCTAGGACGTGGGGCTCTCCATGTGGAAGACAGAGACACAGCTCATATGCCCTCGGCTGCAGTTCCTAAACTTGAGATGCAACCCAGGAATTTTGTTATGGAAAAGTCTTTCTCTTACGACATAGGTAACCCAGAAAGTCTCCCACATGTACACTCTGGCCTAATCGGCTGCAGCATTAATCATTGCCACATTGTTTATATTGGAAAAAAAACATGGACATAACCCAAATGCCCAACAATAGGAGGATGGATAAATATTTGCAAAACGGAATACGATACAGGTAAAATGAGCGAACGACAGCTACATGTATTAACACAGCTAAATGTCAAAAAAACACCACTGAATAAAAACAGCAAGCTGCAGAGGTTACTAAAGTACGATGCTGTTTGTGTACAGATTGAAAGCATGCGCAACACCCCCATATGTTCTTTAGGACACACTCGTGTGCAGTGAATGAATAAACATGTGCACGGGGATGATCGACAACGTGTCTGAGGGAGGGAGGGAGGCTGGGGAGGACGGGGGAGAGGTACGCAGGAATTTCATCTGTACGGAGATGATGTGAAACAAATGCAGGAAGTTCAAAGATGAGCAGAGCTGGGTGGCAGATATCATTCTCTATATTTTCCTTGTGCTTGAACCATTATGTGATTAAAAAATAGGAACGGTCCCCTTCCCTCTTCTTACTGGCCAGGCATATCTTCCCTACAGTCCAATCTCTTCAACATTGTCTTGCTGGCAACTCTGCTGCTGCTCAGGGTAAAGTAACACAATATAAAGAGGTCCATGGCATGCTTACTTTTATTTTATGACAATAGAGCTTTAAGTTGGGGAGTTTCAGAGGGAAAAAAAAAAGAAGCTGTCTCCAAGGAGTGCTGTTTTCCCAGTGTGGGCTCAAGGAACGATTATTACGGATTATTACGGAGGAGTGAATGACTTTGGCCGGACTTCCCGCACCGCCTGTGCTTTGCCAGGCCCGCCGGGAGGTCCCACACGCAGTATCTCTCTTGCCCCTTCACAGGGCTGATTGTGTTTTCTTAAAGAACGAATGGCAGGCAGGTTCCGGGAAGAAGCAAGTACTTCTCAGGCTGCAGCTTGTATGGTTCTTACTAATGTCCCTCGGCTTAAGCTAGTCACGTGGCCAAACTCAGACTCATCGTGGGAGGGGACCACACAGGAGTTGAATACAGGAGTGGGAAGGGTGTTGTTTGGTGAGGGCCACCAAAGTAGCAATAGACCATTTAGCTCATCCCTTCTCTGACTTCCGTAGGCCCCTCCCCTGTGCCTACCCATTACAGCACTTACCACACCAAATTGAAAGAGCCAGTTTAATTGTTATCACTGTTACACTGTGTAGCTATTTATATGCATGGACTGGAGCTCCTCTGAGGGCAGGGACCCCTTCCACTTCCTCCCTGTAACCTAGTGCTGGCACAGAGCATGTTTGCATAATGAATAATTGAATGAGAGCAGCAACTGTCATCCCCTCCTTATCTGCCAAGTTCAAGCCCTGTCTCTACCTCATTTGGATGTAGGCAGTTCAAAAACTGTGCAATGCTAAGTATACTAAATCCTTGAGTTCCTTAGAGCATGGCAGCTAGGTCCTCTACTGAGGGCCTGGAGTACTGGAGTCATCTAACACTTTAGTGGAATGAAAGGATGAATGAATGAATGAGTGAACTTCCTAGGCATATCACTGAGATTTCCAAGGTATAAATGTATCCACATCTTTCTTAAACACACACTGTGACAGAACTGAGAGAAGTCACACACTCATTCCACAGAGGAAGCAGTCCCCTTGGACTCGGAGTTGTGAAAAGAGATTTTCCAAGCTTTCCTTTCTGATAGAGGATCCTCAAGTAGAACAATGCCTTTAGCTGAGCCATGTTCCACGGACCTGTGTGGCTGGAGCCAAAGCAGAGGCCCCCAGAGGGTGGGGTGAAGTGTATCCGTCACAGCCTCCCCTGGTTCTGAGCAGTGGCTCCTAATATAGGCTCCATCTCATGCTATAAATAGCCCCAGACCCATCTTTGGTTGGTAACACCTTGGAGTGTGGAAATCCATTGTGAATTCAACTCCTCCCCTATTGCAAAATTCTGACATCATAAGAGAACACAAGAAGTGAATCATCCCTGAATAATATACTTCAATTAGATCATTTGTTTTAGCTTCAAGACTAAAAAAAAAAAAAAAAAAAGAAAAGAAAAAAAGAAAAAAGAAAGAAGAAGAAGAGAGAAAACTTGGTGTTACTGCCTGACTGGACTGACATATGGGGTGACATCTCCCACCCCACCGAATGTGAACTCCCTCTCAGCTGTGAGAATAACTAATTCTTACTTAAGGCCACACTTGGGAATATTTCATCCTTTGGACCTCCGTGTAAACAACTCAACTAAAAGTAGGTCTTTCTTGAATGATAAAGTTAAATAAAAAGAATTTTTTTTCTTTATAAAAGATTTTTTTTTTCCACTTAAGGAAAAAAATAACAATATTATTTCCGGCAGGGAAGTCCCTTTGATCTGTTAAACATGACATCCGTCTCGTCAGGGGCCACAGACGGGTCCTGTTAGCCAAATCTGGCCTGCTCTGCCTGGGCCTTTGTTTTTAAATTCTGAACTTCTCTAGTCTAGTTACGGCATGTTCTCTGCTTCCCCACGGTTTCCACCGCTGCCTGACGTCTTACACAATTAGGCTGCCCTTGGGACCCCCGTGGACATCTGAGTTCTCAGCCCCAGGTCTCCCTCTCATTTTACAAAACTGGGACCCGGGAAGGATAATTCGACTCAGGCTGTTCGACTCAGCTAGGAACTGGAAGGCCTAAAAAAGCAGGTGTCCAGCCTCCTGGCCCGAGGCTCTCCCTCTTCTGCTTACTGCGTGTACGCACCATGTTCTGGTAGTTTTGGCTAAATTAACAAATGTACATCGCTTTCGCTAAATTAGCAAACACACGTGCCGTTTCAGCATCCACCACGGAACCTGCAAGCCTTTGCTGGGGTGGATTTCGTAAGGACAGCACTTATGCAATGGCAAGTTCTTGTGACCTTCCTCTTTCCTTTCTGGTCTCCCATTCGCGGGCCGGCGGGAGATAAACCTCACCCAGATGCTGTCACCTGCCAAACCTCATGGTGGAAGGGGGAAGGCACATTTTTGTACTTCTGTCTGCTGCTACTTCTCCTTCCTCATCAGATGGCTCTGCGTGGAACCTTTCTCCACATAAAATCCATGCAGTAAATGTTTCCACTAATGCAAATGGGCATCTTTTTCTCTTGGAAAAGTCCATCTTGTTATTTAAGGCCTTGCTCAGATGTGACCTCCCGTGTGAAGCTGGCACTATCCTTCATTTACATATTGGAGATATCACATCCCGCAGTGGTGTGTGTGTGTGTGTGTGTTTGTGTGTGTGTGTGTGTGTATCTATCTCCTTACATGTTGGTCCTAAGCTTTACCCTTTGTGCTTTCACCTAACCTCCTCCACTCCCTCCTGTCAATCCTTGGTCACTGAACTGAATTGAGAATATTGAGGTTGCTATGAGAGTTCCAGAAAATAACCTGCAACCCCACTTTTCTACCAACATTGAACAAAGACTAGGTTTGGATTCTCTTTTTTTGGAGAGGAAATAAGTCTCCATGCAACAAGGCCTTAAGAGCCTCTATTGTTCAAGGAAGCACCACCTAGTGTTGGGATGAGAGCTGGACAGGATAGAGACGGGGCGGCTGCTTTTGGGGGATACATAAAAAACACTGGAGGTGTCTGGTCTGGAGAGCAGTGATGCAAAGTGGGACGAGGAGGCTCCCGATGGCCCCAAACCACAGTGTTCATCTGAGCGTCTGAACACCTCTGAAACCCGGCAGTAAGTTTAGGACAAATAAAAGGATATCATACCTGCAGGAAGATTAGGGTTTCTGGGGGCGGGGGGCGGGGCTCATATAAAGTTGACTCCTGAGAGGATTGTGAGTGAAGGAGTAGCCAGGGAGCCACATGAACTTGTACATTTTAGAGCAGTGCAGTCCAATAGAAATATAATGAGAATGACATGTGCAATTTAAAATGTTCTAGCTGTCACATTAAAAAACATAACAATATAAAAGTAATCCAAATATTCCAATTTAGTAAATCTCATGTATTTAAATATATATGTCTACTATACCCTAAATATTCTCAGGTCAACATGTAATTAATATAAAAATTATTAATGAACTATTTTACATGTTTTTCCATCTAAGTCTTCAGATTCAAGTGTTTTTTTTGCAGTTAGAGTTCATCTCAATTTGGACATTACATTTTCATTGAAAATACTCATTCTCTATTTAGATTTTATAAACTTTTCAATAGGGTAAAGGAGATTCACATACCTGAGTTGTTTTAAACCTATGTAAAAGTTTCCCAATAACTGAATCGATATCAGTATTTATTTTTTTATTTTTTGGTGGTTCATATCAATATTCATTTAATTCTTTGCTTTATTGAAATATTGATATATGACACTGTATAAGTTTAAGGTATACAATGTATTGATTCGATACACTTACATATACAACCTGATTACCACCATAACATTAACAAACATTTCCATGACGTCACATAGTTACCATTTCTTTTTTTGTGGTGAGACCATTTAAGATCTACTTCCTTAGCAACTTGCAAGTATACAATACAATATTATTAACTACAGTTGCCATACTGTATATTAGATCCCTAGAACTTATTCATCTCATAACTGAAAGTTTATACTCTTTGACTAACATCTTTCCATCCCCCTATATCAGTTTTAAGTTTAAATTTAATGAAAATTAGATAGCATTAAAAACTTAGTTCTTTAGTGACACCAGCAGCATTTTAAGTGCTCGACAGCCACATGTGGCTAGTGGTTACCGGATGAGACAGTGCAGTTTCAGAGCCTGCAGGAGCTGCCTCCATTGCCTGCTGTCTGCTCTCCTTGGTCTGGCCCTGGGCTGGACAGACAGGGGGTCTGACCAGAGTCCAATGGCCACATTCTGAAGTTTAACAGCCTAGCTGTGGTGGTTTATCTGTGAGCCCAGCCTTTCTCCGTTTGAGGCCTGGGTCATACTGGGTCACAACCTCAGGGCAGAAGAAGGATGTTTTACCTGCTGTTGCTCATAGCTGGAGACCCCCAGAAAAGTAACTTGACTGTTCAATTTTGTACCTTGTGGCAGAATGGGCCCCAAACAAACCGGAAGGGATTATCTCAGTTTTTTTCATGAGAAATAGTCTGGCTAGTTCTAGAAGAGCCTGTCCCTTTTTAAAAACTTGTTTTATTGAGTTGAAATGTTGACGATGTTCCTAGAGACATGAAGCTACTCCTTAAATTAGAAAAAAAATCAAATGACTGTCAGGAATGGCTCTCAGTAAGTGCTTATTAGCAAATGACTCATGATTACTTCTAATTATACCAGAATATCCAATAATGGCTTTCTTTAAATAAATTTTTTAATTAATTAATTTAATAATGGCTTTCTTAACTGTGGGAAATAAGCTGATGGTTTTTGTGGTTAAAGTTGTTTTACATTTCTGTGCATTGTAATTACAGAAAAATGAAGTCCATTGTTTTCTAAACTATAGAGATTCCATAGTTTTTATCTCTTTCTTCTAATCTCATTTTTAAGTTACTATTTAACTAGGAAGGAATTTATTTTTTTTTAAAAAAGTGTATATGAAAGGGTTACATGTGTGTATAAATATTTAAAGAATTTTTAAAGAATTTTGTAAAACATTCTTTAGGGTTTTATATTTCACGAATGATCTCAAAATAAAACGTCATAAAGTGCATGCTTTTTGTCTAGACAAGCTTTTTATAATCGTACATAAGTACTTTTTATATTTTTTTAAAGAAAAAGCAAGCAAACCAACCTGTAAGGATTGCCACAAGGTGGTGCCAAAATCTAATGAACATTCCAGTGTCTGGTCTCTGGGAGGAGTTGGGGGATGATTTACAGATCTATAGGAAACACTGGACAAAATAAAGATCAAATAAATTAAGCTGAAGAGTAGAGATAGATTAATAGTCTCTTTTTTTTTCTGAAGGATAATTTGTCTCTCTCACTGGTATGGGTCTCTGTCATACAATGAATTTATACATCTATAAAGTTAATTATTAAAATGATTTGTTCTCGGAGACAATGCTATCCTTGCCTTTCAGTAGGAGTGTTCTGTGCAGGGGGAGTGGAGGCAGGGAGGACAGTGTTTGGCACATCACCTAGTTTGGAAAAGTTTATTCTGTGAGTCCAGCAGTCTTTGAAGTAGCCAGTCTCCACAGAGCTTGTATTAGACAAAAGTATCCTGGACAAAAAAAGAAAACAATGAATACCAGGAAAAGAAGTTGCTACAGAACATGAATTTTTCTATTTGTTTGCTTTGGCATATTTGCCAACTGAATATTTTTAGACATTATTTCGATATTGAGATCAAGCTTGGAACACCTCGTATAATATGTCTGAGAATCAGGAAATGAGTGAATTAAATCCCTCTTCCTGACTCTTTGTATTTCAGTTTTTTTCAAAAAAATGTATGGTCACAAACTTTTGTTTGATTTTTTAAAAAACATTTGAAGCTTAAGAACATAGCTAAGTTTCCCAAACTACATTAATACCAAGGAAAGCAGTTTTAACTATACAGCTATAAAAGGTTTTGACTAAAAGAAGAAAAATTCAGATAAGAGTTTTCTAACATGCTAACCAGAAAAAAAGAAGAGAAAAAAGAAAAAAAAAATTCCAGATTGGAGGCCTAACCCAATGATCATAAAAACTGTCTCCCATGTGATCCTATTGTGGAAAAGTTATTTACTTGTTGACAGTTCAGTTCTTTAAAGCTGAAAAACAAAGCAAAACAAAACAAAAAATCTGGGCATTGTGTGGTACTCATCCCGTGTGAAGGAAGCACTTTTGGTCCTTCGAATGAGATGTTCTTTATAGGATGGGCTCTAGGGGTTAGTGGCACTAATGTCTTATTTGACTGGATTATATCTGTGGTGTCCGTATAGAGACCTAGTTCTCAATTTATAAATCATAAGTGAAAACATCAGGACTTGGTTGTATCTGGTTGCATGGGTTTGGTTGGATAGATAAGGTGGAGTCTGTAGTTTGAGGCAGGAGACTCCCAGAAGGTTCCAACTGAATTCTTGAGCATTTAGGTGAATTCTCCACAGATGTTGACTGATTCTTGCTTAGTGTTGTGCATTGTGCTAGGTCTTCAAAGTGCCGAGATAAGACAGAATCCCAGCTCTCCAAGAGCTTCCAGTCTTGGAAAGGCGAGGCAGAAATATGAGGCAATAACGTCATGGTGATGTGTGTGTGTGTGTGTGTGTGTGTGTGTGTGTGTGTGTGTGTGGTCTCTCCTTTGCTGAAATATCAAGAAGCATCTTCCCACCTCCACAATAGATATAGCCCAGTCTGCTTGCTCTGTTGGTACTCTAACCCTCCATGATGGCAACCAACCCAAATTTCAACTTTCTCCATCAAGTGCAGCCACATTAAGCTATTTCTTGCTCCTAGAGTTTGTCTTACTCTTTCCAACCTCTCTGCTTTTGTTCATGCTGTAAATCCTTCCCGAGGCCTCCCTGTCTCCCCTCCACCCTTCCCACCTCTTCTGTCCTTTGAAATCCCTTGACTTAGTCTTTCCTGCAGGATCCATGGGATGGATGAAGATTGGTGTGCAGCGGGAGACTAGGGACCTAGCACCCCACATGACACTAACTCGCTGTGTCCCCACCCTCAAATTTCTTCCTCTACATCCCCTCCATTTATCAGCTTCTTGTTGATGAATGGGGTAAGGGGTGGTTAAATTGTATTGTATACTACATACTTCAGACGACCAGAATCCGAATTAATCATGCAAAGCAGGGCCGAGGCTGTCTTTTTCTGCGCGGTAACTTCCTTCGAGTGGACAAGAAGTTCTGCACAACTTCATCCTTCCTTTTTCACTGTTCTTCCTTCCCCCTATTTTCACCTAGAGACTCAGCCTGGGGGCCAGGAAGGGAGCAGGCAGTAGGGCTCGGAAGAGCCAAGAGACTGGCCCAGGCAGGTCCACCCAGCTCACAGTAGCCTCTCGAATCACTGGGTCCAAACCTAGGGCTGCCCAGGGCTAGTACCGAGTGAGGGAGATGGGGTAGCAGACTAGACAGGGGAGAGGGGAGATGCGCTTCTAAAAGGAAAAAACCTAGCTTGGAAACATGTACGTGTGTGTGTGTGTGTGCGCGCGTGTGTGTTTAAAAACAAAACCACATTAAAAGACCCGACTTCTCTCCCACAGGTCCGACCACCCTCTGGGAGTTGGCGAGGAAGCCGGGCAATCTTGTGTGGGAAGGAGTCACCCACGCCCCACACAGTGCTGCCTCTCTCGGCCCCTCCGGCTCCCGGTGCCAAGCTCCGGGGCTCGGGCAAGGCGCGTAAAATCTGCGGCGAAGAAGGGAACTCTGGCGTTGCCAAAGCCGGGGAGCAGTAGCAGCCCTGGCGCAGGCTCCCCAGTCGCCGCCTCTCCCAGCCCCGCGGCCTGGGGCATCAATCAAGTTCGCCCGGCCCCGCCCCTGGGCTGCAGCGAACGGCCAATCGGCGCCGAGCTCCGCAGCGATGAGCTCAGTCGGCTCGCTTCCCATTGGGCAGCTATATTAAGAAAGTGGCCGAAATCTTTAAATAACGGGCGCTAGGGCTGCAGCCCGCATCTGCCGCTGCAGTCTGGTCGGGGTCTTGTGTTTGACTGTACTCTCGGCGAGACCTTCGAGAGGCTCGGGAGACCGCCAGGCTAGGCCGGGGCTGCTGCTCCAGCCAGCGTGTGCGCACAAAGGCGCCGACCCGCGGTCCGGAGGCGACAGGAGCAGCGGCCGCCGCCGGGGAGGGGAGCGGCGCGGAGACGCACGGCGGCGCGCCCTATGCCCCGGCGCCCCCGCCGCGGCAGCCCGAGCGCACCGAGCGCACCGAGCGGACGCGCCCCCGCGGGGCCCGGGTGCAGCCAGCGGCCCTTCGCCCCGCAGCGCGCGCGCAGCCCAGGTGAGCGGTGAGCGGCGAGCGGGCCGGCAGCGAGGCGTTCGCGGGCCCCCTCCTGCTGCCCGGGCCCGGCGCGCTCATGGCGGCCATCCGCAAGAAGCTGGTGGTGGTGGGCGATGGCGCGTGCGGCAAGACGTGCCTGCTGATCGTGTTCAGCAAGGACGAGTTCCCCGAGGTGTACGTGCCCACCGTCTTCGAGAACTATGTGGCCGACATCGAGGTGGACGGCAAGCAGGTGGAGCTGGCGCTGTGGGATACGGCGGGCCAGGAGGACTACGACCGCCTGCGGCCGCTCTCCTACCCGGACACCGACGTGATCCTCATGTGCTTCTCGGTGGACAGCCCGGATTCACTGGAGAACATCCCCGAGAAGTGGGTGCCGGAGGTGAAGCACTTCTGCCCGAACGTGCCCATCATCCTGGTGGCCAACAAGAAAGACCTGCGCAGCGACGAGCACGTCCGCACGGAGCTGGCGCGCATGAAGCAGGAGCCCGTGCGCACGGATGACGGCCGCGCCATGGCCGTGCGCATCCAAGCCTACGACTACCTCGAGTGCTCGGCCAAGACCAAGGAGGGCGTGCGCGAGGTCTTCGAGACGGCCACGCGCGCCGCGCTGCAGAAGCGCTACGGCTCCCAGAACGGCTGCATCAACTGCTGCAAGGTGCTATGAGGGCCGCGCCCGCCCGCCCGCCTGCCTGCCTCTGCCCGCGCGGCCCCTCCTCCCGGGCCCGTCCCCCACCCAGGACCCCACCGGACTGCCTGGCCTTCCCGCTCGGCAGCCGTGGCCTGGCAGCTGTGGCTCTGGCGCCAGGAATCGGCGTTCGAGGCACCGGGCACCCCTTTTTCAGTGTCTGTGTGCGTCCGTCTGTGTTGCACAGGCCCAGGCGCCCCGCTGAGTGCCGAGGGTCACCTGAGTACCCTTTTCTGAAGAGCCAAGCCTCCTCAGAGTGTGTGGCTGTTTGTTCCGGGCCCCTCCCCCTGCCCCGTACCACCCCACCCCCGCCTCGGGTCCCCGGAGAGGAGCTTGGCGCCGGAGTGCGGCCGCGCCCCATCAGATGTTCGCCCATAACCAGCGAGCGCCTGCTATCTCTTGTCTGTAACATAAACCACGGGAACTGCGGGAGGGGAGGGCTGGGGAGGATGGGGTGTTATATAAATATAGATATAATTTTATTTTCGGAGGTAGGATGGTGTTATTTAATGGTGGTGGTGGGTGGAGTGACAGGGCGCTAGAATAACTCCAGCCCAGCGTGGGTCAGGCGCCCATCCAAGCATGAACAGGACTTGGTCGTCTTTCCGACCCCTGGGGAAGACATTTGCAACTGACGGGGCTGAGAGGACACAGCTTCTGGACTCGCGTCTCCTTCCCTCTCCTGCCGCCAGCCCCAGCAAAAACTGCTCACCAGCCTGGGCAGGAGGAGGGAGTGTGCTTCGGGCCGTTTTTGCCATAAGCGAACTTCGTGCCTGTCCTACAAGTGAAAATTGTTCAGTCCAAGAAACTGATGTTATTTGATTTATTTAAAGGCTAAAACTTGTTGGGTTTTATTTTGAAATAATTTTTTTTGCACAATTGTTTCATTGTTTGACACTTAATGCACTTGTCATTTGCATAGGACAGTAGCATTCTGACCACACTTGTACGCGGTAACCTCATCTACTTCTGATGTTTTAAAGAAAAATGATGATGACTTTTTAAAAAAAAAATGAGAGGAAAAAGAAACCACTAATTTTTGTTTTGTTTTCTTGAAAAAAGTGGCAACACTGTTTTGTGATTTCATTTGTGCTGGTATGCACACTATTTTGATAAAGAGCAGTAACAAATATCGGGGCCTATTTAACTCCCCTCTTTTTTTTTTCTTTCACAAGGCCGTCTCTAAAGCTATGTGAAATTTTCTCTGCATCTCTGTACAGAGAAGGAACCTGCTCCTAGTCTCCTTCCTCCCCCTCCCTTCCCACCCAGTGGTACTTCTACTAAATTGTTGTCTTGTTTTTTATTTTTTAAATAAACTGACAAATGACAAAGTGGTGAGCTTATGATGTTTACATAAAAGTTCTATAAGCTGTGTATACAGTTTTTTTATGTAAAATATTAAAAGACTATGATGATGACATTTATAAAATGGCTCCTGTGGTTTAATAGCGTGAAAAGATAGCTTAAATGAAGTTGAGGCAAGAGAAGGATTCTGCCAGGCCAGGGCTTTTCTTGTCACCAACTCCATTTTCCTGATAGTGTTTGTAGTAAATGAAGATGAAATTCCTTTGGGGACATGTGGGGGTTGTTGGGTGGCCATAGGAGACCAGGCTGCTCCTGTCACAGCCCCAGAGGAAGAGGAATGGGTTACCCAGGCACTCAGTGTCAAAACTTTTGACCTAATGTTTGTTTTAAAAACACTTGTGCCTATTATGGGACCTTTGCTCCCTATTTCTCAAAACTTGAAGTTGTCATTTGTGCATTTTAAATTTAGATAACATTTTGTTATTGTTGTTGTTAATTACCCATGTGGGGCCAGCTTTCTGAAGGCTGGTTACTGAGTTCCCTTCAGCTCCTCAAGGGTTTACACTGTACCCCATGAAATTGGAGGTTGTTATCTTTGGGGCCAGAGCTCCCTGATAGAGCCTGAATCAGGAGCTGGTTCTTTTATCATTGAACTTTTCATCTGAATGCGTGTCTACAGGGAACCTAGAATATTTTATTCTAAGTACCAAGAATGGCGATGTTATGGACAGAACACTGGAAGTTTTTTTTTTTTTTTGGGGGGGGCTGTTATTTAAAGTTGGAACAGGCACATTTTGAGATTGAATCCTGGTGAGCTCTAGTTTCAGACACTTAGTCTGCTGTAGGGGGGTGTCAGACCTGGACAGGCAGTTTATACTGGGAGACCACAGGGAAATTCTGCCACGGGCACGATGGCTCAGACTTGCCAGCTCTAAGTAGCCGTGTAGTGCCAACCCCTTCCAACTACCTAAGAAGTGTGGTTTTTGTTTTGGGAACGGGCACTTGCTGTGTTTTTAGCACTTAGTAACTCTCCTTCCTCCCCTCTCTCCACATCCTTGGAAGAGACAGAAGATCCCTTTTGAAGTTTGCTTTGAAGCTTGAGGCTTGTTTCCCTGTCTATTCGCACACGTCTAAGAGCTTTTGTTGAGTGAGACAAACCTGGCTGTTGGTGACCTTTCACCCATTTAAACGCATTAGGGACAGGGCCTCCCTTGCAGCCAGGACTATTGGCCAACAGAGGAGAATTGTCTGGGCTTCTCTGGGTGCAGAGCAGGGAGAGGGTCCACCAGGCTTCTCTGAGCCACTGCCTCACCCCTTCCTCAGCCCACTCACCTTCATCCCTCAGCCTACTTTTTCTTCTTTGTTTTAAAGCCCAAACTTGCCATTGACAAACAAACTGTTGATTTGCAGGTTTCACCGCTAGCAACTCCTTCTGTACCAGGGACTGTAGGACTGTGGGGAAGAGCTCAGGCTTGGGCTCAATGCCCAGGACTCAGCTTTGCAACCAGCCAAGAGCCTGGAGGCCCAGCCCCCTGAAAGGGCCTTTTCTGGGTTTCCTGCCTGCTCAAAGCTGCCTGGTACCTATAGCTGTCTGTTTTTTTTTTTTTTTCCTTGATTTTGGGACGACAACCACCCAGATGACGCATGACGGCCCGAGTTGTGCTTGTTTTAAAATGCATGGCATTTAATAATAATCCTGCCGGAACACACGCTTCGTGCTGCATTAGGATCCAACTGGAAAATATAAAGACGAAGTGCTGTAGGCTGGAAAAACAATTAGGAAAAAGAGGTAAAACATCTGGTGTTACTCTCAGGATATGAAAATTCATTTTGCACATTTAAAATAAATGTGCTGAGTTCATTTAATTGCCTGTCGAACTGTTTCGTGGAGAATAGTGGTGGGGTGTTTCGTTGATCCTGGGCACTTTCTAGCAAAGAGCATTGGCTTGAGTTCTCGTTTAATCTTAATTTCAAATCAACCTGGGTTCTACCTCTAAGGTCTCTTCACATGTGTTTCAATGACTTTAGAATGGTCGTTTTCAAACTTAAGTGTGCGTCCGAATCACATGGAGAGTTCAAAACACAGACGACTGGGCCTAGCCACTAGCGATTCCAGTAGGTCTGGGGTGGGGTCTGAAAATCTGAATTTCTAACAAGGTCCTAAGTGATGCTGATGCTGCTGATCTGGGGACCACACTTTGAGAACCAGTGGCTTAGAATAAAGGACCCTGTCAGTGCACAGAGAAGGAAGGTCATTTAGTTGAAAGTAACTCAAACTGACCAGGTTGGTGTGCCCTGCAGGCCTGACTTCCTTAGGCCAGAGAGTACAGCACTGCCAGAGAGGGTCCCCCCCAGGATGAACCACACAGAAACCCTATCTTCTCTCCACATTCTTGTGCAAAAGGGGATTTCATGCCCTTCTGGAGATTTATTTCTGCCACTTCTGAATTCAGAATGCAATGGCACTCTGTCATTCATTCAGCACTGGTGACTACTTTGTCATCTCTGCTGGGATGAGCAGTACAAAAGCAAATAGGACACAGTCTTTGCTCTGGTGGACCAGGGGGTTCAGGAATATATTTACTAAGATCTTGAACACAGCAGGATCAAAAGAAGGGATTAGGCCCGGGGCACACCAGGGGTTGGGGAAGTGGGGGAGGGCAGCATGGAGGAGGAGACATTTGATGTGTAAATGGAAGACACAGCCTCTTTGTCTTACTCTGAGGCCTGGCCTCTGAGGAATAGAGCTCTCTTGGGTGAGAACTACCTTCTACTACATTTTTTCGGTCAAGAAAAATGATGTTACCCAGCCAAGGGAAACACAGGGGCCGGGAGACAAGGCTGGTGATGATGGTTTCACTGTTTTCTCTGTGCCTTCCAGGGACGTGGGTGGACACAAGGGCTGGCTGTGCTAGCCATGCTCCTGGGAAATGAGTAGCCTGGGCTCAAGATGGCCATGATACCACAAAGGGACCTTGTTGGGGGATGGTCCCTTACCACTTTACTTGGTCCATCTTCTGGCTGGAGGGAGAACCTGGGCACTCAGATGGCTTCTCCAACTCTTAGTGGCCCCATTCCTAATTTGCGAGTTGAGTCTGGGCGATTCTAGTTCATTCCTTCCTGTTCATTCTTTTAGTCAACACATATTTATTGTTGACTGAAGGACTCTGTGCCTAATATTATGCCAGGAGCTTGTGGACCGACAGGACCCAGTGGACAAATAGACAGGCATGGCCCCTCCTCTCACAGAGCTTTCTGTCTAGCAGTGTGTCTAAACAAATAATGATAATGATGGTAATAGCTAATATTCATTGACTGTACATCAGGCATTATTCTAAGCTCTTTATCTACATCATTTTATGTAACCTCTGTATTAGTTATCTATTGTTGCATAACAAATTATCTCAAAACAGAGTGGCTTAGAACGACATTTACTGGTTTCTGTGTGCCAGGAATCCATGCACAGCTTTGCTGGGTCCTTGGGTTCAGGATCTCTCTTAAAACTGTGATCAAGGTGTTAGTTGGGTCTGAATTTATCTCAAAGCTCGACCGGGGAAAGATCTGCTCCCCTGTCCACTCACGTGACTGCTGTCGGGGTTCAGTTCTCACTGGCTGAGGCCACCTTCAGCTCCTTGCCATGTGGGCCTCTCCACTGTGAAGTCACCACATGGAAGCTTCTTAACCAGAGCAAGCAAGAGAGAAGAGCCAGAGAATGAGAGAGAGTGAGTGAGCGAGAGAGTATGGGCAAGACAGTAGTCAAGGACTCCTATAATCTAATCTTAGAAGTGACATCCCATCACTTGGCTTTATTCTATTGATTAGAGAATCAAGTAACGAGGTCCAGCTCAATGAGAGGGCATTATTCAAGGGCCTGCATCCTGGAAGGTGGGATCGTTGGGAGCCATTTCAGAAGCAGCCTGCGATAATCCCCACGACGACTCTGAGGCAGGTGCTGTCGTCCTCACCTACTGATGAGGAAACTGAGCCATAAGAGATCAGACAACTTGCTCATGATCACAAACGGTAAGTGGATTTGAACCCAGGCAGTCTGGATGCAGGACAACCATGTACGGTGGGATAATGATTTGAGAACAAGCACCCTGACTGCTGCAGTGTAGAGGATGGATCGGAGCAGGGAATACCAGAGGCAAGAAGATAAATGGGGAAGATTTTTGCCATTACTAACACTGACGGGGGGAGGAGAGAGCAGATTGGGAAAACATTCAGGAGGTAGGAGGTATGGAAATCTGAGTGGGAGGCACAATGCCGACCCCTGGAATCTGGCTTAGGCGCCTTTGAGGATGCTGATGCCATTATTTCAGACAATAATCAGCAGAAGATGAGAAAATTTGGAGGGAGGATGCTAGAAGGATATGTTGAGTTTGGTTTTATATATATTGAGTGGGAAGTGTCTTTGGAAATGATCACTGTTCTTATTCTCCTCACCTGCCTTCTCACACCATAATCTGTGTACTTTCTGTGTAGAGATAGACTATTGTGTCCTGTTCAGGTCATGAGGAAGTGCCACAATCCATATGGATGAGAGAAATCACCCCTGAAGGGAGGAGACATTCACCAGATCAAACTTTCTTGGAAGAAGCAAGTCCTGAGATAGGAACTGTGGTTTTAGAAAGTGGACTTTAGACACCAGGGAAAGGGGGCCCTTCCTTACTCTACAGACCTGTTCTAGGTGAGTTGAAGGTATTGTTGGGTGGTAATGAGGTATGGGGAGGGGAGGAGACTTCTACTCTAACTGGGTGGCCAGGGTAGGCAGAGATCCTATGAGGGCCGTCCAGTCTGGTGGGATGTAGGAGAAACCATAACCAAGAACCAATTGTAACTTACACCTGATGGATCATTAATTCTCTTCAATTATTTTAGAACCTTTAATAAAGTCTTGCAAAATGTTCTAGCCCGGCTTTAGTTCTGCCGTAGAGAATTAAGGGAGCTGGTGGCAAAGAGAAGCAGCACTTCTGAGGGCTTCCAAAGTGGTGGCTTCAGCTAGGATCTGAGCAAAGTATCCAGCTGGGATTCATCTGGATATCCAGGATAAAGGCATTCTGGGATAAGTATCATGGTTGTGTCCAACCATCCCTCTTTACATGGGGACTGGTTTCCTCACTGCCAGCCACAAGTCAGGGTGCCTACATGGCACTGTCTGGCATGTGGGTGGATGAGTTTATGGGTCAGATGAACAAAGAGGGAGGTGACAAGGTACAGTTGACAATGGAATCCCTGGAGGAGGGAGATGATGACCTGGGAAGAGTATATGGAGTAAGAGGAGACTGTAAGTTAGACCATAAGTTCCTCCGTGAGCCTAGAGGCCATGTTTACTCCATCACTGCTGTGTCTCTAATTGCCCAGTACGGTGCTTGGCACATAACGGGACCTCAATAAGGAGTAGTAGAATGAATGAATTAAAGAAAAAGCAGAAATTTAGGGATCACCACCTTCTAAGAAACTCAAGCAAGTGACAAAGGCTGGGAACAGTGGCTGTGGGGAATGAGAAGAAGATGAGTTAATGCCTGGGCCGCAGGGAGGTTCCAACAATGCTCAGATCCTGGGAAAGAATAAAGCAGATAAACCACTGTTTTGACATGAGTTATGTGGGACACAGCCATGACAAGTCACTGACCATTTTCATTGCAGAGTCTGAGTCCATGAAAATTAAGAAAGTGTGCTTGTAAGGCCAGGCTTTGGGTGCTGACTACACCAACTGAGGGAAGGCCTTCCCTGGACCCCACCCTGAGCAGAAATCGCAGAGTGGTTGGCCCAGTGAGGCCCTGGGGAAATCCTTCCGGTGATGCTGGGATGAACGGGCAGTGGGAGCACACGTCCGGCGCTGTAGGCCACCCTCCGCAGGGCCATGTGGGTGGCTGGCTGTGCTCAGCCGCTGTCACTGCCATGCTGAGCTTTGAGTGTTGGAGGAAGCTGGGCAGTTTTGGATTCTGGGGCAGGAGTTTGGCACGACCGGTCCATGTTTTTCGTTTAAAAAAATTATGACCTGAAAATGCAATTCTGAGAACAGGGAGCCAGGCCTCCGGCTTTTATGACTGCGTGTAACCTCTGTCCTCTGGCTGTTATTTGGAGCTATTTTTCTTCTCCCTTCCATCCCGAAAAGGGAAGAAACAAATGTTACCAGAAGCACGTTTCTCATCACTTTGTTAATGATTGATTTTGTTTGATTCCAGGACTTGTTTGGCCTTTGGATAAACAATTGAAACCTTCTGGAGGCTCCTAAAAGAAATGCAGGAATGCGTTTGCTATTTAACGGTAGAAGGATTATAAATGGGACTCTGACAGAGTAAAAAATATTATTTATATGAATGCTCAAAAGAAGTCACTTGTAAAGTATACACTCTTCAGTAATGGCCAAATATGGGAAAGTCTGATATCTGGTCCCATAACTAGGGTGACTCTGTAAATGGGAAGATCCATCCTTCCTCTAGGTTGAGCAATCTCGTGGCTAAAAATTTCTTCCAAGGAAGTCCAGCGTCGTAGGCCAAATGGAGACCCAGGCCACACGCACGAGATAACACCAGCACGAATTAGCCAGCCTGGGTTCTCTGAAGGTGTGGTTAGCTGTATGTACCAAGGGAGTATTATAGACTGAATAGTTGGTTAGCAGCCAAGTTTGAAAGAACAAATAAAGATGAAATACAGCGAAGGTATAAACAGCTCAAAGGGCAAAGAATGCTAATCAGGCTTAGAAAGCCACGAGTTTTCCGGGCAGGCTGATATGATCTAGCCTCCTACTGTGACACAGTGACCAACTGGGAAACAATCCCACCTGTTAGCCAAGGGTGTGCAGAGGAGGCCGTGAGACCAGCATCAGCGGGGGGCCTTGGGCCCACCCCGGGATGCATGGAACCCTCTGGTCTCCAGCCGAGTGACAGAAGAGATCACTGCTTACGGAGTTTGCTGGGGACTTCTAGAAACTAGGGCAGAAGTGGAGCAGCGTGGCTGTGTCTCCCCGTCTCTGCCAGAGCACCCCTCCCACCCCGTTGTTCATCTCCTTCAGCAGCACGACAGGTAGTGTCTTTGGTGAGAAAATCAAGGATTACAGAAACAGCCTCCACTCTGTCTATCACTATCTGTTTATTCATGTGCCAATTTTACCCTCTCCTGCCTCAAGTTCTTTATTTGTAGAATGGAAATAATGCTGAAGATTAAACAAGCTCGAGCCATGTACTTGGCACAGAGCCCAGCTAAGTCTTCGATGAATCTTGATCACCTTCCCTCTCGTGGGTTCATCTTAGCACCTCAAGCACAAAGCAGAAGTGAAATACATTTTGTTGCGTTAACGAGTGTATAATAATAACAACTCTTTCGTTCATCAAGGACCTTTTAAAACAGTAAGCTCCTCAGGGTATCCCATCTTACTTATTTTTGCGACACCAGCATCTAGCGCAGGGTCTGGTAATATAGTAGCTGGTTGGTCACTACTAAGCAAGCTACTGAATGATAAGTAGCTCAAGTTCAGAGGGTTCTTGACACACTGGAGATTCTCAGGAGAGCACAGGATGAATGGGCACTCAGGGAAGAAGCGCTCACCACTCAGGTCCCAGAGGATGTGGTGGCAGAAACCAAGCCCCCTGAGTGCTGAGGGGAAGGCTACATGGGTGTGGGGACCCTCGGGCTTTCTCCCTAGGAGCATGATGCTCACGAGTCCTCAGCAGAGGCTGGATGGGCTCTGTACCAGTCTGCTGACCCAAAGACATAGAATGAGGAGCAGAATGACCAGGGTGCAGAGCCAAGAAGAGCCTGCCCAGCCTCACTTCACTGACATGGCCACAGATGGAAGGAGAGACAGTAACTTCTCTGGGTGAAGCGAGGGCTGGGAAAAATGCTGACAACTCCTAAGTGATCAAGAAAGATGCTGGAAAGATCCAGGCGTTAGTCCTGTGTGTGCAAGTCCCAGGACTCCGCGGCGGCATTTGTAACTTGAGAAAGCAAGTCTCGGCCTATTATGCAGCTCAGTAAAACCATCAGACCACTCCATGCAAAGGGAAAACAAAGCCATGAAGAGACTTGATCATCTGACCTTGGCGTGTCTGAGAGCAGGAGCCCAGAGCTCTATTTCCAGGGGGGTGCGGATGGGGGTGGGGAGCACGTTTACCAAACTCACCAGGAGCGAGCTGGTAATCACTGTAAGTCTGGGCAAACTGGTTCTCCCAGCAAGGAGGTAGGAGCCCCGGCTTAATTAGACTGCAGGATTAGACTGGAGGAGATCCCTTTGTTTAGGGATGGCTCCATTTTTTTTTTTTTTTAATTTCCTTGTTAAGTAAAAACAAAAAATTGTACTGTCAGGAGCAGAAGTACAGGGCAAGGGTGCAATATGGAGATTCTCATTCATAGATAAATCCCGCCGTGTTTACCCTCCCCACATTTCAGCTTTCTCGAAAAGCTGACCCTGAACTTCAGTTCCTGGTAATGCTTGACCTTGACAGTATCTGGGGAGGTGTCCTGCCTGGGGAGGGCCGGCTAATGAATGGAGGGAGACTTGGCTGTTCCCGCCACACTTTGGCAGGTTTTCTCCAAGTGACTTAGAAATAGATGCCTGAATCGACTCAGCTGTGCCAAATTCCAGGTTCTGAGGAGTCTTAAGCCAAACCCGGGGGTGGTCTGTGACCTGGTGAGGCTGTGCGGGGGCGGGAGGCGAGGTCAGGGGAGGGTCGCTTGTCTTTTCTTGTTTGAAAGCAGGAAGTCTGATTTCAGAGCTTGGGCTAAGCACAAGTGTCTGGAATGGAACCTTGAACCAGCAATCCGAACAGGAAGCCTGATTTCAGGTGCTCGGGCTGAGAACAGGTGTCCGGGATGGAAACCTGAACCGGCAGTCAGAACAGTCCAAAAAGTCACGAGTCAAAGGTCACGAGCGCCTTGATTGAACATACTCATGGCAGAGCTTGTTGACCCCAGTCTGAAATGTTGTGAAGAGAGATGGAGCATCAGATGGGTAGATCCCAGGCGCTGAGGAAGAATGGCTTGAGGAGAAGGGGGAAGGGCTGCAGTTAGCTAGGGGACGCTCCTTAGAGAGGTCCCCGTGAAGACACAAGCCTGAGTTTCGTTTTCAGTAGGTCTTCAAAGAAGAGCTCAAACGCCACCCACCTTCCCTGACTTCCTCTATCTCCCTTTTCTGCTCAAAACCATCACATCTTTCCTTCTTTCATTGCCATTCTCATCCCTCTTCAGCGGAGCTGTGAATTAATTATATGGCTCCCATCTAAAATGGGCGATCTCCAGGAGTACAGGACCTGTCTTGTCATTATTTGTAGCCCGGGCATCTACAGCTGGGCCTGGCACAAGCGCTGAGTAAACATTTGTTGAAGGATGCACTAAATGAGGACCTTTCTTATAAGACAAAGAGCTCATGGCCCTGCCGTGGAGGCAAAAATAACATATAAAAAAAAAAATTCAAGGAACAATTTAGCATTGAACTGTATGACTTTCTGGGACAAAGGTTAATTCATAAAGGAGCTAATTCAGAGCCTGATGGCCTACAAGCCACCTCTGTAAGGTTTGAGGGAAAGCCTGAAGCAAGCTGCTTCTTCTCCTGCTAGAATGTAAATGCCAGGAGGGCACAGCCTTTGTTTTCTGCTGGGTGCCTGCCACGGGGTAAATGTTCAGTTAATATTTGTGAAATGCAAGCACTTTAGTTGTTGGAGTTTATTTTCCTGAAGCAGATGGGAATGGTGTTGATAATTAACTTGTCCTCAGACTACGAAGGTGAACTCCGATGGGAAGGACTCACACAGAAGAGGATAATCCCTGGAGAGGGGCCAACATCACCGGCACGTGATGTGCGCGGCTGCACCGAGCCTGGTGCTCAGAAGGACCTTGCACTTAGTGTAACGCGACACTCTTGCCACCTTGAAATTCTTAATTTTTGAACAGGGAGCCCACATTTTAATTTTGCACTGGGTGCACAAGTTTGTTTGTTTGTTTATGTCTGAAAGGTTTTATTATAGGGGAGGGGGCTCAGTCTTTCTTGGCCACCAAGGCTGCCAAGGATGTTGCTCAGCTCCTCTCTCTTCCTCCCGGGGCTGATATGTGCCATGTCGTTTTCTTGATGAACCTGAGGGCCTGCTTGGGCTTAGAGGCCTTGTACAGGTCCTCAGCGCTCTGATCGTAGGAGGCGGAGCTCCGTGTTGCTCAGATTATGACCTGCGCAAACTTGGTGTGCTTGGTGAGGCGCCTGAGGCCATGGCGAGGCACAGAACCATGGCTGCTGCTCTTTGATGGCTGCTGGAGTCACCGCATATGTAGCCAGTTCTGTCCGCAGGAGTGGACATTGTCGATCCACAGAATGGCCGACAGAAGCAAAGAAGAACCTTCGGCTCTGGACACCCACCTGGCAAACCGACTTGTTCTGTGGGCCCTGGGCAGACGTTCAGCTGCTGCCTCCCCTCTCCTGCCTGGTCCAAGCTGCAGCTGCTTCTGTTGCTTGGCTGCATCTGACCTGAAGTGACCTCAGGGAGTGGCAGAGCAGCCACAGCCAGTGACCTCACACCTCTTGCCTCTGCCAGCAGCTGTCACTGGCATGGAGATGGCTCTCTCTCTCTCTGTGAGTCAAACACTTTTATAGCACATGTTGTAAACAGCGGCCTCACCAGCAAGGTTCTCACAGAAATTTCCCACCCTACCCTCTCACGGAATTTGGGGCATTTCGCTGGCTTGATTGGAGGATGTCAAGTGGCACCCCCAGAGTACCCATTGCTGATGTCAACCATCTTCCAGTTCTTTAGGGCTGAATCTGAGAAATCTTCTAGCTAAGAATGAGTTTATAAACAATCAGGTAGAGGTCATTTTTCTCTCCCTCTGGTTTAAGGAGCCTGATTTTGGTGTGCTAGGGCTCTCCTGCCGCACAAAATCTCTGTTCATTTCTTTTAGGGACACCGTCAATTTTCATGCCCATAGGGTACTTGGTGACAGAGTCTCACAGGGAGAACACCTTTCCAACCCAGGAATCTGTACCCACTGTAGGTCTGGCAGGGTGGGCTGGCCGTTGGTAGAGTCACACTCGATCCTGAGAAAAGCCACCTTCCTCTGTCTCTGGTACATGCGTTGGGTAGGGTGGCTGGACTTTGGAAAGGGGACCCCGAAGACCACATCCACGTTGCCCAGCTCCTGTCACCTGCTGTGTCCTGCTGCTCGGAATGGAGCCCAGGATGGAGCCAGTGGGGCTCATGATCTCCTCGAAAGGCCGCCTTTGTGAGCCTCCAGGTTTATTTAGGGCATCTAGTGACAGTCACGCACACCCCGAAAAACACCACGTTCAGGGAGAACAGGGCATGTTTCTTCCCTGACCTGTCCTGGCTAGGGTCGGGGCTCACTAACAGGACAGGCTCAAATCAGACTTTCAGAGGTCATCCAGAGTGGTTCTTAATCTTTGCTACTCCCTTTTGGAGTATGTTAATGAATAGACAATGAAGATTATAAAGGTAGATTTTTACCATTTTAAAGTCAAAGTCATTATTAGGATTAAGATTTTTTTCTTTAAGACACTATTTTAATTTTTATACACAGCCCGAAGTGGGAGGGACACCAGAAGTCATTCAATCCAATGCCTTCATTTTTAGGATGGAAAACTGAGGTCTTTGGAGGCTGGGAGACTGCCCAAGGTCACATGGCTCATTAGGAGCAGAAGTAGGAACCTGAGTCACCTTCTCCTGTGCCCTCCAGCCCCTGCTCTCTCTCGACAAAAAGTCCTTAAGGTATTTTAGTTATTAACTACACATTCACAGTTAGAGATCTGAGGAGTAACTGGGAAAGGTATGATAAGTTTTCAGTAGGTTGGTAGTGTAACCTCAGGAGGTTTTATGAGTGTTTGTGCTTTTATCATTCATTTATCATTAACTCTTTACTGAGCAACTGCCTCGTGCCAGGCCCTAGGAATCCCAAGTAGAATCAGAGATGGTTCATGACCTCCAAGTCTTGTAATAGAATTGTACACCTGAAACTTACTGGATTTTGTTAACCAATGTCACCATAAAAAAAAGAAGTCTGTAATAGGAATGCATGTGTGTGTGTGTGTGTGTGTGTGTGTGTGTGTGCACCCCACCTACAAGCCCCCTCTGTAGAATCCTTTACTGTGCCTTAGTTTTAAACCTCCAGTTGGAAAACCTGCTTTGAGAACTCTTGTCCAGCGAGTGACTTTGAGATCAGAGGAGTTAGCAGTTCCAGAGTCCCATCAGATAGAGGTGGCTTTCTCTGCTTTATTTCAAGCCAAGAGCTGGAGGCGGGTTCACTGGACCTGATCATCCTGTCTCATTGGCTGATGGAGGCATTTATGCAAATGATGAGATGTGAACATTGGTGAAAACTCACACACATACACACGCTACGCAGAGCCAGTCCCTAGGAACACAGAATGTCGGTTCTGCATTATATGATTCTTTTTTTTGTCCGATGAGAAAATTGAGACTCTCAGGAGTTTAACCACTTGCTTAACTAGCTAGTTGGTCCCGATAGCAAGCAAATTCCCTAAACCATTTACACTTTTAGTTTATTCGGGAACTGAAAAATGAGGAGGGGCTTCCCTTAGGAACGACTTCTTCTGAAATGTCAGTGTTCCTCAGATGACATCTTGGAGAGACATCAAGGCAGCTGTGGTCTCCTGCGGTTCCTTCATAGAATCCCAGGAAGTCACAGCTGTTATGAAGGCCTGAGTGACTGGAAGCCAAATCAGTTGATTCCAGATGCCAGTTGCTCCTTCTGACAAAGGCCTGAGACACCCCAGCTGGGGCTGGGGCAGGTGTTGGGCAAGCCTCCACACCCCCCCCTTCCAGCCCAAAGGGTCCCCAGGAGCTTGCAGAGTGGTGGGAAGGATCAAGGGTGCCCTTCAAAGCCCAGGGCGCACTGCAAGATGTTTTGGTTTAAGCATGGGATTACTGTTCTCCCTTCAAAGCCCGGATGATAAAAGCTGCTCAGGAATGCCCTGCAGGGGCAGGAGGCTTTGATGGCGGGGGAAGGCCAAGACCTTCCCCCTCTCTACAAGTAACTCAGCCCATTTACGGACTCAGAACCAGGGTTCCTCACAGGGGAGAGGCCTCCAAGAGGAACGAGTCCAACTTTCCACTGATGGGTTCTTTCCGGAGCATTCTGCCCCTGCTTGCGCTCCTCCAGAGAGAGACAGACGGGCGCTCCTTTACGAGAGCACCGTTTCCAGCTTTGGAAAAAGCTGCCCTCTCCCAGGGAAAGGCTGCCTTCCCGTAACTCCTAACCAGGGGTCCCAGCCCTGCAGTCTGGGGGCTCACGCTGCTCTCTGTTGTCAGCTGCTCTGCTAGGATGATGTCTGCTGTGCTCCAGGCCAGTCATCCGCAGGTCAGCGCTTGGCCATCGCTCTCAGACGTAGTTGTGACGGCCTTGCCCTCCTCTGCACAGGGTGCCCTGAAAGGGTGAGCTCTAGAAGTGTGGAAAATCCAGAAGTTGAAAACTCCAGGTGCAAGCTAACCAAAGCAGAGCTAAAGAGGGCTGTGTCCTTCCTGGCTTCTGAGACTTCTCAGCAGCGTGGAGCACGAAAGCCAAGTGTTTGGAGTTTCCTACGAACTGCCTTCGAAACTCTGCCATATGTATGTGTCCTCACCCTGGGGTTTGGTTGGCCAGCCCAGGGCTGTGCTGTGCTCTATTCCTCTCTGAGTCGTCCCTTCTCAACATAAATCCTAGCTGGAGGCAAAGAATTTTCTTAAGTGTTTCGGAAATAGTCAGAGTATGAGCCACCATGCTGCCTGCTGCCCTTGACTTGGTGGACTCCAGTTGGGGATCAGGGCCCAGGCTGCCTTCAACACTGTGCCTGGGCATGCACCCACGCAGGCCTGAGAAGTGGGAATAAGCCAAGATGTGTGGGCTGGGGCGGGGACCCCAGCTCCTGTGTCATTTCAAGCTCAACCGTTAACTAGCAGCCATTCAACTTGGCTGAATAAGGGACGGAGGCTAGCGCTGGCCTGGGCTGGGTTGCAGTGCAGCTGGGGGAGCTCTCAGGGCAGACTGTGACCCTGACCCCCCCGAGGTGACCCTGGAAGACTGGACAGTGTTTGCCTGGGGTGCTCCTTAATGAGCTCACTCAGGCACATGGCTCTTCCCTTTCACCTACTCAGCAACATTTATATTCAGCAGAGTAATCCCGGCGAAAATGATTCTTTCATTGCCTGTCTAACTGGATGAGCAAAACCCCTACGGGTTATTTGGACAAGAGTATAAACGATCTCAGGAATGTGACCCGACCTAATAAGTACAGGGGAAAATAAGGAAAGCTTCTGGAGATCTTTGGGGATTAAGTAGTGGGTATTAGGAGTGGATGGATGGCTCTGTAATGGGTCCTGTTTCTTATGTACAATGGGGGCATCGTCTTAAAACAGGAAGAACAAAGGAGCGTTCACCTGCTCTGCAGCGGGCTGGGGAAGCCAGGTGGGCTGTGTGCATTTAGGAAAATGCTGTTTACATTTCCCTTCTACACATAGTAATGACTCTGAGAAATGATGTTTGTGCTTAAGGTGTGTGTGTGTGTGCATGCGTGTATGCATCTGTGTGTTTTTTTGAGTAGACTATTATCCCCTTGATCACCTGAAAAAAATGAGGAGGCTGTTTGTCCTGTACACTGGTGGGGAGACGTAGAAAAGACCCAAATGTAGTGTCCCTAAGCCCAAGCCCAACGCGAATTACCCTGCTGATCAGTAAGTATCTCACTTCGAATGATCCCACCAGGCCAATGATGGCGTCAGACTGGAGCCACACTAAATTATTCAGACTGGGAAATAGACTGCCAAGGATTCTGGTGCCTCCCAGGTTACCTACCTGGAGAGGAAAACGGAAGGGGCAGGTCATCCTGGGGTCTGACCACTCGTGTCTGCTCAGGGAGATGGCTTGGGGCTCCCCTCAAGTAGGGAAAGAGGGGTCGGACCCCAGAGAGGGCTGCGGACTTGTTCTCAGGGACAAGCATAGATCTGGGCATGAGCTCTGTTCGGCCCAGGGTCTGTGTGAAGAGAAAAATCCCACCTGAACTCAGCCTCTGCCTCAGACGAGGTGAGGACCCTCTCCCAGTCTGGAGACCCTTTAGAGTGGCAACTGTCCTGGCTTCATTCCAGCCGCTCTTAACCTCGTGCCTGTTACCTGAGAGGTGAGATGTTGGTTACTGTGCCGATGGCTCTGCCTGAGACCTGGGTATCTGCAGGCTTCTCATGGACAGTCAGGGCCCGAGTGGAGCAAATTCAGCCACTGTGCAGCCTGCGGAGCTGGTCTCCAGGGCTTCTTAACAAGTCTATTGTCCCCAGCTCCTAGAACTGAGTCTGGCACAGCCTAGACCCCTCCCCACGTCCTTGCTGAACGGATTGATCAAATAACACATAATGAGCCAACTTCTCTACCTCAGTAAGCAGAGCCAGACATCACAGACTTAGGTGACTTCTCAAATTGCAGGCTCCTGCAATAACCATCATCAGCAAACGTCGTGGAAGAACATTAATTATATCACCGGAGCACACTCTCTAGTCATACCGTGGCCTGCTCACTTTTGCCTCAACTCTTGTTTTATTCGCTAGTAAGCAAAAATCAGTATCTAGGAAGTATTGTTATATTTTAGTTTACAGTTCTTTTTAGAGCCCTTTATGTGTTCACACGTGAATATGGCATCTGATCTTTGCAACAGCCTTGGGCCATCGGAAGCGTGAGGCGGCTTTCACTACCGAGCTCGAGCTCGCTGAAGCTGATGGTATTCCCAGATCCACGCAGCTGAGAAGGAGCTGCCCTGACCCACCGGATGAGGCCTCTCCCCTGCCCTGAGCTGGGGAAGCCCGCCTAGCAGAACGTGCAATTTTCCTTTTGTTCCACCGAATGAGAGGTGGCGCTCCATCTGGTCCTCAGGGAGATGCTGTTGGAAGGCAGATAGATGCGTGCCCCGAACCAGTTTGCAATTACCCATGAGAGGGTATAATTTGGGGGAACTCAGCCTGGGTGGGCTTTATTCTGGAAATCTCCCTGTGATGAACTCTGCTATTATCAGACAAGATAATGGTGGGAACCAGAAGCAGGGTTCTGACTCCGTCCTTGGCTCAGAGTCAGGCTGCTCTCTGTGGCCCGCCCTGGGTCACTCCCTGGATTCTGTGTCTAAGGCCATTTTCCGTGAGCTCAGCGTGGAGGCTGCCCAGGCACACCCAGCATGGTGGTCCCGTGGTGGCCCCTGGTTCCCAGGTCCCGGTGGTGGCCGCTGCCCCTCCTCCCCAAGTCCTGGGCAGTGCTCCAGCCCCTGGGGAGTGAGGGCTGAACCTGATGCTTTGCTTGCATTTCCCGCAGTCTGTGGCCGATGGAGGACCGTCCTTTCAAGGGCAAGCCCTGGTGGGAATCTCAGCGGAAGCCTTGGGGGTGGCAGTTTTACCTGTGATTTTCACCAAAACGCGCTGACCTTTTCTGTTCCCGGTTCCTAACCTGTAAAGTGAGTGTTCGAGCAGCTGCTGTGAGATGCTCCTGGGAGGGGTCTTGGAGGCCGACTTAGAGCGAGCTCCTGCTCTGTGCGCTGCAGGATCTGATTTATTCTTCAAAACTGCTTTCTGGGTAATATTCAGCCCCGCATCTTACAGATGGAGAAATTTATACATGGAGAGATTCAGGAACCTGCAGGAAAGGAGAACAGAGCCGCCCCTGCCGCCCGGAAGTGGCCCTTCCCTTCACAGCTGGCCCGTTCTCCTCCTGCTGGACACAGACAACCTCACAGGGTGCCAGCCTCCCCCAAGAGCACCCTGAGACAGGGTAAGATGCGACCAAGCAAGTCCACTTTATTGCTTTGTCTCAGCACAGACAAAAACGATGTTACTCTGCCACCCGCAAAATACCACCGCCCCCAGAACCAAAATGGATGACTGCGAATTTACCAGCCAGAGCTTCAGCTCATCACAGCCCTCCTTACTGCAAGACTTACTGAGACAGCTCACTGTGGACCTGGCCTCAGTTTATAACAATCTAAAGCAAACTCCCTATTCCTTAGACGCCCCCTCAAGCCCCCCACCAAACCCAAACCCTATCATCGGTTCTTTCTAACACCTTCTTACCGAGACAGCCCCGGTGTGCGGCTCCCCTCGCTGCAATGAGTAATAAACCCGACTTGTTCAGCCACAGCTGTGAGCCTGGTAGCCTTGCTGGAGGGTGCTGAGCCTTGTCCAGCGCCCCGTAGTTGGTGAAGGATGAACACCGGGTTTAGACCGAGGGATCGGGCTTCTCTGATTCCACAGCCCGTGTGTGACCACGAGGGGTCTCTGGCTAGGAGAGCCCTGGGGACGGGTAGTGTCAGCACAGGAAAGTGCTCTGAGCCCCTCAGGGGAGGTCCTGATCAGAAGGAGGATCAGAGCTCTGGCATCTACTCGTGGCGGCCTTGACCGTGGGATTAGACTCTGAACTTTATGCTCAGAAATGATCCCAGCGAGGTGGCTTTCTATTTGCTGACTGTCTGAACGAGGAAACAGCGACCTCAAACACCCCGAATCTGTCCAGCAGGCATGCCCCGGGGATAGGCCGACACTCTGCAGAGTGACTGCCAACCCTGCCCCTGGCCCGGCCCCTTGGTGCCTGGCACATGGAAGCTTCCATGTGTTCTACTGGCAAGGACAGCTGAACACCCTCACCCAGCATTGTCCTTTGTCCCTGACTGATGATGTTGCTATAGCAGGGTCCTTGATCTCAGCAGGACTCTGGCCTGAGATCTAAGGAGACGACCAGTCACTCTCGCAGACCCCCAGGAACCCAGTGGTCCATGAATATGACGGCTCTTCACCTAGACGTTGGCATCGCTCCCGCCTGAGAGCATCTGGCACCAAAACCAGGGAGCCACCCTCGCCTCCGCAGCGGCTAAGATAACGACAAGTACTGAGGTCACCCGTTATCAGCCCATTCGGAGTGATTGCACTGAGCCAGGACCTTTTTTTAAAAAAATTTCTTGGATCCTCATAAAAACCTTATCAAGTGTTTTATTCCCTGTTTATGGTTGGAGAAAGAGAGACTCTGAACGTTCGATTTTAATCTCAGCTGACAGATGGTAAGGGCAGAGCCGAGACTTGGATCCAGATCTGTGTAGTAGCCATTCTACCTCCTCCACTTCTCTGAGCTCTGAGTGTCTGGCTGTCCTCCATGTACCTGAGTGTCTGCACAGGTCCTTCACGAAGGTAGAGGACACTGTGCTGTACCTGCCCAGACCCCCACTCAGGACAGGGGGCCTTATCTCCCAGCTGCTGGGACTGCTGCTGGCTGCTGACCTCTCTGGGGATTGCCCTCTGCTGAAGCCTTGCCCAGGGCTATGCCCCTTCTAGGGGACAGCCCACATTCAGTGACTGGTTGATGGAGGAGGGTATAAAGGCCGTGCCCTCGCCTCAGTGGGGGACAACTCTGAAGGGCAAGCCCAAGTTCAGAGTTCCCTGTGGGGTCCACTGAGGCCTTGGGATTACACTGTGGCCCACCTTCTCCCTCTGCCCAGCATGCTTCCTTCCTTCCCCCACAGATGATCATTGCGACCCACTCTGCAAGGAACTTCCTGAGCCCTCTTCTCCATCACAGGCTACTTTTTGGCGAACCCCACTTGCAATGAGGATGTTTTACAAGATTAGCTGGGAGTGTGCAGATTTACCCGCTGGCTTCTGCCAGTGGTTGTAATGTCTGGAGGAGGGTGGGCTGAAGACGGGGGTGGATCTATTCAGTGGACTCCAGGCTCTTACCTGTTTAGAGAAAGTTCTCTGCCACAGAGGTTTGCTGAATGTATGTTGAGCAGGAAAGCCCAGAGTCAATGCTTTCTTGAAAAAAAAAAAAGAAACAATTTCCAGGTTAGAGGGCCTGACAGTCTGAGTTTATTTTTAAGGTAAATGAAAGATATCCACTTTTATAGTTTAACCCCTAAAGCACACAATAAATCATTTACAATGCCTTGACTAGCGTAAGCATCAGGGTAATGAAAACATTATTACCTGATTCTACAAACTGGTCATCTTCTTAGTTCTCTAGGCCAGCCTCTCTGCTAGGGGTTTAGGGAGACAGAGATAAATAAAACAATTTTTGCATTTTGAGGGGCCCACTACATAATGAGGATGTGGACATCAAATTGGTCATAATAAAACATAGAATGATGATAGTTTCCAGGTCCAGATTCCGTTTTAAAATGTCGAATAAAAAAAAAAAAAAGTAGACATTATATGTCCATACTTAGTTCAATGAAAATTATGAACAAGCAAATGAGAAACTATGGTCCAAAGTTGTTACAAAGAGGGCTGTGATTTAGGGGTTTGCTAGTCTTTTCCCCTAGCTCAAGGCAGCCCTCAGCTATAGCCTCATGGGGTCGGGGCTGCCAAGAACCTTTATGGAAAAGCTTCCTGGGCATGATTTGTGTGTGAAAGTGTTTGACAGGTTTGTCCCCTTCAGACCATGTGCCAACATCTTAAGAGTTATTACCCTCACGTATTAACTGGCTGTATCTTTCCTACTTAAACATCTGCAATGCTTTTCCTTTTACCCCCATTGCCTCCTGGATAGAGTTCAGCCCCTCTCCTTCCATTATTCCCCAGAAAGCTTTCCTTTGTGGTACATTTGGTCACTGGACCCCAAACTCAGGGGACCTTTCAAATTGTCCTGGCCTCCTAGCCTTTGCTCAGGCTAGTCTCCTTTCCCACAATGCTTTCTTTATTTCTCCTGGCCAGTCTAAATAGTACATACCTTTTAGGCCAGCCGAAATGGTATCTCCTCTATAAAGTCTTCCCTGAACACGCCAACCTGAGGTGAGCTCTCACCTCGGACAGATCTCGCATTGCTCCTCTGTAGGACAGTGAGGACCCATGACCCTGTGGTGGCCTTTCATCGTGGTCTTCACCTGCCATTTTAATGTGTTCTGTCACTCAGTCTTCCGGGGAGTCTGTATGTCTCCCCAACAAGACCTTGAACTAACCTGGAAGGGTCAGTCAGGCTTGGAGTCCTGAGAAGCGGCCTGGCAGGCCCTTCGGGGAGCAGCATCGCTTACCTCTGCGATACGATTTATTGGGCCAAGCCAGAAATGAGAAACTGTTCCCTTCATCTCTTTGTGAAGATTTGGCACGTTTGGCTCCTCCAAATATTGAACAGAATCAAGCCAGCTACTTTGGGGAAAGAGGTAACATTTTTCACTGTTGAGACTACATTGATCCAACTTCCTTTTCTTCTTACAGAAAGCAATAAATCCAATAGGAAAAAAGGAAAGAGCCTCTCTGTGACCCTGTCTCGGTTCTCCAAGAACAGTGTAATGTGGCCTCAGCCCTAAAAAGCGGGAAGAATATGTTTTTCAAAATGCTGATGGCCCTGCAAATTTGAGGCCTGCTTGGTGTAGTTTTTTAGAAGAATGCATTGGAATCCATGTGTGTGTGTGTGTGTGTGTGTGTGTGTGCACGTGCGTGTGTGTGTAAGAGAGCCTGCATGTGTGTGGTATGTGTCCTGACATGTGCGTGTCCGGATGCCTGGTCTTGCAGCTCTTGTACTTGTCGTAAGTCAAACACAGTCCTGGAACTCTGCAGGGCTGGCCCTTTGTGGTCCAGGGCAGGAAGCAGACACATGGGATAGGACTTCTGTGGGACTCAGGGGTCGGCAGCAGCCCCGACTCATTATTTTTAAAACGCAGACACAGAACTCACATGGGTACACCCTGCTCCTCCTCGCTTTCAAGGCCAAGGGCGTGCCCCAGCTAGGTGGGTCTCCAACACACTCTGCCAGGCTCGGCCACAGGGAGAGCTCTGAACTCAACTGTTCCTTGGCCTTTGCTGCTTCAGCAAAAGCAGAACCACATCACTGCTCCCTGCAGGGCCCAGAGGCCTGGGGGCTCCAGCCACTTCTGAAAGGCCTCCTGCCTGCCTGGGTGCCAAGCCCAGACCTTGAACGATGTCCATTCTCTCCTGGGGCTGCTTGGCTCTCTCCTGTTAGGGCCCTTGCCTTTCCGAGACAGCAAAGAGGAAATCGAAGTGCCCATACGCTTGCAGAGTGTCTGTGGGCACTTTCTCTTGAGAATCCCCAGCCCGGAGGTGGAAGCACGTGTACTTAGCACTTCACTCTAGAGGGGTCGGATGCTTTGACAAGGGGAGGCGTACCTGAGCTCTGCTGTTGATGGCACCCCCAGCCCCAACCGGCTATGGGACCTTGAACTTCATGGGGCTCCCAAGGGCTTGGTTCAGGCCGAGGAACCTACCTCTGCTTCTCCCAGAGCCTGAGAAGATGGGCTCATAGTGGAGGCAGTTAGAGAGGAGGAGAACTGGTTTTCTGGGCAAACCAGTCAGGGGCCAGGCCCTGTGCTAGGTGCCCGCACGAGCACGATCTTAACCAACCGCCACAATAGCCAAGCAAGGAGCGGGGCTTACGCTCTTCTTTGTAGCAGAGGAAGCCAGGAAGCTCCTGCTCACTTGTGACCATGTCCGAGTGGCATCTACGAGGACCACACCATCCACTGCAACAGCAAAAATGAAGTCGAGGGTGTAACCTACAAAGACTATTAATTAGGACGTGGTGAGAGGCTGGGACTGGCAGGAAGTGTACCCGGGAATCACTGGTGTGGCCGGTGGCAGGAGGGGTGCTGCTCTGCAGATGGCCCTGTATCTAGGTTTGCTCTGTCCCTGCCCCTTCTCCAGCCCTGGTGTCACTGCTGATTACTTCATCCACCAGGCGGAACAAGAAGAGGGCTTGTCACTGAGGAGAGGAGTCCAGGATAGAAAAGTGCGTTTGGGAAGACAGAACCACAGGCTGGCATGGCCTGTTGTGGACTGAGTGTTTATGCCCCTTCCTCCCCGCCCCAATTCATATGTTGAAGCCCTGACCCCCTGTGTGATGGTATTTGGAAGTGGAGCCTTTGGGAGGTGATTAGGTTTAGATGAGGTCTGAGGTCAGGAGCCCCATAATGGGATTAGTGTCCTTATAAGAATAAGAAGAGACTGGAGCTAGCTCTCTCTCCACCATGTGGGACACAGTGAGAAAGAGTCCACCATCTGCAGGCCAAGATGAGAGCCCTCACCAGAATGCGACCACACTGGCACCCTGGAAGCCTGAGAATACCTCCTATGGTATTTTGCTATGGCAGCCTGGGCTGACCCAGGCATGGCCTTACAATCGGAGCTTTGGGGACACTGAGCATGAAGCAGGCAGGCTGAGCTGGCGGTGGGGATCAGAGTACACCCAGACTCTCATCTGGCGGTGCCAGCTTGCCACCCTCCTGCTGCCTGGGCTGGCAGAGACAAGCCACTTCCTCAGACAACCTGGTTTAGAGGAGGCAGCAATTTCTGGGCCAGATGTGCACTTTCGCTCCCGCTGTGTAATTAAAGGATGAACAGCACTGGACCGCTGGGCCTGCGGTGGGCCTGGTGCCCGGCTCTCTGTCTGCGGCGATGCCCGGCCCGTGTCTGGCCACGGCGAGGCTCAGCTGACCTCAGGTCCCTTCCCGCCCCGCCCGAGGGGTGGTGTGCTGTACTGCCAGGGAGGCTGGGTTGAGGGGGAGAAATAACTGAGTCTCTTGTGTGCACAGAGCAGTCAGACCTGCCCTTCGGGCCTGGCCTGGGAACCTTCCTTCAGCATTCTCCTAATGAGCCTGCTCTACGCCCTACACAGCTGATTACTGGCTGGTTGGTCCTTCCACTGCGAAGGGCTTGGGACCAGGGCCTCCTGACTGACTACGGGCGGCTGGCCCCACGTGGCATCAGAGTATTGAGTTGGCCTCCAATGTGGGGACATGGAAGGAGACAGTCTGGACAGGGCCGTCAGTGAGGAGCTGGGGGAGTCTCACAGCCTATGACGCAGGAGGCCAAGGGATTTCTCACCTGACTGAATAATGTGGGTTCTCCCAGCTGGGAAGCCCTGTGTTCTGTGAGCTTCTTCTTTCAAGGGGCCCCGTGGAACCGATTTTCAGCTCCCCTTGTCTCCACACCCTGAGGATGCTTTCTGACGACTGCAGGGTGGGGAGGAGGAGTGAGAAGACGGAGAGAAGGAGGGGAATGGAAGGGGGATTATGGAAGACCAGGAAAGTGATATTTGAGAAGCATCTGGCCCAAACTTGGGGCGGTGGACACTTGGGCAGCTCAGTTCCATGCTTTTGAGGTGGTGATCTGGATGCCCTATTTTCTCTATCTTTTAGGAAATGGGAGACACTTAAGAGTCTGGGATTTGGGCAAGGGGCTGTGGCCCGTGGAAGGCAGCCTCTCTCAGCCCTGCAACACGGCCTAGCCTTTCTCACAAGCACCCACTTCCGGGACGATGAAGGGTGGGTGCAGGGAGCACACCAGAGCGCTTTGCTGTGTGAGGGAGGACAAGTTTAGTTAGATCTGAGAGCTGCCCAGGAAATGTTGACAGATTAGGCCGTATTTAAAAATGCTTGGTGTAGCTCCTTATTGGTCAGGTGAGGGTCTCCCCAGGCCTGTCCAGATGACCTCACACCCTGTGTGTTGTAGAGCTGGGGAAACTGAGGCCAGGAGAAGCCAAGGCTTCTGCCTGGGGTCACGCATCCGGGGAGCAGCTCCTTGGCCCTGAGATTCCTGGGCAGGACACAGAGATTGTTGCTGCTGGGACTTTTTGCTGTGATGGCTCCTCCTCCATGCTCACAGGCCACTTTTTGTGTGTCCAGCGGGTCCAGATCTCTGGGCTTGTGGGACAGGGGCTTGAGGGCCACGGTCCAGCATCGTGAAGCCACACTCGGTTTGCTCAAGGCCTCAGCCTGACGTCTGAGTCCAGGCATGGAAGTGGCAAGAGTTCCGCCATTCCCATCCACCTCCTCCCGAGTGTGGTTGTGGGTCCCTGCAACCCGGGGGCTCACGCAGCCTGCGGAATGCTTTCATTGAAAAGTGAAAGAGGCAGCATAATGTGGGGATGGAGCCCTGGGAGGTGTGGAGAAATGGGCTCATCCCCTTCTCTGTCACCACCGGTCTATAGCCTGGGGTACATCCTGTCCCCCACTGCATCCCATGTTTCCCGTTTGCTTGGTGAAAGGCCTGACACTGGCCTGACTCTCTCTCTCTCTCTCCCTCCCTCTCTCTCTCCCTCTCTGTCCTGTCTTCACCTCCTCTGTCTCTGTCTCTCTCTCCCCTCCCTTCTTCCCATCCTCCCTTCCTCCCTCTCTCATCACTGTTAGACCCCCAGACAATACTTTGAGCAAATCAAGGAGACCCGTAGCTCTCTTTAATACCTTCTCTGAGGACAAACTTGTAGGCAAGGGGAAACCCAATTACATTGCCCATTTGTCTTCTTTGAATTACTCCCTAATCTATCTATTAAACAACCTCTAGCAGGATCCTAACTAAATGGGCTGTAAGCAGGGGCATTATCCCTGTGATCCACGCTCCCTCGGGGCAGAGATGCAATTTATCTTTCAGCAAGCACGGGGTGACTTGACACACAGGGGCCCTAAGAACAATGGCCACCAGTCCCATCTGTCCCCAAGAGAAAGGAGAGGCTTTTGGTGTCAGTGCCAGGGGCTCTGACCCCATTAGGGACTTCTCCAGGGGAGCTCCCATTGTGGTGACATCTTAACTAGAATGAGTCTAGAGAGGCCGGCAGGGGAAGGCGGCACACAGCATGGCCTGGTGCTGAGCAGAGTTGGCCAAGGGGGAACCCCCTCCTTTTCATGGAGGAGCCTGTACTGATAGGCTCGACCTCTTCCTTCCTCCTCTCTGGCATCCCTCAAGTCTCCTTCCGGATTGCTGCAAGGAGGAGGGTGCCCCCAGCACTGGGTGTTCACTCCCCTGTGCCGTGTCCTGGGGGGCGGTTGCGGGGTTGCCCTGAAGGGAGGGAGGATGGATGGGGAGGGCGGGGAGAGGGATAATATTGCTATGGTTGGTACAATGTTGGCACCTATGTCCTCTTGGCCCTGTAGCCACTGCTGCCCTGCTCCACAACCACTGAACTGTGGGCCGGATCTGGACCAGGAACGCAAAACTGAACTCATGCTCCTTTGTCTTTCCAGAGGAAGAAATGGGTGCGATTTCTCTTCCTCAGCCTGGCTGAGGAGACGGCCGATTCCTCCCCAGGACTTGTCTGAATGCACGCGGCCGCAGCCCCTCATCTGGGCCGAGCCTCGTCCGGTTCGCCCCAACCTGTGAGCTCAGGCTTCTCCTGCCAGTCCAGGGCGTCACTCACTGCGGTCCGCCCTGCCCTGGGTGCTGCCTTCGGGGGCCCAGCACCCGGGGACCTGTGCAGGCTGCAGTGACGGTGCTGTGGCTGAATTATGAGTAAACCTGCCCAGAACCACAGAACCTCTTGGAAACAGAACCACTTCGGAATTTAACGAGCTCCGAGAACCATAGAATCAGAGCAATGGAACCTCGAGTCTGGAAAAGATTAGTGAAGTAACCTGCGTTCTTCCCATGCAGCGGCCTCGGCTGCCTGCTTGCCTTCTTGCCCCACCTGCCATCTCCTCGAAAGGGAGCCTGTCCTTGTGGGCGACATTCTCAGCGCTCCTCTTTTCTTCCCTGGATCTGTGGGAGACCACGCTGTGCTGTGTGTGCCCTTGCAGTTAGGAAAGGACGAGTGGCATTTCGGGCCTGGGGGACACCAGCACGAGGGACGTGTGTCATTTCCGAGCGGAGGCAGTGAGAAGGCCCTGCAGCGTCCTCCAGCATCCCTCGTCCCTCTCAGTGTTGACGCAGACAAGTTTGTGCTGAGGTGGCCCAGCCACAGATCAAAGCCACCGGAGTCAGCGAGACCTTACACAGCAGAGAGTGTCCCAGCTACAGCAGCCTTTACGTGAACGAGAGATACACGTGTTGAGATGTGGGGGCCGTTTTTGTTACCACAGCATAATGTGGCCTGTTCTGACTGCGATATTGTGATTTACAATAAATATGTGTGTGTGTGTGTGTGTGTGTGTGTGTGTGTGTGTGTGTACTTATTTGGTTTGCATCCTCCTTAACCAGGACTAAATCCCTTGGAATTTCCTGAGTGATGTGAGCTAAACAGGTGTCTTTTGTTATGTTAATGACCTGCCACCTAAGGTTGAGGACTAATTGCCAGTGAGGCCAACCGTGTGAGTAGAGGGTTGGAACCTTCAGTCCCACCTCCCAACCTCCTCTGGGGGTGGGGAGTGGGGCTTGAGATTGGATTCAATCACCAATGGCCCATGTTTTAATCAATCATGCCTATGCAATGAAGCCTCCACAAAAATCCAAAAAAGATGGGGTTCG